>JAJIBD010003549.1:0-130948 GCA_021461705.1 Cryptotis parvus
TACTGGTATCTGGCATATCAAATACGACACGGGTAGCTTGCCAGGCTCTGCCGTGCGGGTAGCATACTCTTGTAGTCATCTCAAAATCCAGCATTTATTGATAAGCCGAGCTGTGATAGGCTGGTCTGATGGGTGGAGTTCTGTCGAGGGAGAAGTCTGGATGTGGAAAATGGAGGTCCTCATGGAGTGGGGGGTAGCGTCTGGCTTGTGAGGGCTCTGCTGGGGTGGCGGGCCAGGGCTAGAACCTGCCATCCCTCCCGGGCACCTCATGAGCAGCTGGGCACAGTGAGAGCCAGTAGCAGCTCTGCCCCATGTCAGTGCCATCACTTGGTTGTTATCATTTGACTTTTGATACCAAGGTAGTAAATTAGTGCAGTTATCGTGTATCCCTCTACTGGGAAAATAAGATTGCTTGAAAAGCTTACCAGTATATTTTCTTACTCAGTGAGATGTTCTTAAAATGCTATATATTTTACATCATGTCAATAAATTTGTAATGGTAGCTAACCAGTTATATATGGCATGTATATACTTGCTGGCAAGTTTCTATTTCTTATATCATTTAAATACTAAAAGTAGAGGAATACATACTCGTTTGACACAGCCTCCCCTATTGTCTTAATACCAGTCTGTCCCAATCTACTTGTTATGTGATTATACCCTGGCTATAGATTGGCTATCTCATTAACTGGACAGTAGTCAGAGGAGAGAAATATTTTTCAAATCAGAATCCATAACAATTTTCCATCAATATAACCTTATAAATAAGGAGAGGCTGAAATGAGAACCATACATGTTAGTGCTTAAGTGAGATTTAAGTGAATCAAATAAACTGTTTTAGAACTACAAGGATAAATTACAATATAAGCACATATATTTCTCATTTCAGCAGTTATATCAATTAATATATATCATTAGTGTTATTATATATCAATTAATAACACTAAAATTATTATTCTAATGGATTTTAATAAAAATAACCTTGAAGAATTATACCATACCAAAACAGTTCTTAACAGCCAGTTTGCAGAGTGGCTTAAGTGCCTGAGTGGGAAAGTTAGAAGCTGTTCAAGAATACCTGCCAATTCCAGCTACATGTAAAAAAATGAACTTAGACCTCCTTCTAACGCCATGCACAAAAGTCAGATCAAAATGGATTCTAGATCTCGATATCAGACATGAATCTATAAGGTACATCGAAGAAAACATAGGAGAAATGCTCTATGACATCGAAGCGAAAAGTATCTTTAAAGGCGACACACCACTGACCAAGCAAATGGAAGCAATGATAAACAAATGGGATTATATAAAATTGAAAAGCTTCTGCACCTCAAAAGAAACGGTGACCAAGATACAAAGACAATCCACAGAGTGGGAGAAGGATATTCACCCAATACCCATCTGACAAGGGGTTAATATCCAGGATATATCCAGGCACTGGTAGCACTCCACAAGAAGAAAACAGCCAACCCCATCAAAAAATGGGGAGAAGAAATGAACAGAAGCTTCCAAAAAGAAGAAATTCGAATGGCCAAAAGCCATATGAAAAAGTGCTCTTCATCTTTAATCATCAGGGAGATGCAAATCAAAACAACAATGAGGTACCATCTCACCCCACAGAGACTGGCACACATCCAAAACAGCAAGAACAACCGGTGCTGGCGTGGATGTGGGGAAAAAGGGACTCTCATCCACTGCTGGTGGGAGTGCCGACTGGTCCAGCCCTTTTGGAAAACAATATGGGCATTCCTCCAAAAGCTAGATATTGAGCTCCCATTTGATCCAGCAATAGCACTCCTGGGAATATACCCTAGAGACCGAAAAACACAGAGCAGAAACACTATCTGTACTTCTTTATTCATCTCTGCGCTATTCACTATAGCTAGAATCTGGAAACAACCTAAATGCCCGAGAACAGAGGACTGGCTAAAGAAACCGTGGTTCATCTACACTATGGAATACTATGCGGCTGTCAGAAAGGATGAAATTATGAAATTTACCTGCAAATGGATGGACATGGAGTCTATCATGCTGAGTGAAATTAGTCAGAAGGAAAAGGACAGATATAGAATGACTGCATTCATTAATAGGATATAGATACCAGTGTTTTAATAAATATGGGAAATGGTAATGGCAGATTAAAACTCACCACTGAATATACACAAAGAGACTTAAGTGATAAACTCTAAATATCTGCAGGGCTAGCCACAATGTGTAAAATAAGAGGGAGAGAGATGCAGAGACAGAGAGAGAAAGAGAGGAAACTGGGGTACCTGCTATTAAGACGGGTGGGGGGACGGGAGGGGGGGGGGTACATTGGTGGTGGAAATGGGGAACTGGTGGAGGGATGGGTGCTGGAATACTGTATTACCAGGAACCAATTATGAACACCTTTGTAATTGTATGTTTCATGGTGGTACAATAAAATAAAAAAAAAAAAAAAGAATACCTGCCAATTCACTGAGAAATTCAAATGATGCCTGACACAATCTCATCATTATTTACACCCTCTGGTATTTATTTACTCAAGGGAGTCATCCACGCAGAAAGCACTCAAACTTATAATAACTATAGTTCTTGTAACTACTTCGGGACAAATTTCAAATTGGGATGCAGTATGATAAAGTATGAAACTTCTAACAGTGCATTCATAACATGGTAAAAAGGACAAATAAATAATCATATAAACAATAAAGTTAAATCTTTAATTGCCTCATCTGGCTCTTTAGAACAGACCTCATGCTTTGCACACAGGAGACCTGGGTTTACTTCCTGGGCTTCCGCGATCCCTCCTCTATCAACACAGTCAGGAGAGATATCCCACCCACCAAGTCATGGGGTGGCCTGTGAGCACTACCAGGTATGACTCAAAAAACAAAGCAAATCCAACAAAGATAATTCCCAGATAGAACAAAATACATGACTAGCAAAACACAGGGTTATGTAGAATAGAAAACATGCCTCCTCACATGATTTTTCACAACTTCCCACATTCCTCCTCACAAGTCTCACATACATCATCACGCTCCCCACACATCTCATGTCTCTGCACATGACACTACATAACACCCCCTTTCCTCACATCTCTTCACATATATAAAAGCCTTGGGTTAGATAAGTGGTATCCACAAAAATAATGATTTTTAAGAGCCATGAATAAAACAGAATGATATATCTGTATATGTTTGACATTTTTTCTCTTACTTCTGGAAAAAATCAAGTCAAAGGCAAATATCAAACTGAAGATGAATAACTACAAAATCTGTAAAAATAACGGATTAATTTATCTATAAAATGACCACATAAATCAATGAGAAAAAACAATTTAATTGGCAATGAGCAAAAACCAGACATTAAAAAATATTCTTATATGTATATAATTTTAAACCCTATATAAAGATTATATATAAAATTTTAAATACAAGTGTACTTTATAAATTTATAATATATAAAAATGTTATATATATTAAATTTTCAGCATTCTACATCACTGCTTTATTCCTCTAGACCAATTTCATCTTTTTCTTTTTTTTATTGAAACACCTGAGGCTCGCACATTGCCACGTTGGCGAATGAACTCCAGAGTTTTTTGAAGACAGGCGTCCTTTTGTGTCTTTCTTTCAGCATTCTTTGCACAATCATGGAGGTGCTGAACCAGTCGGTTGTATTCTTCATGATGTCGTCAATAATGGTATCTTCCCATGTTGCCGCAATGGTGCCAAAGAGTTCCCAGTTGGTGGCCATTCTGGGAGTTCTCTTCTTAAACTTTGCAGCCTTTTCTCCCCATTGCGGGAAGTAGAATTTTGCACGAAGGAGACAGTGGTTCGATCCTGTTTGGAATTTTGGGACGACAAAAAAATCGATCAGGCAAAACTGTCAATTGAAGATGATGTGGTCAATTTCACTGAGGAACTGTCCAACGTTTCGCTTCAGCCTTCTGGAACTGTGAGTTCCCATGAATGATCTTGGAGGACATAATGAACTCAGATAGTCTCTCACAGTGTTCGTTCCATTCTAGGCCATGGGTTCCGGCGTGAAGTTTTCGGCCAATCTTCTCAATCCTATCTTGGCATTAAAATCACTGACTATGATCTTGTAGACGGTGTAATCTTTTTTATAGAACTCCTCCAGTTCCATGTAGAATTTCTCAATTTCTTCTTCCTTGTATGTGGATGTTGGTGCATAGGCAACGAAGATAGAAATTGCTGGCAGCGGGTCACATCTCTTCAAGTATAATCGTCCAGTCTGCTTTGTTGGGTATTCAAATGAATCAATGTTCACGGCCATGTTCGTATTGACAAGGACACCAATGCCACTGGCGCCTCTTTCATTGCATGTTCCGAGGAACAGTTCTTCTCCAGTGTCAAAAGCGGGTGATGCGATTGGCGCCTCCTCATCTCAGTCAGACCAATGATGTCATACTTGATCTTTTGCGCTTGCACCATCAGGTCCTTGATATGTGCTTCCAATGCCAGCGTCACGTGCATTGAAGGTAAAGACAGTCATTTTAGTCCTTCTTCATTTTGGCAGCTTAGTATGGTCCTGAAATTTTATCAGATCCTCCTTGTTCGTCATTCTTAGTGCTGCCATATTAAGGGCTCTTTCAGGGTCAGGAAGATAAACATTTTTATTACTGGTTTTGGCATATCGAATACACATCGGACAGCTTGCCAGGCTCTGCCGTGTGGGTGGTATGCTCTTAGTAGCTTGCTGGGCTAAGCACTGCCAGGAGTAATTCCTGAGTGCAGAGCCAGGAGTAACCCCTGAGCATCGCTGAGTGTGATGTCGCTCTCCGCCCTGACAAGCAGGACATGCCCTTCAGCCGCTCCACGTAGCCGGAGGACACATGGCCTGTGCCCGTTTGCCCCACTGGTGATCCTTGTTGGGCGCAGCGAACATGGCGGCTGTAAAGATGGTAAAGAAAGATGACTGCCAGGTGTCGATCATCGTGTCGCCCAGGGACCCAAATGCTAACATCCAAGCTTGCAAAACAGTGCAGAGAAGCAATAAAGGAAGAACTCAAAGAGAGAAGAGTAGAAATAATGGAAGATGCAGCAGAAGCCAGGAAAAGCATTCGCAACCCCACCTGTCTTTCGCCAACTATAAGACCAAGATGACTGCCCTCCAATGCCCTGATGGATCTATCACATCTTCCAGAAAGGCAATGGAGAAGATCATCCATGACTTCTACTCAGATCTCTTTGATAGCCACGTCCACCTGACCACATACCAAATTCCACAGGACGGATATGTCATTCCCAACATTCTCCCTTCTGAAATCTGACATGCCATTTCATCGGTAAAGAAGGGAACAGCAGCACCAGGCCCAGACAAAGTCACCCCAAACACCTGAAGAATCTGCCTTCAGTACTCATCAATACACTGGCTTGGCTCTTCACGCACTACCTATCTGAATGCAAGGTGCCCTCCCAATAGAAAACCAGGACAGTTCTACTGTTCAAGAAGGGAGACATTCACAACATTGGCAACTATCACCCCATCTGCCTGTTGTCTGTCATCTACAAGCTGTTCACTTGAATCATCCTGAACAGGATTGGCAGAACATTAGATGAAGGACAACCACGCGAGCAAGCTGGCTTCCGAAAAGGATTCAGCACAATCGACCATATCCACACGGTAACCAAGCTCATTAAAGTTTGTAGGGAGTTCAAGATGGCGCACTGTCTCACGTTCATTGATTTGAAGAAAGCCTTTGATTCTGTGGAGACTGAAGCAGTCATCAAAGCCCTAGCCAAACAGGGCATTTAAACCCAACACATCAAGATCCTTCATGAGCTGTATTATTGGTGAGACCACCAGGATCTCACCATTCTACAAGGAAGTGATCATTGATGTCAAAAGAAAGGTTCAGCAGGGTGATACCATTTCACCAAAACTCTACAGCGCCACCCTCGAGAACATCATGCAACAATTAGAATGGGAAGGAATGGGAGTGAAGATAGACAGTCAGCAACTATACCACCTACGCTCCGCTGATGACATGGTTCTAATAACACCAAACATTAGCCAAGCGGCACAAATACTGGCTGACTTCGATCGAGAATGTGGAAAGATAGGTCTACAGCTGAATCTCAGCAAAACTATGTTCATGAAAAATGAACTAGTTCCAGAGGCCCCTATTCACTCTCAATGGAACAAATATCTCTGAATGCAGCAGTTATGTGTACCTCGGTCGAGAAATCAACATGATGAATGACCTAAAACCTGAGCTGCACAGGAGGAAAATAGCGGCATGGAATGCCTTCAAAAGCATCAAAGAAATAGCTAAAAGGACAAAGAACCTCCAGCTCCGGGCACATCTCTTCCACTCCACCATTCTCCCTGCATTAACATATGTCTCAGAGACCTGGGCCCTACGAAAGCAGGATGAGAATGCTATTCGGGTCTCCCAAAGAGGAATCGAAAGAGCTATGCTTGGAATATCATGCTTCACTCAAGTGAAAGAAGGAATCCGGAGTTCCGATCTAGAGTAAGGGGACGCTGTCTCGTTTGCCAAGGTATTGAAAATCAGATGGGCTGGACATGTAATGAGATTTGGAGACAACTGCTGGACTAGAGCCATTACCAACTGGATCCCACGGGATGTCAAAAGATCATGTGGCCGCCCACCTACAAGATGGTCAGACTTCTTCATCAACAGTTTGAGGCTCTTCATATTCCTGAAGCAACCAGATGTCATTGGGCTACACTGGCATGTGATAGGGTCAAATGGAAATGTTACTGGCACCCGCTCAAGCAAATCGATGAATAATGGAATGTCAAGTGATCAAGTGATTGAAACACCATGATTAACAAAGTATAAAGATTTTCATAATACAGTTGTCAGAAAGATTCATACTTCAACACCACTCCCACCACCAGTGTGTTCCCACCACCAAAGACCCTCAATTCCCATCTACCCGATCACCATGCCTGCTCCCTTAGCTGGCACTAATTATACTGATCATTAAAGCACATATGTTATTGATAAATCCATTTCCCCCTCTGGTTGGTTATGGGCAAATCTGGCCAAATTCTGTTCTTAAATTTACTTTCTGAGTTTCTAGAAGGTGATTGGTTTCTACTAGGTAGATATCGCATGGCTGCAAGGCAGCCGTTCACCTCAGACACAGCCAGTTGGCAGCTCTGCTCTGTGTCTGTGTCTCTGCATCATGGCCAACAGCCCAGAAGCAGTTCAGTGGGTGGGTCCACCAGGCCTCCCTGATGGGAGAAAGGGTGGAGGAAAGGGACCCCAGCTTCATTTCCAAGGAAGCTCAGTGACTTTAGCCACCAAGACCCCCATACCTGGGCTTGAAATTAGCTGCTCTCTTGGGGTGGGGCTCTGATGAGCCAATCTTGAAATCAGCTTCTCTCTTCGGTGGGACTCTGATGAGCTGTGGAGTCTGGATGTTGAAAATTGCTGCAATTGTGGCGGCGAGGTTTCTCTGGCTTCTTCCGAGGCCCTACTGGGGTGGTGGGCCAGGACCAGAACCCCTCCTCCCTCCTGGATGCCTCATGGTCAGCCAAGCATGGGAAGAGCCAGATGGCAGCTCTGCCCCCAGTGTGTGCATCATGGTCAGTGGCTAATTTAATCTTTTTCATGTGTTATTTTTTTTGGGAAGGCCACACCAGCAGTGCTGAGGGGCTTACTCCTGGCCATGTGCTCAGGGATCATTTCCAGTGGTTTACAGGAGGAATATACTGGTGTGAAAGATTTGAACTGGGCTTGGTAGGGTGCAAGATAATCACCTGAGGCCCTGTACTATCTCTTCAGATCCCCACTGCCTACATAACTTAGGGCTAGAGATGAATCTCAGAAGTAGAACACACTCGCTTCCTATTATGAGTCTCATGGTCCAATCCTGACACTGCAACATAAGTCTTAATGTTAAAAAGCTGTTTAATAAACACAAACATGGCTTGCAGTCCTTTATAGGCTCACAAAAAATTGAGAAGAACAAAGATCTCCCAAATTCTCCCTGCACCATGTATCCAAAGGGCCCCATTGTCAACATTCCCCACCAGAGAGGCACATTTGTTCCAGGTGATCATGATACATCGATATATCAATATTCCCCAAAGTCTGTGGTCTATATCTTTATGGTTCACTGCAGATATTACACATTCTATACATTTGAACAAATGTAAATATATCTCTTGAAAGTATAATTTGGTATAATATGCTTTTAAATTTTATCTAAAGCAAGAAGTACATACTCTTGTTTATTTTGGGCCACACCCTGTGGTTCTCAGGGCTTACTACTGGTTCTGCATTCAGGGGTCACTCAGAGATCACTCAGGAGACCATAGATGCCAGGGAAACACAAATTAGTTACATGCTAGGCAAGCACCTTGCCCACTATACTATTTTTCTGGACCCAAGAAGCACATACTTTTCTTTTTTTAAAAAAAATTTTTTTTTATTATACCACCATGAGACATACAATTACAAAGGTGTTCATAATTGGTTCTTGGTAGTACAGTATACCAGCACCCATCCCTCCACCCGTGCCCCATTTCCACCACCAATGTACCCCACCCCTCCCGCCCACCCCTAGGCTGCCTCAATAGCAGGTACTTTTCAACAAATTTTCTATCCTTAATAATTTATCTTTCAGAAATAAGAATATGTGTTCAAGAATGTTCACTGGAATATAATACCCTGCATTCCACCTATATCTCTTATTAATGAGAGTTGATCAACTACTTTCCTAAAATGAAATATCAGGTAGCCTCTCAACACATATCTATATCTTCTTCTACCTAACAAATAAAGTTAGAAAAAAATCTGTATATATAATTATAGGCATATATTTTACATACACACATATTTTATGTTTGACAAGGTGATGTATGTTTATATTAAAATAATGTATTCATAAAAATAGCAGAAAACAAAACTAAGGACTAAGCAAACATTTTTAGAATTTCTGACATTCTGAGAAGTGCATAAATCTACATAGGAATAAGTCTGGGGAAAAAGGCTGTAAAGAAAGTTCAACAGCTGAGCACATGTTTTATATGTAACAGGGCCAGGTTTGATTCTTGATACTTCACAGTCCTGTGAGCAGTTCAGGAGCAAGCACCAAGGCAGAACTGGTCAAGCACTACCAGGCATGATCCGAAGAAAAAAAATATTAAAAAAAAGAAAAAAATCTGGGAGGAACCAAAGTTCCAAGGAGCAGTGGGAGCTTCTAACCAAAAACTAATTAATTAACAATTAATTAATTAATTAAGAACAAAGGATGGGGAAAGTCTATAGATCAATATACTGTATAAAAGTATGATGGGTCTTAGGTATTCAGTGAATAAAGAGAGTAAATGAATTCAGCAGCAGAGCTGATAGAACTCTCCCTCCACCTTCAGTCTTTTTTGCTAAGTGGTCAATAGCAGTATATCCTCTCAGAATAATGCAGTGCACATGGATCTAAGAGGAGAAAAACACAGAATACACAAGAAAAAACTCACGCAAAGGGTAAATGATCACACACCCATAGAACAAACTGCTTCCAAACTCAGTCTGGAAGTACACCATGAATAAAGCTTCTAGAGAGAACCAGAATAGGATTAGCTAACTAGCACCCACTACAAGAGGTAGGGGTTGGGGGCAGAAAGGGTCTGGTAACTCTCAAATGCAAAGAAGACAACCAAGACTTGTCAAATACACAAAAATAGCTCCAAGACCCGACCTCAATAGAAAAATAACCACCCTAAAGCAGTGAATTTCGTTTTGCATGTGACCAGTTTTCCCAACACCATTTGTTGAAGAGGTTTATCTTGTCCATACTTTTTGCTAAACAAAGATTGGCTGTTCAAGTCACTGTTCAACAAGCAGGGGGTCATAGAAGAAATCAAAGAGGAAATGCAAAGATTCCTGGAAAGAAAAGAAATGAAGACATGAACTATCAGAACTTGTGAGATACAGCAAAAGGAGTGTTAAGAGGAAAATTCATAGCACTGCAATCATTCATCAGGAAAGAAAAAAGAGCCCACATAAATAACCTGATGTCACAGCTCAAAGTCTTAGAAAAAAAAAAAAAAGGAGACCAACCCATGCAGAAAGAAGGAAATAATAAAACTTAGAGTGGAAATCAACAAACTGGAATAAAAAAAAATCCAAAAGATTAATGAAACCAAGAGCTTGTTCTTTGAAAAAATAAACAAGATTGACAAACGATTGGCAAGACTCGTAAGGAAAGGGAAAGATAGAACCCAAATGGAATCAGAAATGAAAAGGGGGACATCATAACAGAAACCATAGAAATTCAAAAGAACATCAGAAATTACTTTGAGAGTCTATATGCCACAAAACAAAAGAAACTGGAAGAAATGCACATATTCCTGAAGCCCTATAGCCTCCTGCGGCTGAAACAAGAAGACCTGGAATACCTAAATAAGACTATCACCATCGAGGAAATTGAAACAATAATTAAAAAGGCTTCCCAAACACAAAAGCCAAGGTCCAGATGGATGTACTAGTGAATTCTTCCAGACCATTAAAGAGGACCTACTGCCAGTTCTTTTCAAGCTCTTCCAGGAAACTGAAGAAACAGAAACACTCCCAAATAGTTTCTACAAGGCACATATCACCCTGATACCCAAAGCAGACAGAGACATCACAAAAAGGAAAACTACAGACCAATCTCCCTAATGAACACGGATGCTAAAGTCTTCAAGAAAATACTAGCAAAGAGAATCCAAAGGCTCATCAAAAGATTACACATCATGACCAAGTAGGATTCATCCCAGGAATGCAAGGATGGTTCAACATTCACAAGTCAATCAACATAACACATCACACCAATAAGAGAAAAAATAAAAACCATATCATGTCAATAGACACAGAGAAAGCATTTGACAAGATCCAATACCCATTCATGATAAAAAAAAACTTGCCATAAAGGTGGGAACTGAAGGAACTTTCCTCAATATAGTCAAAGACATCTACCAAAAGCCCACAGTGAGCATCATTCTCAATGGGGAAAAACTGAAAGCCTTCACCCTAAGATTGGGGACAAAACAAGGTTGCCCACTCTCACCACTTTTATTCAATACAGTACTGGAAGTACTTGCCACAGCAATCAGGGAAGAAAAAGGACATTAAGGGCATCCAGATAGGAAAGAAAGAAGTCAAGCTATCACTATTTGCACATGACATATATTATACCTAGAAAACCCTAAACCTCTCTACCAAAAGCTCCTAGAAAACAACAGATACCTATAGTAGAGTGGCAGGGTACAAAATCAATACCCAAAAGTCAATGGCTTTCCTATAGATAAATAACAAAAGAGAAGAAAGGAATATTAAGAAAATGATCCCATTCACAACTGTGCCACAGAAAATCAAATACCTAGGAATTAGTTTAACTAAGAATATAAAGGACCTGTATAAAGAAAACTACAAAACTTTGCTTCAAGAAATAAAAAGAGGACACAAGGAAATGGAGACACATTCCCTGCTCATGGATTGGGAGAATTAACATTATCAAAATGGTAATACTCCCTAGAGCTTTATACAGATTCAATGCGGTCCCTATAAGGATACCCATGACATTCTTCAAACAAATCGACCAACCACTCCCGGAATTTGTATGGAATAACAAACACCCACAGATAACTAAAGCAATCCTTGGGGGAAAAGAAGATGGGAAGCATCACCTTTCCCACCTTCAAACTGTACTACAAAGCAGTAGTAATTAAAACAGCATGGTATTGTAGAAAAAATAGGCCTGTGGACCTATGGAATAGAGCTGAGTATCCTGACACACATCCTCAAATACATGATCCTTTAATGTTCTATAAAGGAGCAAAAAAAAAAAACATTAAATGGAGTAAGGAAAGCCTCTTCAATAAGGTGCTGGAAAAACTAGGCAGCCATGTGTAAAAAGATGAACTTAGACACCTAACACCATGCACAAAGTCAGATCAAAATGGATTAAAGATTTCAATATCAGACCTGAATCCATAATGTACATTGAAGAAAATATATGACATTGAAGCTAAAGGCATTTTCAAAGATGAAACATGACTAACAAAGCAATTGGAAGCAAAGATAAACATATGGGACTACATGAAATTAAAGAGCTTCTGCACCTCAAAAGAAATGGTGACCAAGATACAAAGACAGAGTGAGAAAGATTAGTCACACAGTACCCATTTGATAAGGGGCTAATATCCAGGATATATCAGGCACTGGTAGAACTTTACAAGAAGAAAACAGCCAACCCCTTCGAAAGATAGGGAGAATAAATGAACAGAAACTTCCAGAAAGAAGAAATTCATGGCCAAAAGGTATATGAAAAACTGCTCATCATCACTAATCATCAGGAAGATGCAAATCAAAACAATGAGATATCATTGTGAGATATCTCACAGAGACTGGCACACATCCAAAGAGCAAGAACAAGTGCTAGCATGGATGTGGGGAGATAGGAACTCTCATCCATTGTTGATGCAAATGTCGACTGGTACAGTCTTTTTGGTAAACAATATGGTCATCCTCCAAAAACCAGAAATTGAGCTCCCATTTGACCCAGCCATACCACTCCTGGGAATATACCCTGGGATGCCAAAAGCACAGCAGAAACACCATTGCACATCTATGTTCATAGCAGCACTATTCATAATAGCCAGTATCTGGAAACAACTGAGTTCCGAGAACAGACAACTGGATAGAGACTATGGTACATATACACAATGGAATACTATGCAGCTGTCAGGAAAAATGAAGAGCACATGGAGGATCATACTGAGTGAAATTAGCCAGAGGAAAAGGACAGATATAGATTGACTGCATTTGTGGAATAAAAAAAAATCATATGAGACCAATATCCAAGGTCAGACAAAACATGGATCAGGAGGTCTTGTCAGTGGGTGGAATCTACTCCAAGTGTGTGGGAGTCAGAGGTTAGGTAAGACAGAGAAGGAAACAGTTGGAAATGATACCAGGCTAGAACAGAACATTGAATATAGGCAAAGGGATATAGATGATAACCTCTAAACATGTATTGCAAGCCACAATGTGTGCGAGGAGGGTGTAAAGAGAGAGAGAGAGAGAGAGAGAGAGAGAGAGAGAGAGAGAGGGAGAGGAGGGAGGGAGAGGAAGAGAGGAGGCAAAGTGCCTGTCAGAGGCAGGCTGGGGATGGGGGAGGGAATCAGGGGACAATGATGGTGGAAAATGGGACCTGGTGGAGGGATGGGTGCTGGAACACTGTATGACTGAAACACAAAACAAGAGTATCTTTGTAATTGCATATCTCACAGTGGCATAAAAATATTTTTTATTAAGACACCATGATATACAAAGTTTTTCACAATATTGTTAGAAAGATTCATCATCAACACCAATCCCACCACCAAGGTGCTCCCACCACCAAAGACCCTCATTTCCCACCCCTGCCCCATCCCCATGCCTGCTCCCTTAGCTGGCACTAATTATATTGACCATTTCAGCCCAAATATGGCAATAGTATTGACAAAGTCATGACTTTTCCTTTTTTGTTTTGGTTTGTTATGGGCGAATCTGGCCAATTTCTATTCTTGCATTGACTTTTGAGTTTCTAGAACGTAGCTGGTTTCTAATAGTTTGAGATATTGCACAGTCGCTTTGCATGGTGTGCACCATGGGGAGAGCTGGTAGCAGCTCTGCCCTGTGTGTCTGTCTCTGGATCATGACCTACCGCCCGAAAGCAGTTTGTGGGCGGGGCCACCAGCAGACAGAGGTAGGGGAATGGACCCCAGCTTCATCTCCAAGGAAGCCCAGCACATAAAAATATTTTTTAAAAGTTTGGCTGTTCATATACCTGAGGATCTGTAACGATATCTCCAATTCTACTCCACTGATCTGAGACTGTCTTTATTTTAGTAATACACTGTCTTAATCACTACTGCTTTGTAGCACTGTTTAAAAATTGGGGAGAGCAATGCCTCCTATCTTCTTTTCCCTAGGATACTTGGTTATTTGGGGTGTGGGCAGAGCTTGTGGGGAGGGAATTTTTTCCATTCCGTATGAATCAGGAGTGTTTGATCCATTTCTTTGAAGAATGTCATTGGTAATCTTTCAGAGACTACACTGAATCTGTATAATACTATGGGGAGTATTGCCATTTTGACAATGTTAATTCTTCCATTCCATGAGCAGGAGATATTTCCATTTCCTTATGTCCTCTTTTATTTCTTTAAGTAGTGTTTTATAGTTTTCTTTGTATAGGTCTTTCACTTTTTCATTTAACTGATTCCTAGGTGATTCTTCTGAGGCAAAAAAGAGCTCAGACCCTTTTTAACATTATGTACTACAGTAAAATAAAAATAGATTAAAGACTTCAATATCAGAGCTGATTCCGTAAGTTACAAACAGAAAAACTCCATGACATTGAAACTAGAGGTACATTTAAGGAGTTAACCAACCAAGCAAACAGAAGTAAAGATAAACAAATGGAATACATCAAATTAAGAATTCTGCACATCAAAGGAAGCAATGACCAAAATACCTACAACCCACAGACTGGGGAAAATATTTACCCACCACTCATCTGATAAAGGGATAATCACTTGATCACTTGAATCCCTATTCATCGATTTGCTAAGCGGGTGCCAATCCAAGATATTAAAAGCATTGTGGCCGGGTGATAGCACAGGGGGTAGGGCGTTTGCCTTGCATGTAGCCGACCAGGGTTCGATCCCGGCATCCCATATGGTCCCCTGAGCACCGCCAGGAGTAATTCCCTGAGCAAAAAGCCAGGAGTAACAGCTGAACATCGCTGGGTGTAACCCAAAAAGGAAAAAAAAACTTTAAAAAGAAAGAAAAATACAACTAACCCCATCAAAAATGGGTGGGAGAAGTGAACAAAAAATTCCTCAAAGACATACATACAGACAAAAGGATATGAAAAACTTTCCCTATCACTTATCATCAGGAAAATGCAAATCAAAACAATGAGATATTGTCTCATTCCAGGGAGACTTATACATTACAAAGAACAAAACGTCCAGGATGAGTGCGGATGTGGGGACAAAGGGGCCCTCACCCACTGACAAAGGGACCCTCACCCACTGCTGGTGTTGTCTGATTCAGTCTTTTTGGAAAACAATATTGTCTCCTCAAGACTGGGAACTGAGCCTCCATCTGACCTAGAAAATCCAGTTCCTGGCATCTATCCAAAGGTTAACTAACTCTATTCAGAAGACATTTGCATTTATGTTCATTGCAGTATTATTCACAGAAGCCAAAATCTGGAAACAGATTTTGTGTCAAAGAATAGATGACTGGGTAAGAACACGATGGTACATGTACCCGATGGAATATTAACTGGATGTAAGATGAAATCATATAATTTGCTCCTACCCGATAGATCTGCTGAGAGCATCATGCTGAGTTAAGTTAGTCAGAAGAGGGATGGACGCAGAATGATCTCTCTGATATGTGGGATACAAAGAAACATAGTAGGGTATAACTAATGCCCAAAGGCAACAGAAAACGAGAACTGGTCTCAGAAGGAAGCTTACACAGAGGAGGGATGGGGCAGGTTAGGAGAGAGGACCCTGGGACAATGGTGGAGAAAGTGGGCTCCCTGAGGATGATGTGGAGACTGATATGCACAAAACTGTATCAGTAACAGTGTTGTAAGTCACATGCCTAAAATAAACAAATTTTAATAAATTGATACGCTTGGAAAATTCACAAAAGAGTGTTTTACTGGTATTACTTTCAACACTTTTTTTAAACTGCTTTGATTTTCAGACCACTCCCAACAGTACTCAGAAAGCATATGGTATCAGAGATTGAACTCAGGCCTCTCACAGCAAAACATGTGCTCCACCTATTGAGCTATATCTCTGGCCTGATACACATTTAAAGATATATATAGTTGATATAACAGGCAAAAATTTTTTAAGTACACTAAAAGTACATAGAAACATGTTGCACAACAGCACACATGGATTATTTCCAGGTAGTTGGTTCTATGACTCTAAGATGTATAACTACATTGGTTCCCAAGACTTCATCCACTGAAAGAGCTAAAACATAGTTTTAGTTCTTTAAATCAGTCCCAAAACTCAGACATCACTTCTTACAAGAAAAAAAAAAAAGGCAAGGAATTCCTATGTTGTACTCCCATAAATGGTAGGGCCTAATTTTAACCATAAATATTAGGAAGAATGTCCTAAACAATTATAGACCTCATTCCCATGACCTGAAGGAATGGTTTGAGGCTCTTCATATTCCTGGAGTGAGAGGATGCCCTTTGCTACACTAGCATGTGATAGGACATATGGAGATGTTACTGGTGCCCACTTGAGCAAATCGATGAATAACAGGAAGACAAGTAATACAAGTCCTAAACAAAGCACAAAGAACTCAAATAAAAGAAAAAATCAAATTTCATTTGTAACAAAAATTATGTACATGGAAAACACTTTTATTAGAAGACACTATAAAATAATTGAAAAGACAAACCACAGCCTGAGAGGAGATAGCTGTATCACTTATAATCAAGTTACTAGTATCTAAATACATATAGCATTTCCATAAATCACTAAGAATAAGTCAACTACTCAAAGGAAAATCAGGCAAAGCCATCTAAAATTATTTTCATTTTTAAAGAGAAAATATTCATTAACAAATATATATTCAGTTCACTGGTAATATGTTAATAGAGAAATGTCCACACTGGGAAACATATAAGTGTAATGATTTCGGTATTTGCACATATACTACACGCATATGTGTAAATTGGCAATACATTTAGAAAAACAATTTAGAATTACCTAGTAAAGTTAAATAGACAAAAACTTGACAGTCAAGCGTGGCCTAAAAAAAAGAGACATATAAACACACAACACACACACACACTCACACAAAATCCCAGAATAGTCAAAGAATTCTGAGAAAAAATGGAAGGTATTGCATTCCCGGTTTTATACCACAAAGCCTTAGTAAACAAAGCCTCATAGTTACCAAACTTTGGTATTGGAACAAAAACAAAACTGTCAAAGATAAACCCTCAACTGTATGACAGTTAATAACAAAGACACTAAATACACAAAGTGGAATAAGGAAAGCCTCCAGCAAAAGACTGAGAAAACTCGGCAGCCACATTAAAGAAAAACAAAACACTGGACCCCTCTCATGCTATACACAGGTAAATTCAAAATGTATTAAGACCTTGCTATTAAACCTGTTTCCATTAAAAAATATATTAAGGAAAACATACAAAGAACTCTCCAAAATCCTTTTTTTGGGGGAAGGGGTCACACCTGGCAATTCTCAGAGCATTACATCCTGTATGGGGGGACCATACAGGATGCCAGAGATCAGAGAACTAAGAACTTGACTTTAAAGTCTCTAGCCCCTAATGTATGATGGCAAGCCACAATGTGTAAGAGAAGGAAGAGAGAAGGGGAGGGGAAGAGAGAGAGAGAGAGAGAGAGAGAGAGAGAGAGAGAGAGAGAGAGAGAGAGAGAGAGAGGAAAAAGAGGAAAAGTTAAAGAGGCAGGCTAAAGAGGCAGGCTGTGGGAGGGGGGGAGGTAAACTGATAAAAATGGGAAAGACAGTACTGTAGTTAAGATACTTAATCTTATGAGCAACCAAGACCTGATTTGATCCCAGGCACCCCATATTGACCCCAAGCACAGCCAGGAGTGACCTCTGAGCAGTCAGGAATACGCCTTGGGCATAGCTGAATGTGGCCCTATCTCCTCTCTCCTCACAGATAGCATAATTCATTTGTTTATATTAGTAAATCTTGAATTCATAAAAAATAAAAAACTATTCCCTTCCAAAGATACTACAGAGAAATGAATGATAACAAATCATAGGGTGTGTATAAAGTGATATGTATTATTTGAATATAGCCTCTGTTAAAGATACGTGTATGTGTGTGTGTAGTGGTTCATTGGTAGAATGCAAGCTTTATGTGACTACTGCATTCAGTCCCAGTACTGTAAAAATAATTTACAAAATTTTGTAAATCAAAGTTTTCCAAAAAAAATCTTAAAAAATGACAAACTCTAACTACTATTTAAAAATTAAGGTATAAATAGTAAGCCTATAGTAGATCAGTGTTCATTCAAAAGAAGAGTTAAAAAGAAATATAGAAGAATTAAAACAACACAATATGTAACAAGACCATATATTTTAATCTTCCTGTATTGCTTTAAGTGTAAACACCCGAGACATATCAATTAGAGACTGTCAGGTAATTTGAAACCCAATTCTAAACTGTTCATTTTAAAAAATGTTTTAAATAAAACATATAAGTAAGCCAGAAGTAAATGATAAAAACTGATCTTAAGAATACTAATCTAAAGAAACCCAGAGTATCTATACCAGGTCATTAAATTAGCTGTGATTATTAAATTACTGACAAATTACATTAAAACAACAACAAAATTATCAGACATACAGAAAGATAGCACACATCAATTTTCCAAGAAAAGCAAATCCTAAATGTAACATAGTTAACAAGAGATTTTGAAATTGCATGATGCAAATTATAAAAAAGAAAAGAGAGAGCTGCAATTCAATACTGCTTCTCAACGATATACAACACCCTGTGTGCTATAGAGTAAGCAGTAAGTAAATTAGTAAGAAAAAAAGGATACAAACAATACTATCAACTAGAAGAACTAAACATTCATAAAATACTCCAGTGAATAATACATTTTTTTCAATTACTCATGGAACAATCACCAAGATAAACTGAATTTTGGAACACAGTGCAAACAAGAGCAACTTCATAAATCTTAACAATTAAAAATATAAACAATTTTTTTAGAACTGTAACAGAACTAGAAATCAGTAACAGAATGATAAACGGGAACTCAAATACTTTCAAAGTAAAGAATATAAATACATCTATGCAATGAATACTACCCAGCTGATAAGGAAAATGAAATCATGAAATTCACTTTTAAATTGATGGAAATGGAGGGTATCATGCTGAGTGAAACGAGTCAGAAGCAGAGGGTGTGAGAGAGAATGGCTGCACTCCACGAATACCAAAGGACAGCAGAAATAGGCCAGGAGGATTGGTCCATGGTTGGAGGTCCCCTGCCTCAGGTGCTGGGGAGAAAGCAGCTGGGACAAAGATGGGACCAGTATGGCAGCGATAGCTGGAAATGATCACTCTGGATAAGAACTGCATTCTGAAAGTATTAAAGGTACAGGGGCCAAAGCGATAGCCCAGCGGGTAGGGCATTTGCCTAGCACGCAGCCGGCCCATGCCCAGCATCGATCCACGGCATCCCATATGGTCCCCGAGCACCGCCAGGAGTATTCCTGAGGTGCAGAGCCAGGAGAAACCCCTGAGCATTGCCGGGTGTGACCCAAAAAGAAAAAAAAGTATTAAAGGAACAAACATGATAACCTCTCAGGCACCTGTATGGCAAACCATATCAATAAAGGGGAGGGGAGGTGGCATTGGGCTGGGGAGGAGAGAGAGAGAGACAGAGACACAGAGAGACACAGAGAGAGTGTGTGGCTGTCATAGAGGCAGGCTAAGGGGAGAGAAAGTGGTGTCATTGGTGGTGGAAAATGTACACAGGTGATGGGATGGGTGTTAGAAGGTTGTATGACTGAAACTTGAGAATGAACATCTTTGTAACTGTGTATCTCACAGTGACTAAATTAAAAAAAAAAAGAATATACATAAATATCCATTGGGTCAAAGAAAATCACATAGGAATTGGAAAATATTTCAAACTGAATTAAAATAAAAGCATAACTTAAAATTCAAAATTCCTTCAGAGATTAAAAGCATATTTATAGTATTACTGCTTACATTAGAATTTCAAAAAGTCTAAGCAATCACTAGAAGAAACTGTAAGACAAAGAACCCAAAGTAGAATAGCAGGAAAGAGATTGAGAACAATCAGACAAAAGTGTAATAAAATCAAAAGCTGAATTTATAGAAAACTCAGGAATATTGATAAATCTCAAACAAGACTGAACAAGCGAAGAAAAAAAATGGGGAAAAGATACAAAATTTGAAGGAAAAAGGGGCACATTAGTACATATGCTACAGAAATCAAGAGGCTAATGCAATATGAAGAATAATTCTACTCCCATAAATACTCAAGTCTAGAGAAAAAAAAATCCTTTAAAGGAACATGCCATAGCTCATACAAATCAACAATCTGAATAGCCCTAAATCTCTTAAAAACATTAAGATTTTTACTCTAAAATCCTCCAATATCTACATTACTAAATTCAACTAAATATTCAAGTAATACCAAATCTAAACTCTTCCCAAATATCGAAGAGGAACAAATAATTCCCATTACTTTAATGAGGCTTTGCTAACCTCTTATCAGCCAATGGTCTAATAACCTCAGATCAATATGGATGAATACATTCCCAAGGGCTAGGGAGTGTCAGAGAGGCAATGCCCAGGTGGTGGAGCACATGCTCATCACGTGTGAAGCTAAGGTCACCCATGCCAGAGCCAGGCCCTCCAAATAACATGAGAAGGACTGAGTGGGCCCCCAAGAGTGCTACAGCAACAAGCACTACAGCGCTCAGATCCATCACTAGAGATGACCTCAGAGCCACTGAGCAACAACAGAGAGGACCCTATTGAAGGGAAAAAAAACAAAGCTAACCATCCATGACATTAAGATGTGGTGGAAAATGTATATTTTTCACAATAGCATTATCTATTCCTCAAAACAGCATCAACGTATCTCTCAGATGGACATATAACTTCTACTTTCCTGAAATTACTGCACCAACTGAATTAATACTATGGTTACTCATCTAAGATGCAAGGCAATGAAAATGAAATAATCTGGATTTCTAAAGGACTTTATAAAAAAAAATACCCTGCCTTGATGTAATGTTTCTATTTATGATTTAAGGAATTATGCAAATTGCAATTCACTATACACTATTTAAGGAGCAAAATATTCAACTCTTCTGTCAGCAAACTGAAATCAAAATTTCGGTGATAATTTTTAGTTGCTGTGACTTGACTTCATGTAACCTTATTTAAAATAAAAACCAGGCGCCTTGAGCCTTGCTGGGTGTGGCCCCAAAGCCAAAGTAAATAAATATAAAACAAGTAACTGAATCATCATGATGATTCTATTTCATGGAATAAATAAATGTTTCCCAATGTGCCTCGTATTAAGAATACAGCCAGCTTTAATTATTGGATCAAGATATATTAAGGTTAAAATACAAGCACATTGTACTAACTTTATATCATAAACAACTGATGAAAAGTTTATACTGGGGCACAGCTGATATTTGGTCAATTAAATGAATCAAGTACCATATAATTAAACTAAAAAGTATCAAGCAGGGGATAGAACAGTGGGCGGGGTGCTTGCCTTGCATACAGACAACACAGGTTCGATCCCCAGAATTTCATATGGTTCCCCAAGCACCACCAGAAGTGATCTCTAAATACACAGTCAGAGCACTGCCAGGTATGGCATAAGAACAAACAAACAAACAAAAAAGCATCAAGCAACTGCCAGTAGAACTGAGAACTGAGGTCACCAAGAAGTGGCACGTGAGTGGTGAGAAGGGCTCCGAAGAGTGAGACAGGATACTGGTAGTGGTTGCTGTGGTCCAACAGCAATGCCAGCACCAAACACTAACACTACTATAATCATGACAATTCCATTTTAAAAAACTGAAATAAAACTGCACGAGAAGTACATGGTACATACCCAAAAAAAGTGCCACAGAAACTGGATAACTTGGGATTTTCTATTTCAGTAATATATATTACAAAATTAATTCAGGAAAGTTATACTAGCACTACAATCTAAAGGAAGCAACCAATGTCTTGTGAGATTTAGATTAAGGAAAAGATAATATATCCCTTATATGGCATGGAAACTTTTTTACACTATTGAAAACATGACAAACTATACTGAACATAAAGTTTTTTTTTTTTTTTTTTGCTTTTTGGGTCACACCCGGCAATGCTCAGGTGTCACACTCCTGGCTCTGCACTCAGGAATTACTCCTGGCGGTGCTCGGGGACCATATGGGATGCCGGGGATCGAACCCAGGCCGGGCATGAGCCGGCCGCGTGCAAGGCAAACGCCCTACCCGCAGGGCTATTGCTCCGGCCCTGAACATAAAGTTTTTAAAGAAAAACACTGCCTCAAAAGACAGAAACCCTGAATCTATCCCTTATCAAAAGTAAACTTTAAAGCTGAACAGACTAAACGATTTGAGGCGTGTGTTGTTTTGGTTTTTCGGACCACAGTGACTTTACTCAGGGCGTATTCCTGGTTCTGTGCTCAGGGGTTACTCCTGGAAGGGTTCGTGTTACTTATGTGGTACGGAGTTCAAACCCAGATGAGCCACAGGGAAGGCAAGTGTCTTACCCACCGTTCTATCTCTCTGGTTCTGATAATCCATATTTAATTCAAATCTAGATATAAAGGGTGCTCTTACGTTAAATACATTCTCGAACCTAATTGGTTGGAAATCTCTCACATTTCCTTTTTTGAGGGGTAGGAGGCTTGAGCACACCCAGCTGTACTCAGGGTCTAATCCTGGCTGTGTGCTCAGGAGTGACCACCGGCAGTGCTATGGGGACTGCAGTGGCAGGAATTCAAAGCAGGCGACCATATCCTACAGCCACAGCCACCACAGCACTATATCCTAAAGCCCCCCACCCCAATCACTTATAGTTTCTATATTTTCCCCATACTAGCTTCACAAGACATCTTGCAAAATGGTCCTGGGAATAGGGAACACAAATAAGCTGCCTTAGAAAAGTCATTATTCATTCTGTGGAAAAAAAAAGCCCAAGACTAGCTTTTAGAAAAATCAAAAAAAGTATATATACCACCCACACAGTTGTTTAAGCTTTATTTTCATATGCATACATGTTTTTAAGGAAACAAACTTTGAAGACAGTGCAATATATCAAATAAAATCATCCAAAATTATTTTAATGTGTATACAAATAACAGTATAAAGTACATGTATAGGATACATACAACTTGTTGACGTTTTAAAAAGCATTCCTTTTTGTCTTAAAATTCGGATACATTATCTTCTGCAATATTCAAGTACAATATTTTAAAAGTGACTGTTTTAGGAACAGCTAAACACCAATCTTGACAAGTCGTGTCAGTGTGATGGGGTGCGCTTGCCACGCTCTTCAAAGTAATGCTGTTCGATTCTTCTACAGAAAGTAAAGAGGTTGGAATAGTTTTTCACCTTCTCAGAAAGCTCATCAGTGGTCAGTTGAGTGGTGAGAATGGTGTGTAAGTGGCCAAACACCAGCGCATCTAGTTCAGTCGGCCTAAAACAAGCAGAACGGCAGCAGCGTGAATGGTCTGCATAGGATGCAGTGGGAAAGGCGCTGTTGGAAAAACTTTCATTCAGTATTTAAAAGAAAATCATACAAATAATAAACCCCCAACTTCAAAGAATGTATTGTTGCAATCTGACATAAAGTTAAAGTTTTGCTATAAAGTTAAAGGGAAGAAAAAATGATTTGCATTGTATGACTTGTTTTTTTTAAAATAGTATCAATTAAAAAATAAAATAAAATAGTATCAATTAAATATGCTCAAATAATACTAGTATTTTTTCCATTAATTTATTCACTAACTACAGTAGATCCTCAATTTGTTGGGCACTGAGGCAGATGCTAGTTACAAGATCACTATAAACAGAAACACAAAGGAGAAATGACCAGAACACAATTAGTGTTTTTGATACAAAAATGTTGTCAAAGAACAGAACATCCGTGGGACAACAAAATGGCATCTGAAAGTTTTATTTTATCATTTTGAAAGTAAGTTTTTAATATGGAGATTTCTCAATATGAAGATATCTTTAAAAAAAAAAGGGGGGCGATAGTCCAGTGGGTAGGGCCGGCCCATGCCCGGCTCGGGTTCGATCCCGGCATCCCATATGGTCCCCGAGCACCGCCAGGAGTAATTCCTGAGTGCAGAGCCAGGAATAACCCCTGAGCATTGCCGGTGACCCAAAAAAAGAAAAAAAAAAAAAAGATGACACAACTTGGCAAAAACACACAAAACTTTGAAAGGCTATTTGCACAACTATGCTTATTGCTCCACTTAGTATGATAGCCAACATACGGAAACAACCCAAGTGCCCAACTACTATTCTTGATCAAGAAGGCATGGTGTATCCACACAGCTGAGGTGGCCGAGAGGATGGTGGAAAGATGTTCGGGTCTTGGGGAGGGAGATGTCTACACTGGTGATGGCTGTGGTGTTGAATTATGTGCATGGAAATCATTACTGTAAACTATAAAATCTTATATAAACATAAAATTATAAATAACAATGAGTCACAGATTTCTGAATGCAATATAACTATAAAAATAGCCTAAACAAAAATTCCTAATGTTTTTCCCTAATATATGCTAACAATTAAATGAAATGTATCTACCCACTAATGATTTATAATAAAGCATCACCAATCTACCTATATTAAAATAATTATTAGTATAACATTTCTAAAGGGGGATAATACCATCATAATTATGAGCTAATTATTGCTGTCAGTTCCACAGTAATAGTTTTTGAGAAAACATCTTACCCTACCTAAATGTGAAAACACAATGAAGTAATCTGGTTTGGTGGAATAGCTTTTCTGTTTTTTAAATTATTTAAATTTCTTTTGTCACCAACACTGCCAGATGTGCCTCCCACCCCCAAAACTGGGACAAAACACATTGTTACATTAGTGATTCTCTTCCTAAAATACTCTTTCTTAATGAACATGAACTACTCTGGAGACAGGGAGATTGTTCAGAGGTAAGATAACGTAACATGTATGAGGTCCGGTGATGACCAACCAGTGCCCCCCAGTAATGACCGACCACCACCTAGAAAATCAGATTTATTCAAGTTACATATATTTCTTCTAATATATAAATTTATCTTTAACATCAATTTCTGTGCTTTAAAAATATTTTCATTAATTTAAAAAGGTATATTCATAATAAAGCAATTTTTTTGTTTTATTTACTTTTCTTTTTCTTTTTTTTGCTTTATGGGTCACACCCAGCGATATGCTCAGGGGTTACTCCTGGCTCTTTGCTCAGGAATTACACCTGGCAGTGCTCGGGGGACCATATGGGATGCCAGGGATTAAACCGGTCGGCTGCATGCAAGGCAAACACCCTCCTTACTGTGCTATCACTCCAGCCCCATTATTCAGTTTTCTAATCTCTAGGTATCACCCTCTCTACACAAGATAATCATACTTCATATTTTAATAGTAACCTGTAAAGTAAGAACTAATCCTAATTGTTCCATACAGAAAGTCCTAAAAAACCTCTAGTAAAACTTCTACCATAACAGAATAATGCTGGTTTACTTGCCTACACTTAGGAGAAATTCTTCATGGAAATATGTGCACTTTAAAGTCTTATAGTCAGCCAGAGTGATAGCACAGCAGGTTTGGGACTTGCCTAGCATACAATTGACCTAGATTTGATCCCTGGCATCCCATATGGTCTCCAAGCACTGCCAGAATTTATTCCTGAGTGCAGAGCCAGGAGTAACCCCTGAGCATCACTGGGTATGGCCCCCAAAAATCAAAAAATAAAGAAACAAAATCTTAATGGTCTTCCACAGCCTAGCATTGTTAAATAAAAAATTCTAAGAGGGCAAAAATGAATTAAAACCGAAACTAACATTTTTATAAATACCCCTAATGATAAAATTCATCTATGAGAAAACATAATTGTAGCCAAACAATACAAAAGGCACTAATACACAGATATAAATTTTCTTACTGTTTATTGAAGAAATACGGTTGTGCTCCCAGTCTCTGAGAAAGAGCTTGAAAGCACTGGTCCACATCTTCTAAGACCTAATTCAGGCAACAGAGCCCAAAAGGGGAAAACAATTAAACCAGCAGAACAGTAAAATGTGTCCAAAACTTACTTTTTTATTCACTCACTTTATAATAAAAAGTATATAATTTTATTAAATCAAAAATTTTACATATAATTTCCACTTATTTCTAATTACATGTATCTATAAAATATATGTATATTTTCTATATATTTATACTATGTAAAAAAACCAAAGGAAACAAAAGAAATTTTCTTAAAGTCAAGTATATTTGGGCCAGAAAGATAGTCCAGGGGGCAGGAAGCGCAAGTAGTTGGTCTGAATTCAATCCCCAACACCCCATATGGTTCCCTGAGCCATGCCAGGGCTGATCCTTCAGTACAGAGCCAGGAGTAAGCCCGAGCACTGCTGAGTATAGCACCCCTCCCATAAAGTAAAGCATTTCAGAAAAGATAAGTAAATCCAACTTATATTCAAGTTACTTAAGTACCATCAAGAAAGTTTGAAGGCCCTAAGAGACAGTTCAATGAGCTAAGCATATGCTTTGCATAGGGGATGGTCAAATTCAAAGACTTCAAACAGGGGCCAGAGCAATAGCCCAGAGGGTAGGCGGTTTGCCTTGCACCAGCCGGCCTGTGCCCGCCGGGTTCAATCCCCGGCATCCCATATGGTCCCTTAAGCACTGCCAGGAGTAATTCCTGAATGCAGAGCCAGGAGTAACCCCTGAGCATCGCGGGTATGACCCAAAAAGCAAAAAAAAAAAAAAAAAAACTTCAAACAGAGCCTCCAGCCCTGCAGGGTATGGCCCAGAAAAAAAAAAAATGGTTTTATCTAGACAGTAGAAATCTGTATGAATATACATATACATAAAATACAAAATCTGCTTCATAATAACATCGTGCTGACTCTCCAGAGATAAAGGCCTTTGAGTTGCTTTCCTAGTAACAGAGATGAATCTTGTTTATTTCAGCCCACTTTCTTTCCCCAACCCCTCTTGTAGCCAATGGCACACATCCGTAAGTAGTCTGGACAGGTCTAGGAAGAGCCTTGGAGGGAAACATACTAATTAAGAGGTTCATAAATCTCAAACTCCTGACCTGGACAAGATATATGTGTTTTTTTTAATTCTGCTACTAACAGATATATCAAGCACCATATTTAATAAGATTTTTTAAGTCCTGATTTAGCTGATCTATATTTATTGACATAAAAGTTGCCCACAATGTATGTTGAACTGGTTAAAAAGCAGGTTATAGACTAGTAGGTATAATATGATCTCATTTGAGGATATGAGATTGCATTTCATTTGCAAATGATTGAGAGAGAGAATGAGAGAGAGAGATAATGAGAGAGAGAGAGAGAGAGAGAGAGAGAGAGAGCCTGCCACAGAGGCAAATTGGTGGTGGAAAATGTACATTGGTGAGGGATTGGGTGTTGGAACATTATATGACTGAAACCCAATCATGAACAACTTTCTAATTGTGTATCTCACAATTCAATTAAAAAAAATGATTCAATTAAAAAATGTTTAAAGGACTTTGTTAGAGAATATAAAAAGCAACTTTTTTAAATTAATTTTGTTGGCTTTAAATATTAATTTTAAAATAAATTAATACTTATTATTGATATTATTTTATCAACCCCCAAATGAATTTCTTTCCACATTAAAACTGAGGGATTTACCAACTTCAGTGTGAACTGACCTGGTCAGAGTCTTCTTACCCCATCCAATAGCTTTCATCTTTTGTTTAACTTCCCACCGCTTCTGGTAGGCCAAAATATGATTAAGAGGCCAAGGGTAAGGAGATCCATATCTAGCATGAGTGATCTAAGAAAGAAGGTTTTGGTAAAAATATGATTCTTCTCAAAACAAAGCCAGTTTTACAAACAAAATTCTAAGGGAAATATACTTCAAAGAACACAAATACAGCTATCTGAGAAAAAAAATACATAGCTTGCAATTTAAAAAATTAAAATTTTAAACCATTCCCTTTAAAAATATATAAACTTTTATGTAGTTTGCAACCAGTTAGATCAAACAATGACACATAGCTTCCCTAAAATGTATGTGCAAGCAAAATTAAAGTAAGTGAAAAACTATATCACTAATGGTATAAACCACAATGTTTCATTTATGAGTAGGGACTTACGATTCTGAACAAAAAGTGTTTTCTCATTAAATTTTAATTAAGACAAATGCTGCTGAACCACTCACCTCCCCTACTGTAGCTTCATCACACCACTGAAGATACAACTAGGAACAAAGGAACAGTCACTAAAACTTTAGAATACCAAAGAGAGAATGGATAAAGAAAGTTATATCTTTTTAAGTAATTTTTTATAAGCCACCATTATAAAAGGCAGCTATGTGAAGATTGGTTTTTTAAATGTTACTATGCAGGATCATAAAATTTAATGGTGGTACTTAATAAAAATAATTCTTATCTGGACAGTACTTCTCTAAATACTATGAAAACATTATACACATATTATTAAATTAAGTAAAGTTTACAAGGCCAAAACAAAATGAGTAAAAGTCATTCCTGTTTATAAACAGAAAAACTAGAACTGAAAATATTAGACAACTTATATTAAAGATAATGATCAAATAATTCAAGTAACCATCCCAGCCCCAGTCTTGCTCAATCATTTACCAACTTCTCAAAAAATCTGTTAGGAAGATTATCTTTTATGAAAATAAAGCTCATTTCAACCTCCATTACACATTAGAATATTAGATATCAAACACTACACCTCTGCGGTCAGCATATATTGTTGACTAATTCCATGTAGGCTTTCATTTCTGCTTTTTGGACTTCATCCAGTCCATCACTAAGAGAATGGCCCTAGAGGAATTAAAAAAAAATGTAAGTGTATCATATTAGAAAATCAAAAACTTTCATTTATCATCTACCAAGTAATGTAACATCAATACTTTTACTACAAATGTTCAATGGGTTAATCACCAAATGTCTTCTGATAAATTATTTTATTTTCAAGTATAAGTAATACTTAGCCATCATAAAATACTGAGTAGGAGCCATCATTATAAAATGCCTTTACAGGTCTTCTCTCTCTCTCTCTCTCTCTCTCTCTCTCTCCCTCTCTCTCTCTCTCTCTTTCCCTCTTTCTCTCCTTCCTTCTCTCTCTCTCTCTCTCGTCTCCCTTTCTCTCTCATTTGGTTTATTTCAGGTCCCACCTGCTAGTGCTGGTAGAGTAGATAGTGCTACTCCCAGGTCTTACTAGGTGGCTGCTCCTGGCAGTGCTCAGGGAACCGTGCAGTGCTGGGGACTGAACTCAGACCTCCAGCTTGCAAAGCATATGCTCAGCCCTTGAATCATCTTTCTGGCAGTAAAATAATTATATTTTTAAATAAACCAAATTATACTATCATCTTGCACCCCCCAAAAAGGCCAGAAAACCTTTGAAATAAGTGCTAAAAATTAACATGTTGTAGCTTATAATATGGTAAAATATTTAAAACATGAATGACAGTATAGTGAAGTAAATACTACGGACATAATATTGCAGTGTTACTCTACTAAGTGAATTTATCCTATGAAGATATTCTGAAGTATAAAATGTTATGTACAACATTATTTATCCTAGCACTCAGTAAGAGCAAAACACTGGTAGCAATTTAAGCATTCATCACTAATGACTTAAGTAAATAAATTATTATACATATAACAGAATACAATAATTATAAAGAATTATTATGTTTTGTTTTATTTTTGGACCACACCCAGTAGTGCTCAGGGCTTACTCCTGGCTCTGCATGCAGGGATCACTCTGGCAGTGCTCAGGAACATGTCGGGTACCAGAGATGAAACCCAGGTTGAACACAAGTAAGGCTTATTCCCTAACTGCTGTAATATTGCTCCAGTACCTTAAAGGATTATTTTAGTCTACATATGTGTAGCTAGCATGGAATAACGAATTTCCAAATATACTGGTAATTTTCTTTCTTTTTTTTTTTTTTTTTTGGGGGGTCACACCTGACGATACCCAGGGGTTACTCCTGGTTCTTTGCTCAGGAATTACTTCTGGCTGTGCTCAGGGGACCATATGGGATGCCAAGGACTGAACCTGGGTGTCGGTTGTGTGCAAGGTCCTACCTGCTGTGCTATAGCTCCAGCCCCTATACTGGTAATTTTATTTTATTTTTTGTTTTTTTTGCTTTTTTGGGTCACACCCAGCAACGCTCAGGGGTTACTTCTCGGCTCTTTGCTCAGGAATTACTCCTGGCAGTGCTAGGGGACCATACTGGATGCCGGGGATCAAACCTGGGTTGGCGGTGTGCAAGGCAAACTCCCTACCCGCTGTATCATCGCTCCGGTACCTATACTGGTAATTTTCAAGGGCAGGTTGCAAAAATAACAAATGGCCATCCTAGACATATTATTTAAGCTAAGAGAAATTTCTGGAAGTTCCTCAAAAAGGTTAACAAGCTTTGTCTCTTGATAACTAATGAAAAGATGACAAGTTCAAATGGATAAACTAACATTCAATTTCTAAACATTCTATATGTCTTTTCTTAATGAATAATACTTTTTAAGAAGTTATATAAGAGTTTTCTTTTAAGACCAACTTAGAGTAAGCATATGCTAGAAAATTATCTAGCATTTTGAAAAGCTACTTTTCGCAACTAATAAACATGAGGTGGAGGCGGGATAGGTAAAATGAATGTAAATGTTGAAATATGTTAAAGAATGATGAGCTACTACTTATTTAAGTCACTTGTGATCAATGTATCTGAAATTTTTTTTATTACCTTGGCTTTAACAAACTGGACTATTGGACCAAGTTCTGATCCGACTTGATTTCCTACATGAATAAAAGGTACTTTACCTGTTTAGGGGGAAAAATATATAAACACATATGAAACATTTTTAGTAAACTAAAGTTCATTCTAATAAAAGAAGATACAAACAGGAACATGTATTATTAGTACAAAGATTTCATAAAACCAAGATTTCATAAAACCAAGTATAGTTATGTATATGTTAAATTCTATGAATGTCTACACTAAAATGAAAAACAAGGTTCTTCTTAAGATTTCACTTAACTTGAGTATAGAAACATCACATTCTTTTCAGAATTAACACTAATAAGTCATTATACAGCAGTGCATATTAATTATTCCTATTACACAAACTAAACTCAGACATTGGCTCATGAGCACTGACCAATTTCAAAAGTACAGCAGCGCTTTCCCTCAGAGTAAAATTAATCAAGCTACATTTTAAACTACATTAAGGAGCCCTCTTTTTATGTCTTTTAATTTTTAATTTCAGATACCTATTAAGGTGAATTTTAATATTTAAGTTCACTGAAATGTCTTTAACTCAACAATCCTAAGAATTAAGATATTAGCAATCTTTGAAGGTATACTAGCTTACAATACCAGGTAAGTTTCCAAAACTTTAGAAAAAAAGAACAAGTAGCATGTTTACAAAATCCAGCTTCTCTAAATAAATGTTATGTTAAAAATCTAGTTTTTTACTTTCACCAGTATTATGATCTAATTAAATTATCAAGTGATGTCAAGTACAAGTAACCTTCAAAAAGCAATAAATTCCTCTCCAAATGCAATCAGACCTAGTTCAAACAGTTTACACTAACAGCAGGCTTCTTCTGGCCCTTTCCACAGACTCTCCCCTCAGCTCAGCCAGAGTACAGGATGAGGTCCACAGCACCAAGGCAAGCTTCATCTGCATCACGCATTACAAAGGACACCATGCATTACAAAGGAAAGGCAGGCCTTAAGGAAACCAAAACTCACTACAGGTATTTAGAAGGCATTTCCATGTTGCCAATATGAAACACTGATTTCTGCCTTTCCTTTCTTTCTCTGCTTTTTAAAGCTTGTGAAAAATGAAAAGTATTTATTCTCTAGATGAGCATTAGATACATATTTGGTAATAATAAAAAATTTATAACTACTATAAAGCTAGAAATAGTACAGTTTTACTGGATACAAATAAAACAAAAGAAAAAATATTTGTGATGAGGGCCTAGACTAAAGGCTGTTTGGGGTATGACATTTTAAAGTATATTTATCATTTTTAATAACCAGTCGGTGCTCTTGAAAAGTTTAGGGTTTTTTTTTCTTAAAATAACTTATATCGTTATAGATTCTAAAGCAGTGAAACAGTATGGACAACCAACTGTGTACTCAAATCTCAAAAGAAAAAGACATGAATTCAACAAGGGTATAATTCTGTCAGTATCCTTAAAATGGAACTGATGCTATATCCTCATTAGATCAGGTATCAGCAAAGCATAGTGAGACCATATTCTATGGCTCTTGCAGGTCTAGTCTCTCATTTTAGACAGAATAATATCACTTTCAGAACTATAAAGGAAACACGGTTTTGCCAAGCAGTTTGTAGATAGAGAATATTAAAAAAAGAAAGAAACCTATGAATGACATATAATAACAAAAGCCTCATATTACTGATAAAATAACAAGTTCAAAGAAAGTAAAAATTTCCAAAGAAAAATTAAACTTAAAATCTCTGAACAACATGCTTGATAATTTAAATGAAATTTTTAGCCTTTCTAATTTTTTCATCATTGCCCTTTTCTGTGTATCATGCAGTAGTAGATTAAAGTACAGTTTTAATACTCTAATCATTTAAATACAAAAAATACAGTGCCACAAAACCTGTAAAAGTGTTAAGTAGGATTGATGTGGATTATTAGAATTATGGTTTTTCTAGAGCTGAAACAACACATGAAATTGCTCCTTTATGAATGAATCTGTTGACCCTAGCTAATAACATGTTATTAAGAGGCAGACATTTTCTATCTTTTCATTGAAATGGTCAAGCATGTTGCCACTATAAGAATCTACATAAGATCAACTAAAACATATTTATCCGATTACTTCAAATCATATGATAAAAGAGAATAATAATCGGATGTGATAAAATCTAAATACCTTAATAGGTAACACAGTTTAACTATAAGGCTCCTCATATGAATGCATGTAATGTAGTCGCATTACTCTGCACACTGCCCACTAGGGTTCAATCCCCAGCATCCCATATGGTCCTGGAGCAATGCCAGGAGTAATCCCTGGGTGCAGAGCGAGGAATAACCCCTGAGCATCTCAGGGTGTGATCCAAAACACACACAAAAAAAAAGAAAAGAAAAAGCAAGAAACTTAGATGAAAACAACTTTAATACACTATTATTCTTACCATTTCAATAAAAAGATAAGAGAAATGCCTGCCTATTAATCAATAACATGTTATTAGTTAGGGTCAACAGATTTATTCATAAAGGAGCAATTTTATGTGTTGTTTCAGCTCTAGAAAAACTGTAATTCTAATAATTCACATCAATCCTACTTAACACATTCATTGGTATACAAAAAATACATGGCACTGTATTTTCGTATTTAAATGATTTGTATTTATTAAAACTATACTTTAATCTACTACTGCATGATACACAGAAAGGGCAATGATGAAAAATCAGAAAGTCTAAAAATTTCATTTAAAATAGCAAAAAAATTTTAAGAGTAATTAGAAACCAATATACTCAGAGATGGTATCAACAATTTTTGATTACATTATCTTTCTTTTTCAAGCTACATAATGAGAATATAATTTAGAGATCATTAATGACTCATTAATATTAAAATTTGTTCTGAATGATCCTATGTAATAAGACTAAACCTATGTCAACCTATGATCCTTCCCTCTCACCCTGCCCCCATTTATTTGTTATCAGTGATAGTTTGGGGACAGAATAAGGGAGGTAACACTATACAATAGTTACTATGCAAAGCAATCACCTTGACTTTTTAGTGACCATCTCCATCCAGGCTTAAGTCATGTCTATCCAAGGCCGCCAAAGTTTGCAATTGTTGCTTTATAAAACAACCATGTAAAAATTTCTCAAGTGGCAATCGCTCCCCCACTCACACATCCAATATAAGGAAACATTTTAAAATGTAAATACAAAAGAGACCAGTACTATACAACTTCATCAGTGCAATAAATATTAACTGAGAGGGGAAAAACACTTACCTGATGGAGACATATATTCAGCATTTGCCCTACAAACCACTTTGACTGGCAGATTACACATTTGCAAAAAGCCTGTAAATCAAGAAAAATACTCTTAGTCCAGAATATGCATATGAAAGTGTATTATTTTTAACATAACTTTTTATTCTTTTCTAAATTCATAAACATCAAAACCCTTGGAAAACAATGAATCAATTTAAGATCAAAGGTTTGTCCTTTCATTACCAAAAGTATGATTTAGATGGCAGTAAATCGCTTCACTTGTATCACTTGTCTTCCCGTTGCTCATCGATTTGCTCGAGTGGGCACCAGTAACATCTCCATTCATTGGGAATGAGGTCCATTATTGTTACTGTTTTTGACATATCAAATACAACATGGGTAGCTTGCCAGGCTCTGCCGTGGCTCTGGGTTCATCCCAGGGGGCCCAGTCTTTTACTATGTCAGACCATCAACCATCCAGGGCCCACAGGGCAGAGCCCTGAGTGTAGACAAACCTGTCTCCTGTCTGCCACCTGCCAATGCAGCTGGGCACTGCATACTGTTATAGGAGTAACAGTAGATAATTAAGCACAGTGCCTAACACTCAGAAAATGTAATATTTTTTTTGGTAACTATGGTTCAAAGAGTGTTTAATAGTCATGTTTTGGGGGTACAGCACTACCACAACAGACTAATCAAAGTGCCAGTAACTCCACCAGAGTCCATACTTGCCTTCTACAACCTGTCTCCCCCAGAAAGGTAATGACTCTATCATCAGAGTCTAAGGGTTTATTTTCATAGGACAATGTCTACTGACAGCCTTGTTTACACACCACATACAAGATCATCTCCTATTTTTTCTTTCTCCCGATGTGTTTTACTTAACATAATACCCTCTAGTTCCCCCCCATGCAAAAAAAAATGCCATTATTTCTCATAGCTGAGTAGTATTCCACTGTGTGCAAATCACTGCCTTATGTACTCATGTGTCACTGCACACTTCGGTTTCTTTCCTGATGAATATGGTTGTATAAATAACTCTGTGATTTAGGATTTTTTAGGTTCCTGGGATCAATACCTGGGAGTAACATTGCTCGATCACATGGTAGTTCTATTTTCAATATTAGTACTGTTTTCTATAAAGGCTGGTCTTGTTTACAATACATGAGCATAAATAAAGGTTTTTCTCTACATACAACACCCCTCCACCCTCTCCAATCACTGGTTGCTTCCAATCTTTTGACAGAGGTCATTCTCACTGGTTGAGATGGTATCCTGCTGTCGTTTTGACTTGCAAGACCCCTTCCTCCCCATAATTAGTGTTAACAATATGCCTTTGGCAAACTGTATATTTTCTTAGGAAAAGTGTCTAGGCTCTTCCATTTTCTTGATGGGATGGAGTTTGTTTTTTGAGGGTTCTTTTGGGTCATAATCAGCAACATTCAGGGTTTGGCACTCCTGGTTCTAAACTCAGAAACCACTCCTGGCAGTGCTGGAGGACCATATCGGATGCCAAGGATCCAAACCTGGTTGACCATATGCAAGGCAAACACCCTACCTGTTGTACTACTGCTCCAGTCCCAGATGGGATGGAGTTTTGTCATAAATACATATGGGAAAAATATACACTATTTATGCAAGGTAACAGAACTATATTATAATAATACTTTGAATTTCCGTATCAGGTGACTAAGTCCAAGCTTTTATTTTATAGATATTTGTTAATTCTGTACCTTTTACACAAGAACATTTTGTCTCAAAGGGAAATGCTTAAATGTCATATCTAGTAAATGTTCTGAGAATGCTGGGAATGTAAGCGGGTGCAGCACCGCAAGCAAGGTATAAAACTATTTCAATTAAGACCAGAAATATCATCTGATAGATCCAGTTACTCCACTTGTAGAATTTTACCCAAACATGTAAAAACACTAACTCAAAAACAGTACAATTTATAATAGCTAGCAAGAAACAAATTCAATTATCCATAAATACTGATAATGATACATAAAGGTACATATGAATTACTACTCAGCCAGAAACAAAATGAAATGTTGCCATTTCTAACAATGTGGATGCCTTCACTGACTGTGGCTTATTAGACAAATGAGAAAAGCCAAATAGATACTATTTTACTCACATGTAGACTATAAGGAAATAGGAACAAAAAACAAAAGTCTTAATTAAAGAAAACAGACTGGTGGCTCTCTTACCATATAAGTAACTGGGATAGGAGCTGACACGGATAAAGGGGCCGACCACATGATAATGGATAGAGAAATTGTAAGTGTCTATAATAGTCCTTTCCTCAGTTTTAGATCAGTCCTAAACTAGAAATCTGTTCTTAAGACTGCTAGCACTAAGTCTACAATGACTGATATCTTGTCAAAGAAACTCAATGTTTCTATGTCCCTCTCTTCTTCAGACTTGTCTTCCCAAGGCTTAGGGCACATGCAGGCAACCCCAGTTCATACCCAGACATCATAAGCGTCCCCAAGCACCACAGTGGTGGCCCTAGTAACTCCCAGCACGAGAAAGCCTGAGCAGCACTACACCAGCAGGTCCTTAGCCAGCCCCATTGGTAGAAAATTCAAGAAATGCCAAGAGAGGCTCCCAGATCCCCACCATGGCGACCCAGCACAAGGTAGGAGGCCAGCACCTCCCCACAAGATGCCTTCCCAAACTCCAGCTCTAGGAGCGCTTCTCTCAAAATAAATCGTGGGGACCAGAGTGATAGTCCAGTGGGGAGGGCATTTGCCCTTGCATGCAGCCAGACCCAGGTTCAATCCCTGGCGTCCTATATAGTCCCCGAGCACCACCAGGTGTAATTCCTGAGTGCAGAGACAGGAGTAACCTCTGAGCATTGCCAGGTGTGATCAATCAATCAATCAATCAATAAATAAAGATAGATGAGAATTGTTGGAGGACAGGTTTACCTATTCTGGGAGTTTTGTTGTTTTGCCCACTCCCAGTTTATCCTCTCTCTTTGGTGGGAGACTTAGGCTCTTTTGTATGGTCTAAGTTCGGACCAGAGCTAGAGTTTGTTCATTATATTGGAGTGCTGTGGAAGAGCTTTTGTACTATTAAAAGCCTTTTTGGAACTGCACGGACTCGTGAGTTTTCATTTGTTCTTCCAGCGTCCTCGGAGGTAGAGGAGAACGTCCGCCTAAACTGTCGGGGACCCCGGAGGCGTTCCCGACAGAGGAATGACCTGTGGATCTGATCCCTCTCAACTTATAGCTCTGAATCATGCCATTCAATTTATCACAGATCTCAACAGATGATAAAAAATTTGGTTGGCTAAAGATTAATTTCACAGTATTTACAATTAATCCCTAATACCAAAAAAAAACAAAAACCCCTGAACTGGCATTTAGTTCATAAGGTCAAATTCATACTCTCAACATTTTCATCCAAACACTAAAAATACAAAGCAAAACATTACCATTACTTCTCAAATATACAACAACTTTAAAATCAAATCAAATTTGATTCAAACACTTTTCCTCTTTCTATTTTGGGGCAGGAAATGATCTCCAAGAGGCTCCAGCACAGGACCTTTACTTTGATCCCAGCGGTACTCTCCTGTCAGGACCCTCAAATAGTCTTCTTTGGAGAGGAGGTGGATTAGGTGATACCGCTTTGCTCAGGGCTCACTCCTGGCAATGCTCAGGAACCATATGTGGTGCCAGGGATCAAACCCAAGTGAGCAGAGTACAAGGTAAATGCTGAAGGCTGTGCACTATCTCTCCAGCCCCACCCGAATACAGGCATGGCATTCCAACCTACAAAACGTTTTTTTTTCATTTCTGAAATAATAACACATATGTATTCATATGTAAATTCTAAGAAAAAATATAGTTCTGAATAATAAGCAGAATAGTTCACCTACTGTTCCTTAATTTATTTTAATCCTTAATCTGGTATTTATATTAAACCAATACAGCCCGGATCGCCCGACACCCACCCTGCAGCAGTTTTTTTCAATCCGGTCCAGGTTATGCTGACCCAGACTCACAGACATGGGGCAGAGCTGCTACCAGCTCTCCCTGTGCCCAGCCGCTCACAAGGCACCCAGGAGGGATGGCGGGTTCTAGCCCTGGCCCGCCACCCCAGCAGAGCCCTCGTAACAAGCCAGACGACCCCTGCACCCCCCCACTCCATGAGGGCCGCCATTTTCCACATCGGGACCTCCCTCTCGTCAGAACTCCATCCAGCAGATGAGCCTATCACAGCCCAGCTCGCACGGCCGCTTGCAGTCAGCGGTTATCAATAAATATTGTATTTAGAGGTGACTACAAGAGTATGCCACCCGCGGCAAGCCTGGCAAGCTGCCGTGTAGTATTTGATAAGCCAAATACCAGTAACAATTATGTTATGTCATTCCCATGACCTAATATAATGGTTTGAGGTTCTTTATGTTCCTGGAGCGAGCAGATGCCCTTGGGCTCTACTAGCATGAGACAGGACATATGGAGATGTTACTGGAGCCCGCTCGAGCAAATTCGATGATGAACGGAAAGATAGTGATAGTGAAGTGACACTACATTAATAATGACTCAGATACACGGGGCAGAGCTGCTACGATCTCCCTGTGCTCAGCTGATTATGAAGTGCCCAGGGAGGGAAAGTGGGCTCTAGCCCTGGCCCACCATCCCAATAGAGTCTCGCAAGAAACTAGAGGAATCCCCCAAACCATGAGGGCAGTCATTCTCAACATCCGGACTCCACAGCCCGTCAGAGCTCCACCCAAGAGAAAAGTCAATCTCTCCTCACTGCGGCCATGTGGTCATCAGTAATTGCATGAGATGAGCCACCCCCCAGCCCGCGCCCCCCCCCCCACACCCCCACCCCCCCCTCCCCCCCCTACTCCACCCACCACCCCCACCCCCACCCCACCCGCGCCCCTCCCCCCCCCCGCCGGCCGGCGGCTAGCCCCACCCCCGGCACCTCCACCCCCCCCCCCCCCCCGGCGCCGCCCCCCCCCCCCTCTCCGACTCCACCCAGCCGACCAGCCCACCAGCCCACGACACCCACCCTGCAGCAGTTCCCAACCCGACCGCCAGACCAGCCGGGCGGCGCCCCCCCTGTGCCCAGCCGTCAGAGGCGACGGGGGCAGGTGGCCGCCGGCCCACCCCCGGCGAACCTCACACAAGCCAACGACCCCCCCCACCCACCCAGGCGCCTCCTCCCAGACTCCCCCGCGACCCCACCCAGCCGACCAGCCCACACAGCCGGGCACGGCCGCCTAGCGGCCTCGCAGTTCTCAATAAATGCTTTATTTGGAGGTGTTTAAAAATATACCTCCCGCCGGCAAGCCTAGCAAGCTGCCGTGTTGTAGACGCCAATGCCAGCATTATTAAGTCACCCTGCTAATAAGAGGCCCGAGCCGGCCCCCCTGGCTGCGGAGAGCCTACTACCGGAGTATACCACCCACACGGCAGACCCTGGCAAGCTACCCATGCCCCAAACCAGTAACAATTATAGACCTCATTCCCATGACTCAAAGAAATGGTTTGAAGCTCTTCGTGTTCCTGGAGCAAGCAGATGCTCTTGGCTACACTAGTACACAATGGGATGTATGGAGATGTTGCCGGTGCCCACTCAAGCAAATCAATGCACAATGAGAAGATAAGTGATACAAGTGATACAATATAAGTGACAATGTAAAAGAATATGAAGCAAAGCTTAAAATACAAAATCATATAAACGATCTCTAACTGTGCCATATAAAATGTTCGATAGTCACCTGTCATTATCAAAGTAAAACTTAAAGTAACTGAAGTTGAGAAAAATCTTAAACAATGGCTCAGTGCAGGTGCCTGGGTTTGATCCCCACTGCTGATCACATTCGCAGCAGTCCCGCCAATAGGACCCCGGGATGGCAACAGAATGTGCTGTCTCCGGTGCACAGCCAGCAGTGTACACAGCAAGGGTGTAGCTCCCTCGAGGATACTAAACCAGAACATGCTCAAGGAACAAAACTAAGAATGAAAGATGCAGTGAGCACACAACAAGGTCATCCCAACAACAAAGGGGAATTCTGTTTAATTCAGTTCTCTGGTCACACCAGCCATATTTCAAGGCTCAATGGTCACAGGCAACAAGTGGCCAATGCATTTATCAAACAGCACAAATAATAATGTTTCCACCATCACAGAAAGTTCTACTGGACAGGCTAAGTCCACAACCATGGTAAGTAGCTCATAAAAGAGAGTAGTGAGAAGATGACATCATCTGAAAATGATTATGATAAATATAAAACAAACTACATAATCACAGAACAGCGTCCACAAATACTGCATGTGATCAACTTTTGATGACAGTGATATACTAAATACCATAAAATTTTCAATTACAGAAAGAATTTCAGAAAGATTTACATTTGGTAAACAATTCCCACTGCTACAATAATCAGGTAACTCAATCAGCATGTGAAAACTAAGAGCTAAAATGAAAAATTAAAAGTACAACCAATAAATACATTTTATTATTTGAAAAAATTACCGAAATGGCAGATTAAAAATCACCATTGAATATACACAAATAGACTTAAGTGATAAGCTCTAAATATCTTCAGGGTTAGCCACAATGTGTAAAAGAAGAGGGAGAGAGATGCAGAGACAGAGAGAAAGAGAGGAAACGGGGCTACCTGCTATTGAGGCAGCCGGGGTGGGCAGGAGGGGGTGGGGTACATTGGTGGTGGAAATGGCGCACTGGTGGAGGGGATGGGTGCTGGAATACCGTATTAGCAAGAACCAATTATGAACACCTTTGTAATTTAATGTCTCACGGTGGTATAATAAAAATATTTTTTAAAAATCGCAAAAAAAAAAAGATCAAAACAAAACAAAAAAAGAAAAAAAATGACCAAGCATCTAAGCACATGATGTGATACTGTATCACTGCCTTCCTGTTCATCATTGATTGGCTCGAACAGGCACCAGTAACATCTCCATATGTCCTGTCTCATGCTAGTAGAGCCCAAGGGCACCTGCTTGCTCCAGGAACATAAGAGCCTCAAACCATTCCATCAGGTCATGGGAATGAGGTCAATAATTGTTACTGGTATTTGGCATATCAAATATGACACGGGTAGCTTGCCAGGCTCTGCCGTGCAAGGGTAGCATACTCTTGTAGTCATCACTAAATCCAGCATTTATTGATGAACCACGCAGTGATAGGTTGGTCTGCTGAGTGAAGTTCTGGCGAGAGGGAGGTCCAGATGTGGAAAATGGAGGCCCTCATGGAGTGGGGGTTGTCTGTCTTGTTGCAAGGCTCTGCTGGGGTGGCGGGCCAGAGCTAGAACCTGCCATCCCTCCTGGGCACCTCGTGAGCAGCTGGGCACAGGGGAGCCAGTAGCAGCTCTTCCCCATGTCTGTGAGTCTCTGGATCAGCATACCTGAACGGATTTAAAAAAGACAGCTAGGGGCGGGAGCGACAGCCCAGCGGGTAGGGTGTTTGCCTTGCACGCAGCTGGCCCATGTTGGCCCGGGTTCAATCCCGGCATCCCATATGGTCCCCGAGCACCGCCAGGAGTAATTCCTGAGTGCAGAGCCAGGAGGAACCCCTGAGCATTGCTGGGTGTGACCCAAAAAGCAAAAAAAATAAAAAAAAATAAAAAAATTAAAAAGACAGCTGCAGGGTGGATCTCGATGAGCCGGGCTGTGATAGGTTGGTCTGCTGGGTGGAGTTCTGGCGAGAGGAAGTCCGGATGTGGAAAATGGAGGCCCTCATGGAGTGTGGGGTCGTCTGGCTTGTTGCAAGGCTCTGCTGGAGTGGCGGGCCAGGGCTAGAACCTGCTATCCCTCCTGGGTGTCTCATGAGCAGCTGGGCACAGGGAGGCCAGTAGCAGCTCTGCCCCATGTCTGTGAGTCTCATGAAGGACTATGAATTTACATATTTATCTCTGCAACATTTAAAAAAAAAAGCTACAAAAGTAACAGAGGGAAAACAGAAAAAGGATAAATCCAGAAAGACTGAAGAACGGGAGAAGAGACCAAAAGAGAACAGAAATGTCATGCCACTTTTTCCAAGACAGAGAGCAGACTTAACAGAGCAGAGGAAGCTGAAACCTAAGAGCAAGCGGAGGAGAAAAATCAATAGGTTTGCATCACAGAAACTAGGAAGATTCCAAACTCGGAGGCACCGAGTACTAAATGAGATGGAAGTGAAGTAAAGGATTAAAAATAGAATTAGAGAAACATCTGTGTAAGCATCAGACAACTGAGCTGCTGCTAATCCAGCAGGAAGAGAGGTTTATTCTCTGAAAAAACCTGACCAAGGCTGACTCAAGAGCCAAGCACAGCAGAGGACACTTGGCAGGGAATCACGGAGCAAAGAGGAAGGCGCCAGGAAAGTAAGCTTATTCACTGACTCACCCACAGCACCCTTCTCCCTCTCTGCTGCCAACCAAATTAAGTTCCTCCTGGGTCTCTCTCTGGAGTAAAACCTACAATCACTGATGGTTCGATGGGGAATGGGGGGCACAAGTGGCAGCTCACTGAGAAGTTCACATTACAAGCTTCCTCACTGCCACACCACTTTTTTAATGCCTCACTCTTAAATAGAAACTTAGCAGAGATCAACAAATACTTGAGCGAAGCCTCGATTATAAAATGCAGAGGCAGGGAGCTTAGGAAACAGTGGCTACCTGGTTTCAATCTGCAGCACCACGTATGATCCCGTGAGCATTCCAAGTGTGGCCTCAAAACCCAAGTTTCTCCCACCAAAAATATACTGAGAATATAACATTTAACATATTCCACTTTTGGACTTCCCTCTCGTCAGAACTCCACCCAGCAGACCAGCCCATCACAGCCCAGATCACCGACACCCACCCTGCAGCAGCTTTTTCCTCAATCCGGCCCAGGTATGCTGGTCCAGAGACTCTCACACATGGGGCAGAGCTGTTCCTTGCTCTCCCTGTGCACAGCCGTTCATGAGGCAGTCGGGAGGCATGGCGGGTTCTAGCCCTGGCCCACCACCTCGGCAGAGCCTCACAACAAGCCAGACCACCGCCCCCTCACTCCCACGGGCGCCGCCATTTTCCACTTTTGGACTTCCCTCTCGTCAGAACTCCACCCAGCAGACCAGCCCATCACAGCCCGGCTGGCGCGCACGGTTCATCAATAAATGCTTTATTTGGAGGTGTTTAAAAGAGTTTGCCTCCCACTCGGCAAGCCTGGCAAGCTTCTCGTGTTGTATATGTATATGATATGCCAAATTCCAGTAACAATTATATTGGGTCATTCCCATGACCTAATATAATGGTTTGAGGCTCTTTATGTTCCTGTAGCAAGCCGATGCCCCTGGCTCTACTGGCATGAGACAGGACATATGGAGATATTACTGGTGCCCGCTCTAGCAAATAGATGATCAACGGGAAGATCGTGATCGTGAACATATAAATATATAATTAACATAATTATATCATCAATACCATATATTAATATAGAATTAATATATAATGTATGATATATCCAAAATAAGTCACAATGAATTGAGAAGACAAAAATGCTGAGAGCAGATGATAACTTCAAAGCAAAATTGTAACAGCTAGTGTATATTGGGAACTTACTATGTGACAGGAACTTGCACAAAAGTTTTATAATTTGAGATTGGTACAAATATTGAATTTCTGGATAAGAAAACAGATACAGGGGGCTGGAGCGATAGCACAGCAGGTAGGGCATTTGCCTTACACATGGCCGACCTGGGTTCGATTCCCTGACATCCCATATGGTCCCCCAAGCACCTACAGGAGTAATTCCTGAGTGTAACCCTAACCCTCAACATTGCAGGGTGTGGCCCAAAAAGCAAAAAAAAAAAAAAAAAAACCAGATACAGAATACTTTTCTGATCAAAGCACAGGGAAAAATGAAAAAAGAAAGGAAAGAAAAAGGGATAGACAAAAGAAAAGAAAGAAAGGGAAGAGGAACAAAAAGAAAACAGAAAAGCAAAACATATGAAAGACTGAGAAAGTAGTGAATGTCTCAATAACTCTGAAAACTAACAGAAAGTCTTCAAAATGCTATAGGAAAATCTTGCCATCCCAAATCTGTACATGTGTCTAAGCATAAAACAGAACAAGTGTCTCTCAAGTAACGTCTTCACATTTTTTATTTTAGGCACAGAGACAGTACAGTGGACTAGGAGCATGACTGCACATGTCTGAACTGAGTCTCTGACACCTCAGAGAGCGCCCCCAAGCACCTTCCAAAGTGATCCCTGAGAGCAGAGCCAGAGGGAAGGCCTGAGTACTGACACAGCGTGGCCCAAAAACCAAAAAATCGTAATTTTATTTTTCATGTAACCTTTCTCAGAAAGTAAAGAATATGCTGTACAAAATATAACAATTAACCAAGAAAACAGAAGTGCATGGGATCCAGAAACTAGAGGACTTAAGAGAAAGAAGGGGTCTCTTGATGGTGATAAACAGCAATCATAAGAAAACAGCTCTGAAGGCAGACAAAGGAACTACTTCAACAAAAGGAGAAAGAAAAAGGGTTTTAAAAGTACTATCTCCAAGAAAATTGCAAAAAATTTGTGTGATATGTTTGATCTATGAGTTTTACGGTTCAGTCACCGTTTTGGGGAGAGAAGTACTCAAATGAATTGAACAAAACAATTAATTACCCATGGGGGGAAAAAAGCACATAGAAATGTTTAGAGTATACTAAGTCACTCAGCCAAGATCAGTATTTACATTCTAAGTATATTACAGACTTTGAATATTAATTTTAAAAAATGAGATCTACTGAGAATGGAGAAGGGGAAACCAAAGAGGAAGAGATAAATTTCACTATGAAATCAACTGATATATTAAAATTTTAAATAAAGTAATAAAACAAGCTCTTATTAAAATAAGAAAACTAAACACAAGAGGGGGAAAAGTAACCAAAATAATCTCTGGCTATCAGAATGAACAGAGGGATACAGGAATGAAGACTGCTTCTTCCCAGTGAGCTTCTCCTACATTGCTAGTGGTGAGAGGGAGTATTAACTGATCCAAGTACTAAGAAACCATTTCTTAGCTAGTAAGAGACTAACACTCAAGTATCTGCGTACCCTATCAGGTAACAGAACCACCACCAAAAAATGTGCCAAAAGAAAATGAGGTATAGTCATCAACATATATGCACAAGACACTCAGAACAGGCAGATCAATAACAATCAAATACGAGGGTCCAATTCAAATATCCACTAACATGAACAAATTTGTCTCTGAAGTCCTAACTCCACACCTAACATGTCACCCATTGCTACTATAACTTCTAAAACCAGTAACAGAAAATATTATCTGTGATCCTCTAAGGAAATCCTAAAATTTTATTTCTTCAGTAAGTGCTTTTGAAACATATCTTCTGGGAACGCTTGCTCCAATATGTCATATAGCTTGTTTGGAAAATATACATTTCATCCATAAATAATTAAAAATAAGGCCAGGGCTCTAAAGAACCAAGATTTGTTACCATCAATCAAATCCTTAATGCCTTAAATTCAGGTCAGGGAAACTAGTCCAAGTTGTAGTTGTAGAACATATCTATAAAATCCGTCTCCCCCTGCACAGTGGCCCCAGACCGTCAGGTGTGGCACCACCAGGTGCACCCCCAGTCACCATCACAGAAAAAAATTAAACAGAAAGAAAAAAATACAATACAAAATAAAAGTAATGCCATTAAAAGTTTAAATGATTAAATAAGAGCTCACTAAGTAGGTAATGAGGTCAAAAGAGGAAGAGGTAATGCTGGTCCCAAAGAAGGGAAACGTCCAAACTTAAACACATGTAAAAACCTTGTATTATAACTGACATATTGTCACAAGTCAGAAGACCAGTGTCAAAAGGTAGTGACTGGTAAGAGATAACCACAAGGAGATAACCAGGACCACTTAGGACTTACAGGTAATTGTAAGGGTTCTGCCTTTTACTCTGAGTGAGGTGAGCAGTCCTAAAAAGGGTTGAGCTAAGGACTGCTGGAATTTAGAAGACATTTTATTATTTTTTATTAAATGTTATTATATCACCATGGGACTATTACAAAGCTAGCTGTTCCTAATTGGGTTTCAGTCATACAGTCCTCTCTCCTCCTCCTCCTCCACAACTTCCTCTCTCTCTCTCTCTCTCTCTCTCTCTCTCTCTCTCTCTCTCTCTCTCTCTCTCTCTCTCTCTCTCTCTTTCTCCTTTTGTACACTCTGGTTCTCTGGTTTGCAGTACATTCATTGAGGGGTTGTCGGGGATGCTGCTGGGGTGCCCGACAGTGTCAGGACAGAAGTTCTCTTCTACCTCCAAGGACGCCCGGGGAACGGATGAAAACTCATGAGTCGGACGCATTTTGAAGGCACTCCATGCCACTCTCTTTCTCCTGCACAGCTCAGGTTTTAGGTCATTGATCATGTAGACTTCTCGACCTAGGTACACATAATTGCTGCATTCAGAGATGTCTGTTCCATTGAGAGTGAATGAATTTCACTCTCAATGGAACAAACTTGATAGTGAGATGGAACAAAATTGAGAGTGAGATTTTCACTCTCAATTTTAAGATAAGGCCAAAAATATTTGCTGATAACTAGAACTGAATATGAAAGGAAAAAGAAAAGACTTTTAGGATGACACATAATTTCCAGTAAAAACAACTAGAAAGATGAAGCTGCCATTTACTAAAAAAAAAAATAAAAATCTATGGGGGTGGGGAGATAGTACAACGACTATCTCCCCAACCAACCAGGTTCAATTCCTGGCATCCTATAGCACAGCCAGGAATAATTCCAAAGTCCAGAGCCAGGAGCAAGCCTGCTGAGGATTGCTGGGGGGGTGACCCAAAAAAAGCACAAAATAAAAAAGAAAGAAAACCTATGGAAAAGGAGGGAAACTGGTTAGCAGATCTTCTCTGATTACCCACTCAGTGTTAGACTTCTGACAAGGAATAGTAGATAGTGCTGCTCTTTCCAAAAACAAATTTGGACACTGCAGCCAGGTGCTTTGAAAGCAGATATACAGGTTCTATTCAAGCACTGAGAACACCCAGCTTCAAGGTCACAATAAAATTTATGTCAATCCTGCAGGTCTGTAATATCAAAGCATTTAAAAAAAAGGTAGAACCACAAATATTACACCAAACAAAAACACAATCATAGATGTTTTCATCTATGGTCTATCTGCAACCCACCAGGTTTAAAACTGAAGAGCTTTAAAATCAAATGCTTTACTAAATTGTGATTTACAAATGCTTTAGTAAAGCATTTGTAGTGGACGAGACTCTTGTGAAGGTTTGGAGAAATATTTAACTGGCATTAGTATTAGTCTTTGGTACAGAGACATGCCATCTCAGAAACCCCCCTTCTCTACCCTATAAAGGCAATTCCAGGCAGATCTTGGCCCAAGCATTAGCTAAAAAAGACATTAGGTGAGGTGCTGGGAGAAATTACCTGAGGGCATTTGATCCTTCCTGCCAGGGGAAGTTACACTTAGCTTATAGCTTCTCCCAGCTTTCTAGGAGGCTTTTAATTAGCTCTGGGTCCTTGTAAACAGGCAGATGGTCTCCTGAAGTTGCTACACTTCTATAGAGCTATTTTCCTGTTTTTATCTCTAGATAGCCCAGCCCAAAATGGGGCTGGGCTGGAGAGCTTTGGCGGATTTCTAGCTATAAAATAATCTGCAAGAAAGAACTCTCTCTCTCTCTCTCTCTCTCTCTCTCTCTCTCTCTCTCTCTCTCTCTCTCTCTCTCTCTCTCTCTCTCTCTCTCTCTCTCTCTCTCTCTCTCTCTCTCTCTCTCTCTCTCTCTCTCTCTCTCTCTCTCTCTCTCTCTCTCTCTCTCTCTCTCTCTCTCTCTCTCTCTCTCTCTCTCTCTCTCTCTCTCTCTCTCTCTCTCTCTCTCTCTCTCTCTCTCTCTCTCTCTCTCCCCCTCTCTCTCCCATTTTGGCTTCCCTTGGTGTTTTGCTTCTCCATCCTCTCCATTCTCTGTTGGGCCTCAACACGTGGTGGCAGCCATCTTGGCCTACACCTGGCTGGGGCCTAGCTGGGAACCCAGAGTCCGGAGGTTTTCCCTGCTCTTGGATTGTATATTGGATCCTGTAATACTAAAGCCCTTTTTAAAACTGCATCGGATTCCCCGAGTCTTCATCCATTCCCCCCGGCCCGGAGGTAGAAGGGAACTTGCTTCCCAACACTGTTAGGGACCCTGGCGGCGCTCCCCGACAAGGAGCCTTTATAACAATTGTTTCTTGTAAAAGAAATGACTTTTGGGGGTTTTATTTAATTTAACTGATTCATCCCAGATTTCTCTTTGGAATACAATTGGTTTATTACTCTGGAAATGAAGACTAGAAGAAATTTGATCTGCATAATATTTGAGTTTTTTGGTTCAATTTTTTGTGTTAATCTAGTTTATCTACTAATATTAATTTAGTTCCTGTATGCTTATCTTAAATATCTTGTAGATTGGACCACAGGTCCTAAGATTTTCATTTTGCTCAATTAATTACTGTTATTATTTCTGTGGTGCTGATGATTGCACCCAGGCGCTCACTACTGCCAGCAACTGCTCTCCCACTGAGCCACCTCCTTGGTTGTTGCTGAGAATTTAAATAAAACAATCTTACTAGCAGTTTCCTTGGTGTATCATTTCCCTGTAGATTTTCAGAATAATGCTGTTCTTTCTGGATGGCTGTTTAGCTTTTTAAGCTGCTTATTTGCCATACCCCTGGTACTCCATCTAGTCACTTGTTGTTGTTATTTTAATTTACTAAAGCACTGTGATTTACAAATGCTTTAGTAAAGCATTTGTAAATTGTGATTTTTTTTTTTTGTGATTTACCTATCTATGAAGTGACCTGCAGGAGGCAATCCAGGGCAGAAGCAGAGGCCTAGGCTTTTAGATGTCCTGCAACAGCTCCTATCACAAATAAGGGAATGATTTACAACATTGAAAATTTAAAAATGAAATACCTCTTTTTAAAACTCTTACCTCTGTTTTTAAAAGTACTCAGATCAGGAAAGGGTGAATTCTGGTAAAATGAAACAACAACCAGCTCAAAGAGCATAAAAAACTTGAAGAAGTACAAATTTGTTACCTAACACACAAAATGCTCAGAAGAGACTCAATTTTATGTATCTACTGGGAGGCGGGGTCCAAGGGAAGTTCGGGGCAGGTCATATCCAGTTGTATTCAAGGCTTTACTACTGGGTCTGTGTTCAGGGGTCACCCAGGGATCATATTCAGTACCAGGGATGGAACCAGGGATGAATCAGGGTCCTAAGCAAGCAAAGCAAGATACTTAACCCTTGTACGGTCTCCAGGTCTCCAGTCTCTTGACTCAATTTTGGACGCACCAACATCTAATAAATGTTAGGGGTTGGAGTGGATCAACTCAGACAGAAAGCAATAAAAAAAAGAAAAACACAGTAATTTGCTAAGATAAGTCTTTCCCTTATAGAATTAAGTACAAATATAATTAAGTTGTAGGATCAAAATAAACAGATAAACGAGTCTAAGGCAGAAAGACTGATTCTTACAAATGGGATCGCATTCACAGAGCTAGTACTGAACAACCTAGTTTTTGCTTTTAGGGTCATACCTGGCAATGCTCAGGGGTTGCTGCTGGCTCTGCACTCAGGAATTATTCCCTGGGGGGTGCTGGGGGACCATATGGGATGCCGGGGATTAAACCAGGGTTGGCCATGTGCAAGGCAAACACCCTACCCACTGTGCTGTCACTCCAGCCCAAAACTATAAAATTCCTATAGAAAGTTCTTAAAAATATATTATTTACAGATTAAGTATTCCCAACTGAGAGGTAATAAAGACCAAATAGCTCAATGAAATTCAAGACTCTTAGATTAAGCTAAATGGTAGATGGCAGGGATATAAAATAGATTAATTCCAAGGGGCCGGAGCGATAGTCCAGCGGGTAGGGTGTTTGCCTTGCACGTGGCCGGCCCATGCCGTCTTGGGTTCGATCCCCAGCATCCCATATGGTTCCCCAAGCACCGCCAGGAGTGATTCGGAGTGCGGAGCCAGGAGAAACCCCTGAGCATTGCCAGGTGTGACCCAAAAAAGCAAAAAAAAAAAAAAAAAAAAAGATTAATTTCATTTGAACAAACTTCCTACCTTTTATTTCCAAAACTGAAATAACATTGTCTGCCTTATAAGTAAAATATAACAATACTTTAATTGTGTTTCAGCAAAAAAAAAAAAAAAAATACAGCTTTCCAACAAAAAATATTAAAATAACTCAAAATTTCACTCTCTCAAAACAAACGTGCCTGCCATGGGGTTGGGGGGGTGGATGGCAGAGGAGAAACTGGGAACACTGATAACTGAGAGGTATCGGAGCAGTGTATGGCTGAACCCAAACAAGGTGGTAGGAAATGAACACTGGTGAAGAGAGGTATCGGAGCAGTGTATGGCTGAACCCAAACAAGGCGGTAGGAAATGAACATGGTGAAGAGAGGTATCGGAGCAGTGTATGGCTGAACCCAAACAAGGCGGTAGGGAAGTGAACACTGGTGAAGAGAGGTATCGGAGCAGTGTATGGCTGAACCCAAACAAGGCGGTAGGAAGTGAACACTGGTGAAGAGAGGTATCGGAGCAGTGTATGGCTGAACCCAAACAAGGTGGTAGGAAATGAACATGGTGAAGAGAGGTATCGGAGCAGTGTATGGCTGAACCCAAACAAGGTGGTAGGAAGTGAACACTGGTGAAGAGAGGTATCGGAGCAGTGTATGGCTGAACCCAAACAAGGTGGTAGGAAATGAACATGGTGAGAAGAGAGGTATCGGAGCAGTGTATGGCTGAGCCCAAACAAGGCGGTAGGAAATGAACATGGTGAAGAGAGGTATCGGAGCAGTGTATGGCTGAACCCAAACAAGGTGGTAGGAAATGAACATGGTGAAGAGAGGTATCGGAGCAGTGTATGGCTGAGCCCAAACAAGGCGGTAGGGAAATGAACATGGTGAAGAGAGGTATCGGAGCAGTGTATGGCTGAGCCCAAACAAGGCGGTAGGAAATGAACACTGGTGAAGAGAGGTATCGGAGCAGTGTATGGCTGAGCCCAAACAAGGCGGTAGGAAATGAACATGGTGAAGAGAGGTATCGGAGCAGTGTATGGCTGAACCCAAACAAGGTGGTAGGAAATGAACACTGGTGAAGAGAGGTATCGGAGCAGTGTATGGCTGAACCCAAACAAGGTGGTAGGAAATGAACACTGGTGAAGAGAGGTATCGGAGCAGTGTATGGCTGAACCCAAACAAGGCGGTAGGAAATGAACATGGTGAAGAGAGGTATCGGAGCAGTGTATGGCTGAACCCACACAAAAAAGAGAAAAACGCACTCCTGCCACAGCCGCTCATCCCTGAATTTGCCTGCGCCCAATTATCTCCACCCCCCTCAGCCACCAGCACCTCCAGGTGCTGAGCAGATTCCTGTCTGCTGTGGTGCTGAGCCAACCTGAGAGGCCACAGATTCTGCTTCAGCAGCCCCGCCCAACCCCCCCACCTGCAAACCAGCGCCCTTTCTAAAACCCCTTTCTAGAACCGTACACAGCAGCCAGGTTCCTTGGGGCTGGGGCTGCCACAGTAGGGATGGCTGGCTCTGGCGCTGGGACTGGGTCCGTGTTTGGAAGGCCCATCACTGCTTATGCCAGGTACCCTGCCCTGAAGCAACCAACAGCTCTTTTCCTACCCCATTCTTGGATTTGCCCTCTCAGAGGCCATGGGGCTCTTCTGCCTGATGGGGCTTTTCTCACCCTCTTCGCATGTGGAGCAGCTGCCCCCACCTCCCAGAGATACTTTTCCTGTATCTCTTCCTGAACTTCTCCAGGCTGCCTGGGGAAATGGTTGGCTCAGGGGTTGACAGAGGGAAGACAAATACTGTATTAATAAGATGGGGGGAAAACACTAATTCAAAAATTCAAAGTCTGTCCTTAGTAAAACTTTTAAAGATTTCATGCTTTACAATGATTAAGACCATGGAATCCAAGAGCCTATAAACATAATTGCTAAATGTATGGAAATTACAATCAAGTTATTCAAATTCTAGTGAGGAACAATCAATTATGAGTCCAACTAGGTAAAATCATACTTAGCAGCCCTCAAGTTTTCATCCTTTGAGGAATAATGTCTATTCATTTCATAATAAAATTTGTGATATTTTATGAAGGACTATTTTACTAAGGACTGTTTAAAAGAGTGCAATTCCAGTTTAGGAGCACAAAATAAAAAGTTATGAATTTTAATTCATATCTGATCAGGATACAAAAAGAAAAACCCATGGCAACAACTGAAGATTTTTTCCCCAGCTTTCTGAGGTGTGTTTCAAAATCAAAAACCACAAACTGATCTATCTACAAAATAATCCATTTTTTGTGTCAAACAGGTACAGAGCCTATAACTGAAATAATGTATCTAAGGTTACAAATGAAAAGTGTTAGGTATCAGTCTTGAAGTGACAGATTAAGTTCCTAATTCAGTTAAAGTAATAGCTATATTTGTAGTTTAACATAAATTAAGACCTTAATTATATTGTGACTATTTTAAACAAAATAACAAATTCCTTTGTACCTGAAAATGTAATTTATAGCAAAGCCAGGTTCATTTTCCAAACCTATCTATTTCACACCCACAAGTGCTCTGGTATAATGTTATAATGTAATTCTTGTTACAGAATGTTGAGAGTAGAAAGGCTAAAAGCACAGAAGAGGTTTGAAGATAAATGAAGATGCTATTCATTCAAGGATAATTTCATCTTAGAACTATATGAAAGATGTTTCTTTCACATTGGGTAGTGTATGGCCTCAAATGTAAGTGTATTTTCAGCTCAAATATAATGCTGCTAGATCGATTATGTTGATACTGGATATCTAATAATGAAGAATTCTAGGCCTTTTCTGTTTAAAAAAGACTGCCATTTTTCTCATCTTACTGCTATGTCTTTATTGTGAAGCTAAAGAGCAGAAACCCAGCTTGCTATTTACTTTGGAAGCAGTATATCTAGGCTCCCAATCTTTCAAATGACAGAAGTGTAAAACTGCACAAAGTTAAAAAGATATTTATTTATATTAGTAAACCATTATCCTATATAATCACTTAATATTATTTTATTAATTACTAAACTAATTACTAAAAATGACAACTCTAGTAGCCACTTAGTTTCATTCTAAATATATTCTATTTTCACAAATTCTAAGACTACATATCATAAACCATTTATGTGTTGGGATGAATATTAATATTGATGAATTTTTTTCTCTGCTAAATTGCTTGCAATTCAAGTTTTGCTACCTATTCTAAACATCACATTTTATGTATTTAAATCTTTCAGGTGTTATAAGCATAAATCACAAAAATGTGTTATAATGCTTTTGATATAAAAGACATTTGATATGAATAATTTAAAATCATTAATATTAAGAAACTCAGTCTCCATTCCGCCTCCTGGTTCTGCACTCAGGGATCAATTCCAGCGGGCTCAGGGGACCCTTTGGGGTACCAAGAATTGAAGAAAGGTCACCCCTGTACTATCTCTCTGGCCCAAGATACTGAAAAGAATTCTCAAAGTTCCCCTTTGTAGTGAATGCCTATTGAATGACAGGCCTAGCTAGCTTGGGAGTTTTGCTGTTTTATCCACTCACAGCTTAATCTGTTACATGTTACATGTTCTTAAGCCAGGGTTCATACTAATGAGATCACTCTTCTATATAAACACTTATGGAGGGTGTGGGAGCTTACAGAAGTTACCTTGACCCTGAATGAGTAACTTCCAACTTATTATTATACATCTACTAAGACGTCTATGTTATCTAGATTGGGCACAGCTCCTCTTTATACCCACTGGACCCAGACTACCACCCTGGCTATGTTGAGACTATCATTTAAGATTATAGGAAGGATCATACTAGTTTGCCCTCAAGCAGTCGAGTGTGACCCTTTCAGTGTACGGAGAACAAGATACTCAGAATCACCCTGGTGCAGATAATAAATAAGAAGGACCTTGTGGGTACCATCTAAATTACATGAAGCCCATGAAATTAAGATGTAGTACTTTAACCAGCTCCAGTGTTTTACATGAGATAATCTGAGAGGAAGAGATTAGTCCTTGGCATAATTCTTTGTTTATACCTATAATAGGGTGTGACACCACCCTTCTACACTCTTCTACTATCTAGAAGCTGTTTAGGGTTCTTTGTTGACAAGACCCTCCCTGAAGTTAGGATTACTTTGGTGTCAATAAGGGAACTGAATAGAGGTACTCTCCCCTTTTTTGGTAGGGCTCTATCTCGGGTGAGATCCTCTCTTTGGTGGGACTCCTTTCTGGTAGGACCCTCTTTGGTAGGACTCTCTCTCTGGTAGGATCCTCTCTGGTGGTAGACTTGGGCTCTTGTGTACGGTCTAAGTTCTGACCAGAGCTAGAGGTCTTCCATTATATTAGATTGTAGTGGTATAGCTTTTGTACTATTAAAAGCCATTTTGGAACTGTGCCACGTTCCGGCGGCATTGGAGGTAGAAGAGAACTTCCGTCCTGGTACTGTTGGGGACCCCAGCGGCTCCCCAACAAGTATCCACTAAATTTCTCTACCTTTTAGCCTTCCCTTTCCTACTAAAACCTGAATGTGGATAAAAATGTCATTTTGCAAATGATAACTAAAGTTGGAGGGAAGACCAACCTAAAAAACTAAAGCATTAAGGTTTATCAACCCTTATGACAATTGTATCAAATTTGTATTCAAAAGACTGATATTCTAGTATCACTTGTCTTCCCGTTGTTCATCAATTTGCTCGAGCGGGCACCAGTAACATTTTCATATGTCCTGTCACATGCTAGTGAAGCCCAAGGGCATCTGCTTGCTCTAGAAACATGAAGAGCCTTAAACCATTCCTTTGGGTCATGGAAATGGTATAATTGATAATGCTTTTTGGCATTAACTCCACAGCTCCACATCTGATGAGCTGTGGAGTTCAGATGTTTTTGGCATATCAATATGACACGGGTAGCTTGCCAGGCTCTGCCATGCAGGTGGGATACTCTTATAGTAGCCTCTCGTCTCGTGCATTTATTAATGAACCGCATGGCCACAAAGTGGCTGCGCTAGACAGGAAAGATCAGCTTTTCTACTGGGTGAAGCTCTGATGAGCTGTGGAGTCGGATGTTGAAAATGACAGCCCTCCGTTCGTCAAATGGAGCTGGGGTCACCCCTTCCCCTCTCTGTCTCGTCATGGAAGCCCGGTGGCTCCGCCCAAGAACTGACCCAGGGTGACCAGCCATAGCATGCAGAGACTCAGACACAACAGAGAAAGCTGGCAGCTGGCTCTCCCCCAAGCTCAGCTAACCATGAGGCTCCCCAAGTCACTAGGCGGTCCATCAAACTAGTGGAACCAATCATGTCCTAGAATATACTACATTCCACTATGTGTAGGAAAGGGAAGCGAGAGGGAGAGAGAGAGGGCGAAAGAGAGAAAGGAGATACAGAACCTGCCATGAAGGCAGGATGGGAGGGGGAGGAGGGGGACATTAGTGATGGGTGTCGAGGGCGCCACCGGGGTCCCCAACAGTGCCGGGAAGCAAGTTCCCTTCTACCTCCGAAGCTGGTGGGGAATGGATGAAGACTCAGGAATCCAATGCAGTTTTAAAAAGGACTTTACTATCACAGGTTCCAATATACAATCCAAGAGCAGGGAAAACCTCCGGACTCTGGGCTCCCAGCTAGGCCCCAGCCAGGTGTAGGCCAAGATGGTTGCCACCACATGTTGAGGCCCAACAGAGAATGGAGAGGACAGAGAAGCAAAACGCCAAGGGAAGCCGAAATGGCAAAAAGGGGAAAAAAAGAGTTTCTTTCTTCTTGCAGCTTATTTTATAGCTAGAAATCCGCCCAAACTCCCCAGCTCAGCCCATTCTGGGCTGGGCTATCTATCTAGAGATGAAAACAGGAAAACAGCTCTATAGAAATGTAGCAACTTCAAGAGCCCTTCTGGCTTTTTACAAGGACCCAGAGCTAATTCAAAGCCTCCTAGCAGAGCTGGGAGGAGCTGTAAGCTAAATATAACTTCCCCTGGCAGTGAGGGTCAAATGCCCTCAGGTAATTTCTCCCAGCACCTCACCTAATGTCTTTTTATATGCTAATGTCTTGGGCCAAGATCTGCCTGGAAAAGCCTTTATAGGGTAGAGAAGGGGGTTTCTGAGATGGCATGTCTCTGTACCAAAGACTAATGCCAGTTAAATATTTCTCCAAGCCTTCACAAGTCTCGTCTACTTCACAGTAGTTTTGTATTTTAGTTGCCTTTGAGTTATCAGGGAGCCATGCTTGCTTGCTTGGAGGCAAACAGGATTTCTCTCTGGTCTAATTACTTAGGGATCCAACGTGGCCAGACTAATATGCTAGTAAGATCTAGCTAGTCCCACGATGATTGTGGTAGCATGAAAGAATATTTATACCGGCTAGTACAGAATACATGGTCAGATAAACTGCCACATTTAGACTACCCTCTTATCTACGAAGTGATTTGCAGGAGGCAATTCAGGGCAGGTGCAGAGGCTCTTAGAGGAGTCCTGCAACAATGGGAGATGGGCACGGGTGAATGGATGGGTGTTGGAACACTGTAGAACCAAAACTCAAACATGAGCATCTTATAATTGCATATCTAAAGGTGGTGTAATAAAATAATAAAAAATAAATAAAATAAACTGGATTTGTTGCACGAAAAAAAAAAAAAAGTAAAAAAAGAAAATGGCAGCCCTCATGGTGTGGGGGTTCCTCTGGCTTCCTGGGAGGCTCTGCTGGGATTGCGGGCCAGGGCTAGAACCCACCTACCCTCCTGGGCGCCTCATGATCAGCTGGGCACAGGGAGAGCCGGTAGCAGCTATGTATCTTGAGTCTCTGGATCAGGCATACCTGGGCTTGAAGAACCCTATGTATCTTGAGTCTCTGGATCACTCAAACCTGGGCTTGAAATAGACGACTGGACGGTGGGACTCTGACAAGCAGCCCTTGTGATCAGTTCTTCTGCTGGGTGGAGCTCTAACGAGCTGTGGAGTTCAGATGTTGAAAATTCTAGTAGTGCTCTATTAAAACTTATCCACAGGCATCACCCTACTTGGACCCATCAGATTAACTGTCACTTAATGATATACAACTAAGGACAAACTTGTTTAAAGCAAAAAAGTATGCAAAGAAACTAAAATCCAAAATAATTTCCCCTGAAATTCTATAGATTAAGCTGCCCTCGGTGGCCAAGTAAAAGGCAAGCCTAATTTACAGCAACTTTATTTTCATAATCACAGTTGTTTCTCTACAGCAACATCTGACCTGGAATCCCAAAGGACAGATACTCCTTCCTGCTCTTCCCCAATCACTATAGACATTCGGATATTTCCATGCAACTGCTAATTAGTACATTAACTAAACACATCCTTCACTAAAAGGAACTGAGTAACAGATTTATCAACAACTAAATGAGCAGTTTAATTTACCAACAGATCTGACAAGGTAGTGTCTTTGGCCCATTAGTGGAACCCACAAGAAGTTGATTTTTTAAAAAATGATGTAACGTGTTCATAGAAAGCAAAGGGTTGTTTCCCCAAATCCACCCCCCCCCCCATTTTCATTCATTTTATTTCAATTGTGTTGGAGGCCACACCCAATGGTGCTCAGGGCCCTCTCCTGGCTCTGTGCTCAGAAGTCACTCCTGGCAGATCGCAGGGGACCATATGCGGTACCAGGGATCAAACCTGAGACAGCTATGTGCAAGGCAAGCGTCTTACCCAATGTACAATCTCTCTAGCCCTTTTATTTTTAGAAATAAAGCACTTATTATAAAGAGTATGGAAAAAAAGAATAAATGGTAGCTCTTAATCTCAGTTTAAAATATTTTTACTCAAAAATCGAAGATTACTTTTCATGTACTCTTTAATGATCATTAATTTAAATGTTCTCTTTGCCTTGCACGCGGCCAGCCCATGTCGGCCTGGGTTCGATCCCTGGCATCCCATATGGTCCCCCGAGCACCGCCAGGAGTAATTCCTGAGTGCAGAGCCAGGAGAAACCCCTGAACATCGCCGGGTGTGACCCAAAAAGCAAAAAAAAGAAAAAAAATGGGGCTGGAGTGCTAATACAGCAGGTAAGGTCTTGGATGCAGACTACATGGGTTCAATTTCAGCACTCCAGCCCATGGTGTGATCCTTGAGCATAGAACCAGGAGTAAACTCTGAACACTGCTGGGTGTGAGCACACCCAAAATTTTTAATCTAAAAATAAATTTAGTCTTATAATATTTAGGTTGTCATACAGAAAAAGATAGTCGGTTTCTTTTTTGAATTGGCTTTAGATATACTAAAGAGAAATTCTGTCTAAAACGTACTAGAAAGTAACGCTTTATATAAAAACAACATAAAATGTAATTAATTTCTGAAGTCAAAATATTTATTAATTCAGCACTCAAAATCATCTAGTATTGCCAATGCTTTTCAGACTTTTCATGGATTACCCAATTTGAAAGGTATAGAACTTCATTATATAGGCAAGATTACCTGCATCTATCACATTGCAAAGACTCAAAAGGTGAAACAGCCTTTCTGTATTCTGTACTCCTTAATGTAATCTGTATTTTTGTAAGATACAACTTTGTACAAAAAATGTCAAAAACAACTTTTGAATTACTTGCCCAACTTAATTTTAGATAAAAACTCAATGATCTGTAATACTGGGTAGACTGATATAAAGAAAAGTATTATGAGCAGATTCTTTACTCTCAGGCCTGGGTCTTACACTCGAACTAGGTCAACTGCTAGCTTGTATAATTTGGAGTCAACTGCTGAGACTCTCTACCTCAACTTCCTAACCCATAAAATAAGGATAATACATTTATTATCTACTTTATAGGTTTGTTGTATGTGAGGATTATCTATAAAGCCTTAAATGCAGGGGCCAGAGCCATAGTCCAGCACGTAGGGCGTTTGCCTTGCACGTGGTCAACCCAGGTTCATCCCGGCATCTCATATGGTTCCCTGAGCACCGCCAGGAGTAATTCCTAAGTGCAGAGCCAGGAGTAACCCCCTGATTATTGCCGGGTGTGACCCAAAAATTGGGGGAAAAAACTAAAATACATCAAGATTTGGCACAGAGGTATGTGCTGTGTAAGTTTTATTTATTGTAAGTATTAATTTTATATCCACCTTACCTGCAAAGTGGGAATATATTAGCACCTATCTCATAGAGATCTAACGATTACTGAAACTATTAAAAATCGTGTTCAAAACAGTGACGAGCACCTGGTAGTCACAGGATGTATGTTTTTGTTTTCTGGTTGTCTCCGTAATTTGTGGGTTCCATGACCATGAGCAGAGCTTCAGTTTCCACCTCTTTTAAAAATTAAATTACCAATAATTGGCGCACATATGCTGCCAGAGCCCATGTGCTGCTTGTGTCCACATAGGTCAAGCACATGTCGTACCCAAACACATGTGTGGCCCACATCTCCGCTCTTTAGAAGTGTGTATACTTTCATGTCTAATGCTGGGATTCGTGTCCTGGGGCTCTCTCCACCCTTGGAGAGTGTTTTCTTGAGCGCATTACTGTCTCCCCTGTCTCCTTCCCCTTTCTAAAGAGCCTCCAGATAAAATCTGTACAAATAAAATAACACCGGATACTAGTTATGTCAAGGACTCTATGAGAGGCTTTACATTAAAGCTCACAGAAAGGAGCCTTACACAACAAGAGCACTCAATGAACATTCAATCTTAAAACAAATCCTAGGGCCTGAAAGATAGCACCAAGGGCTGGAGTACATGCTTTAATGCAGGAGCCCCAGGTTCAAACTCAGCTCCACATGGTTCCCTGAGCACTAAGCAGGGAATAGTCTCAAATGTGGCCCTAATATCTCTACCCCACCAAAAGAACACAAATCCTAGTACTGTTATGAAAATGTTTGAATAAATGCATTCAGTATTAGCATGGCTTAAGAAAGGGATTAAAGGACAATTACAAAAACTATTAATGTTCACATAAATTTTTAAATGTCAAAAGTACTTTTTTTTTTTTTTTTTTGCTTTTTGGGTCACCCCCAGCGATGCTCAGGGGTTACTCCTGGTCCTGCACTCAGGAATTACTCCCGGAGGTGCTCAGGGTGACCATACGCGATGTCAGGAATTGAACCCAGGTTAGCCGTGTGCAAGGTAAATATCCCACCCACTGGAGAATTGCTCCAGTCCCCAGTCCAAAAAACCCTACATTTCTTAAACCCTATATTTAATTGCTGCAGAATTTTCTTAGCCTTCACACTTCTATGTTTCAAGCTGACAATGATTATGCAGACCTTTATCAAGTTCTTTATCTTGCAAGTATGAGATCATCCAGTGCTACCAGATACACCAAGCACCACCCGGTAGTGCTGCTGATTGAGCCTAACACCTCTGCTATATGTGATCCCTAGCATCACAGCAATTTGCAAGCACATCAAAGCAAGACGTGTATGTGAGCACCACAACTAAAGGGGTGCCACACCCAGGGAGCTCTGTAACTAGAAAGTTTTCTTGGCACCAGAGCCTAGAAGCACAGCCCCTGTGAGCATCCATGCAATCACCACAACAACCCCAGCAAGCACAAATGGATCCCAGCACCAAAACTAAAGTGTACAACTCTCAACCAGCACCACAATGAAGGAAATAGAATTCTCAGTAATCACCATGCCAAGCATCAGAATTAGACAGGGTCAGGAAAAGGAAAACTTTAATTAATTATCAAAGTTCTTTCTCTAGCAGTGTAATTTTAAAACACTCCCTCAAAATGGAATGTGTGTATATACAGAACAGCTGAAGTGAAGCGAAGAACACTTGCTTGCTATATGATACACTTCTACATGCAAGAATTTTTGGGGTTTTTCTTTTTGGGGTGCCACACCCAGCGATGCTCATGGTTTATCCCTAGCTCTATGCTAGGAGTCACTCAGTGCAGGCTTGAGGGACCATACGAGTTGCTGAGAATTGAACCCAGGTAAGCTGTGTGCAAATACCCCACCCACAGTACTACCATTCCAGCTGCACAAGTTTATTTTATAAGCAGGTACTAACTGTAACTGCTCTGTAAATAAGAGAAGGAAAGCAAATCTGAAAAAAATAACATGGGGGCAAGGGGGTGGATTTTATTTTCTTTTAAAGTGAAATCATAATAGTTTCCTGCATCAAAAATACTTCAATCCTTTATTTCTAGAGATTATAATAAGTACCAAGTGTATGCAGTAAGGAAGACTTGAACTTTGTGATGGCCCAACTTACAAAACATCTAATGACTGACATCTGGTATCTTCTAGAAAAATCCAGTATATGAATAGCTGTCACATTATTTTTGATCAACTTCATACATTTAAGTGATTCGACTAAATGAATACTGGGCTACTACATAGAATAAAATTACTCCAGAGTTAACATCAGATATCTTGAAAAGTCACATTTATAGTCATGGCTACTATCAGCTGTCAAGTCCAAGAATATTGAAGAAATGCAAAATTTTTAATATATTCTGGTTTATTTATCATCTAAGTGACAAATAATACAGGATAACAAAAAAACTGAAGTGGTTGAGCAAAATTCTGCGTTTTTAAAGGTCCCTTCTCACTGGTTTTATTAATTACAACTATGATTTAAGGAGTCATGCTGAGAAAGTAGATTAATAGGAACCATAATAAATTATTCAAGCACATGCTAAGGCTTCTGTTTTCTTCTCTTCCCCAGATTTTTTTTTTTTTTGCTTTTTGGGGGTCACACCCAGTGACGCTAAGGAGTTACTCCTGGCTCTTCACTCAGGAATTACTCCGGCAGTACTCAGGGAACCATACGGGATGCCAGGGATCGAACCAGGGTCAGCCGTGTGCAAGGCAAACGCCCTACCTGCTGTGCTATTTTCCAGCCCTCCCCGGATATTTTTTAACTGAAATATATCCGTATCTTGGTTTTGTACTACCAACTAGTTAAAAAGCCTACTATAGGATTTCTCAGTTCTGACACAATCTACTTTGGAGCTTGGTGACTTTTCATTGTGGAGGGACCATGCTGTACACTGAAGAGATTTAAAACATCTTTGCATCTATCTGAGAGATGCCAATAGCACCCTTCCTAACAGCTGTGACAACCAAAAATGTCTAAACCACTCAATGTATTCTGTTGGGTAGAAATCATTCTTGTTTAGAGCCAAAAAATCTAGATTACATGTGGTACTTTTGGTACCACATGTAAACATGTATTAAGAACCACTGATATGTTTCTACCAAATTTAGTGAAAATCATTCCTGTACTTATTTTCAGAGGCTTTTATAAGGGATATCCCGGGCAGATTCACCATGGAAATTACTTGACTTTGGAAAATCATATGCAGATTACCACAGTGTGCTTCTATTTGTACATGTACACTAGAATATTTTCTGGAGAAATGGCCTATTATCATTCATTAGGTTCCAAAGGAGTTATAACCAAAACGATTATTTCAAAAGGGATTAAGAAGGGCCAGAGAGATAGTATAGTAGGAAGGGCACTTGTCTTGCACACAGCAGACCCAGATTCCATCTCTGTACTCCACATGGTTTCCTGGGCATTACCAGAAGTGAGTCCCAAGCACAGAGCCAGGAATAAGCCCTGACCACCACCAGGTGTAGCCATGCCGCCCCACCCAAAAGAGAAAAATTAAGGAAGAGTGTTCCTGCTGGGAGAGACAGCATGAGTGCTGAAAGCTTATGTCTAGAATGCGTGGGACCTAAACTCCGGCATCACATGGCCAACCCTAACCCTACCACCAGATGTAAATCCTGGCATGTCCCCCAAAATTTTCTGTAGGTGGACTATATTTAAAAAAAAAGGAAGTGTTTCAACTAAAATATTCACTAATTAGAAGCCACCTTTTGGAAAATATAAAGATTGAAAATACAAATTTTATATACACATAAGTAATGTGCTTATGCTGCTATCAGTTAATACTAACTTTACATCTAGAAACCCCTTATTCAGAAAACATTTACTGAATATAATCTATGTGCTAAGCATTATGGTATCAGTATTTGAGGGTTAACCTTAAATTCCATCTACCCCCAAAGAAAGGCTAACAAATAGCACTATAAAGATCTTATTCATTACACATAATCAACTGAGAACTTCTGATACTCAAATTTTTAACAATAAAATGGAAGTATACTAGTCATAATACTAGTCCCTAAAAAGAAAATAGAGGCAAATAGAAATATAAACATAATTTATATTCTTGGTAAATGGATATAAAATAAATCTTCTGAATGCCTTAAAGATACTCATACTTGCACATATAAATCATTGTCAAATATTTCTTTTCATCTTTTCCTTTCTTCCTTGTCTTAAAACAAAGCAAAAATGTACTAATGACATACTATATATCACACATAGTTATTAAGCCCAAAGGAAGGTGCCAAGTTAAACTTCAAATAAGTAGCGAAATGGCCCAAAACATCATGCCTTGAAATGGCAAAAGTTCACAGCTCCTCCCTTCCATTTTTCCCTTCCTCAAGAAATTCAGTTTGTTTCTAATAGATGTCAGGTGCCTTGAATCTCTCTCTCTTTTAGGTGATGAATATTAAAATCCCCTTTGTGATGACCCATACCATATAAGCTAACAAAATAGCAACTAGGTAAAAATTTTAATTCTATAAACTACAAAAGCATCTCTCTTTCTGAAATCACACAACCCCTAAGAACCCTATTTTTCCTAGAGTTCAGTTTAATGTTTATTGAGCTACTAACATTTTCACAACTGTGATATAAACTGAACAGCAATTACACTCAGTAAATGCACTGGGGATAACAAATGTTAATGTAATCAATAAATATCTAAGGAGTGGCAAAGGAAGGACATGCTTGCTTTTATGACCGCCAGATAGTTCATATTAAGCTAGAATAGTGTAATAAGAATGCTTTAAAATATGCAATAAATAATTCTTTACAAATAAACCAGAAAATAATTTTGAATCCATAAATGAACTATCACCCAAAATACTCCCATCACATGTCACCAAGAGCATAAGGCCTACTACAAAACAGAACACATCTAGCTCAGAAGTGATTTAAAAAAAAAAAGGATGAATAATGAAGATCTGAATGTTTATTATATTTATATAGTGACAACAATTAACTGAATACTACTACACAATACAATTAGACCACAAAAAAGGCATTATGTTCATAATGGTAAATCACAGAAAAATTATTTACAATATCAAACTGTCAGAGGGGAAAAATAAGTGCAACTCTAAGTGAAAAAGTATTACATTATTTACATACTCACCTGCACAGCCAGAGAAGCTGCATTGTCAGAAAGCAGAATTTGCTCCCCTGTTGAAATACAATGGAAGGAATGAACCAAAGCTGTGACTGCTAATAAAAATCCAACATGCTCCTATTATTTTGAAAGCTATTTCTACATTTTAAAACTATAGCCTTTCACTAGCATAATCATACATTTCTGTATCAATGTGGTATTGGTTTTTAATAAATTATAATATGAAAATCATAATTAAACAAGACCACTTCCTCTAAAACTATTTGTTCCTTGACTGCATTTTATCAGCAAGATGAAATTAAAATAGCCCATTTAAAAATGAACTCATTTTTCGGGTCTTAAGAAATATTCCTCTTCTTTTCATTAAGTATGAATGTATGTGTTGAACGTCTCTAGTTAAAAGTAAAAGCATTCAAAATCATATAAAAGCAGCTTGCGGTTAATATTGCTCCGGGTGTCTAGGTCTGTCACACAAAAGAAAGATGACAAGTTCGCTGCAATAAAATTCCATGCTTAGAAGACTAGGGTTGCTGCCTATTAGTCTTCATTACTTTGCAGTCTTCTGACAACTGTAGCAGGCTGCTGAGCCCCAAATGGGGTCCATAATGTGATCTGATGATATATGAAGAGCTGCTAAAGGGAGCCTGAACCATCCTAGCCTATACATTTTAACAGTTCCTTTTTACTGAGAGCCCACTTTACCACAGGACTTCAAAAATCTGCTGTGTCAGCTATTGGTGCAGTAAATCTGCCAACCGCTCCTGCAACCACATCATTTTATACCGCCTACAGCAGCCAATATAATGAGTCAATAATAAACTAAGAAACTCACAGGTCATGAACACTTAGTTTTCACAGGCAGATACAAGTTTAGATAAAATCTCCTAGACAAATTATTTAAGAGTATTCCTTCTCTAATGTTTTCTGTTCATTTTGCACTAAATTACATAATTGAGGAAATTTTTATAATAAATATATGTTGATTCGAAGCCATTTTAATTGTGAACAATTACCTTTCAGTTGCTGATATAATGTAGCATTCTCAGGCCAAGGTTCTGCAGCTGCAGAAACAAAGCAAGGATAATTAGGCACAGAACAGAAAACCATCAATAGTCAACCAAATAAGTAAGCACCTATGCTTGCCCTGAGCATTTAACATCAATTGCCAAGTTATCTTAAATATGGAGACTAATCCACACTGCCTGAAGAGTCCGTGGGAACCTGGATAAATTAGATCATTCTGTTTTATATCCATATTTAAAGTCTAATACCACACCACACCATGTGTGTGGTATTAGGCTTTTTTATGAAGAGAAAATAGAAGACAACATCTTGTCCAATCAAAAGAACATTTAATAACAGTTTAGTGCTATTATATCCTTAAACACACATCTCAAAAATGAAAGCCATCTCAAAATTGTTATTCATGCACACTAAAAATATGCTGAATTTTGATTCACTACCAAAAAAAATAGTGAGACTTGATATTCATATGTTGTGTAACATTGTATTCACAATGTTACAAATATTTGTAGTATTTAAACATGCAGATGAATCCTTTTGTATTCTAAAATGTTTCACTGCCTTGACCTCACCATTACCCCACAAACACAAAGGAGAGTTATGTAGCAGGACTAAAGCAGTAAACACCTAACAATGTGAAATAAAGCTGCTGGTAAAACAGCTTTTAGGTCTAAAACAAGGCTTGATCTTGACGCTCAACCTCCCATCTAGAAAAGAGTTTAGCTACAAAGAAACACTAGCAATTTACCAGTGCTTGGAAAAAGCACTAGATTTGAATTGTGTCTAATCAACTGCACTTAAGAATCAAAGCCCCCCACAGATGGAGATATCATTTCTTGAATAATTCCTTGTATAAGCTATAAAGTATCAAAATCACCAATCCTAATACAGTAATTACATTTGCTCTCAGCATGAGAGTAAACAGATGAAATAAACAGAAAATGCATTTTTCTGACTACTCTCTGTCATTGCACTAAATATTTTAAAATGATAATTCCAGCTGAATTTTTTTTAAAACAAACTTTGTACATGGTAACACTTTGGGGAGGGCCACACCCTGCAGTGCAAGGACTCACTTCCAGTAGTGCTCAGAGAAACACACCAGTGCCAGAGATGAAGCATATGGCTCCTAGATACAAAGCAAGCAGTCGCCCCTTTGAGCAACCTCTCCAGTCCCCAAGTTTTCCTTGTTAAGGTTTTCAGTTTGGGGGCCACACCCAACAGTGCTCAGTATTTACTCCTGAGGCTCTGTGCCTAACAGAGGTTTGAGGCAGGGAGGTGCCTTACTCCTACAGCTCTCTGGCCGTAAAATTTTTTTTTCTTAAGACCAATCCTTGAGATGTATTAAAATAGCTCCAAGAAAGGAAATTCCTTAACTTAATTTTACTTAAATATTAGAATGAAAAAGAAAACACAGTAGTAATAATACTATTTATGGTTTGGGCTATACAAATCTAGATTTTAGACTTATGGATAATAGTATAAAATCATCAAGCAAACAGGGATCATACATAGTTTTATACGTTATCTCCCACATATTATACATAAAGGTTAATGAAATTCAACTTACTATACCAAAGAGCAGTAAAACCAAATATTTCCTATACGCTACTATATACTTTTTGACAAAGTAAAATTTCAGTAAGAACCAATTAGCCTGCTTTAAAAATGAAAGAGAAATAAAAGAAGCTGAGATCAGCAAATTATTCGAAAATAACCTTTTAGAATAAATTGTACGGTCAGCACTTCTACACTCCTTACATCTATATGAGAAACAATACAATAAGCCCCATTTGTTAGAAGAGTCTGTATCATCCAATATTCTGCTCTATTCAATATATTATTTAACCAATAAAACAGGAATAATTTACTAAACTTCACAACATGGAGTCTGAGTTCCTTGTAGATACAGATGTGCCATGCATGCCATCCATGTCTGCCACAACGTTTCCATTCTACATAACGTTATGATTCATTGAATGATCAAGACTGAGTTAAGCCTACCTTCCTATTCCCTAACATTCTGGCTAATAAAAACTTGTACTAAACTTAGTATTTGTTGGATGACAGGCTTAGCTAGCTTGGGACCTTTGCTCACAGTTTAATCTATTTACATTTTACATAAGCCAAGGTTCATTCTAATGAGATCTCTCTTCTATGGAAACACTGATAGAGGGTGTGGCAGTTACAGAAGTCACCTTGACTCTGAATAACTTCTGATTTATTATACATCTACTAAGAATTCTATGTTATCTAGATTGGGTTTAACTCCTCTTTATAGCCACTGCACCTAGCATGGGACAGTTAGAATTTACCAGGAAACTGCCAACCTGGTTATGTTGAAACTATCATTTAAGATTATAGGAAGGATCATACTAGTTTGCCCTTAAGCAAGTGAGCGTGACCCTTTCAGTATACAGAGATGGAGATAGTCAAAATTACCCTGGTGCAGATAATAAATAAGGGACTTGGGGGTACCATCTGCAGCAGTCTTCTTTAAATCTGCCTCAGGTATGCTGATCCAGAGACTCACAGACATGGGGCAGAGCTGCTACTGGCTCTTCCTGTGCCCAGCCACTTACGAGGAGCCCGGGAGAGATGGTGGGTTCTAGCCCTGGCCCGCCACCCCAGCGGAGCCTCACAACAAGCCAGACAACCCACCAATCCATGAGGGCCTCCATCAGGATTTCCCCCTCGTCAGAACTCCACCCAGCAGACCAGCCTATATCACAGCCCGGCTTGCGCAGCCTCAAGCAGTTGCGCGGTTCATCAATAAATGCTGGATTAGAGGGTGACTATAAGAGTATGCCACCCACACGGCAGAGCCTGGTAAGCTACCCGTGTCGTATTTGATATGCCAAATACCAGTAACAATTATAGACCTCATTCCCATGACCTGATGGAATGGTTTGAGGCTCTTTATGTTCTTGGAGCAAGCATGTGCTCTTGGGCTCTACTTGCAGGAGACAGGACACATGGAGATGTTACTGGTGCCCACTCCAGCAAATCAATGATGAATGGGAAGACAGTGATACAGTGATACAGTGATACCATCTATTACATGAAGCCCATGAAATTAAGATGTGCTACTTTATACCAGCCCCACTCTCTCTCTGCAGTGTTTTACATAAGAGATAATCTCAGAGGAAAGGATTAGTCCTTGGCATAATCCTTTGTTTATACTTGTAATAGGGTGTGGCACCACCCTTCTACACTCTTCTACTATCTAGAAGCTGTTTAGGGTTCTTTGTTGACAGGACCCTACATGTCAACAGTTAGGATTACTTTGGTGTATAGAAGGGGACTGATTGAGGCACTCGCCCCTTCTCTTTTGGGTAGGACTCCTCTCAGGTGAGATCTTCTCTCTTTGGTGGGAGACTTGGGCTCTCATGTATGGTCTAAGTTCTGACCAGAGCTAGAGTTCTTTCAATATATTGGATTGCAGTGGCAGAGCTTGTTTTACTATTAAAAGCCTTTTGGAACTGCGCCCGACTCGTGAGTTTTCATCCGTTCCCTGGCGGCTTTGGAGGTAGAAGAAAACTTCTGTACTGATACTGTTGGGGACCCCAGGGGCTCCCCAACAACTATTATCTGTTGGAAGACAGATTTAGCTAATCTGGGAGCTTTGGTGTTTTGCCCACTCACAGCTTAATCTACTTAAGCCAAGGTTCATTCTAAAGAGATCTCTCTTCTATGTAAACACTGCTAGAGGGTGTGGCAGTTACAGAAGTCACTTTAACTGAATAACTTCTGACTTATACATCTACTAAGACTTCTATGTTTTCTAGATTGGACACAGCTCCTCTTTTTATCCGCTGCACCCAGCATTGGAAAGTTAGAATTTACCAAGAGACTACCACCCTGGCTATGTTGAGACTATAGGAAGATTATAGGAAGGATCATACTAGTTTGCTCTCAAATAGGCAAGTGTGACCCTTTTTAGTACATGAGAACAAGATACTCAGAGGCACCCTGGTGCAGATAATAAAGAAGGACCTTGTGGGTACCATCTAGATTACATGAAGCTCATGAACTGAAGATGTATTACTTTAGACCAGCTCTTCTCTCTCTCTCTCTCTCTCTCTCTCTCTCTCTCTCTCTCTCTCTATCTATCTATCTATCTATCTATCTATCTCTCCAGTATTTTACATAAGAGATAATCTCAGAAGAAGAGATTAGTCCTTGGTGTAACCTTTGTTTACACCTGTAATAGGAGTGGCACTGCCCTTCTACAGTATTTTAGAGTTCTTTGTTGACACCTCCCTGTTCCTCCCTGGATTACTTTGGTGTATATAAGGGGACTGACTTGAGGCCCCTTCGCCTTTTCGCTTTTGGCTTTTGGCTTCTTGGCTTTTTGCTCCTTCTTTTGGGTAGGACTCCTCTCGGGTGAGATCCTCTCTCTTTGGTGGGAGACTCAGGTTGTTTTGTATCGTTGTCTAAGCTCGGACAAGAGCTAGAGTTCTTTCATTATACTGGATTGCGGTGGTAGAGCTTTTGTACTATTAAAAGCCTTTTTTGGAACTGTGCCGGACTCGTGAGTTTTCATCCGTTCCCCGGCGTCCTTGGAGATAGAAGAGAACGTCTGTCCTGACACTGTCGGGGACCCCGGGCATCCCCGACAATTACCAACTATGTTGAAGTAATGGGATTTTCTAATTAGATATTCTGATAATTTAAGCCACTGGTTAGACATTTTGTGCACAGACCAGAGATGAATTACAAACGGACTGACATATTCTACATTAGTTACATGCTAAATATTAAGCTGTATGTGTTCTTTAATAAATCAGAAATTACTTTGATACTATAATATTGCAACATTCTCATGAAGAGCAATTTTTTATCAACCCAATGGATTTCACATGTCTAATAAAACAGATATATGCTAAAGTCAAAGAAGTGTTGCAAACATTATCTGACTATAATTTCAGAAAAGTTCCCTACAATTGAAAATAGGAATAATGCAAGCATCTTCTTCTTGATCCAAAATACCTATTTTGTCACTCCAAGTCAGAAAATTGTTACTAAAATCTTTCTGAAAGTAATTGCCAAAACATACGATGTTATCCTTATAGATAGGACCTATCATTTAAAGAAAGAGAGGATAAAAAAACCACCTTCTTTAGATCACTAGGAATTATACTACAGCCATGAAACAGGAGGCAAACAATGGTAGAGTATCCAGGTCATGACCAACTGCCAATCTCACCCATGAGCAGCTCAGCATATCCAAAATCACTGATTTCAAAATATATCATTCTGAATCAGCCGAAACAACTGACTTGGAAGCAAGGCATCACTAAGTTTTTCCACAGAGTATCAAAAGTAAAAAATTCTAAATTGTGTGACTTGGCAATAAATCTACCAATCAACTATGCGGACAGACTTCAAGGAAATAAACACTATAACTTCATGAGTAAATATATGAATCCTCTCCATATATAACAAAGCACAAAGTCAAGTTCTTGATTTGATGATATGAATGTTACCTTCTTTTTTTGTTTTTGTTTTTGCTTTGGAGCCAATGCTCAGAGGTTATTCTTGGCACTGCACTCCTGACAGTGCTCCAGGGATGATATGGGAAGCTGGATTGAACCCAGGTTGGCCACATACAAAGCAAGCACCTTACCCACTTTACTATCTCTCCAGTCTAAGAATTTTATCTTTTTTTTATTGCCAGCCATCCATCTTCACTCCCATTCCTTCCCATTCTAATTGTCGCATGATGTTCTCAAGGGTGGCGCTGAAAATTTTTGGTGAAATGGGATCACCCTGCCGAACCCCTCTTTTGACATCGATGATCACTCCTTTGTAGAATGGTGCGACCCTGGTGGTGAACCATAGTATAGCTCACGAAGGATCTTTATGTTTTGGGTTTGAATGTCCTGTTTGGCTAGGGCTTGATGACCGCTTCAGTCTCCACAGAATCAAAGGCTTTCTTTAAATCAATGAACATGACACAGAGTGGCATCTTGAACTCTCTGTAAACTTCAATGAGCTTGGTTATCGTGTGGATATGGTCAACTGTGCTGAATCCTTTTCAGAAGCCAGCTTACTCGCATGGCTGCCCTTCATCTAATGTTCTGCCGATCCTGTTCAGGATGACTCGAGTGAACAGCTTGTAGATGACAAACAGATGGGGTGATAGTTGCCAATGTCATGGATGTCTCCCTTCTTGATCAGTAGAACTGTCCTGCTGGTTTTCCACTGGGAGGGTATCTTACATTCAGATAGGTAGCGTGTGAAGAGCCGAGCCAGTGTATTGATGAGTACTGAAGGCAGATTCTTCAGGTGTTCGGGTCTGACTTTGTCTGGGCCTGGTGCTGTTCCTTTCTTTGCCGATGAAATAGCATGTCGGATTTCAGAAGGGAGAACGATGGAAACTGACATATCCATCCCGCAGAATTTGGTATGTGGGTAGGTGGAAGTGGCTATCAAAGAGATCTGAGTAGAAGTCATGGATAATACGGTGCTGGCGTGGATGTGGGGAAAAAAGGGACTCTCATCCACTGCTGGTGGGAGTGCCGACTGGTCCAGCCCTTTTGGGAAAACAATATGGGCATTCCTCCGAAAGCTAGATATTGAGCTCCCATTTGATCCAGCAATAGCACTCCTGGGAATATACCCTAGAGACCGAAAAACACATAGCAGAAACACTATCTGTACTTCTTTATTCATCTCTGCGCTATTCACTATAGCTAGAATCTGGAAACAACCTAAATGCCCGAGAACAGAGGACTGGCTAAAGAAACTGTGGTTCATCTACACTATGGAATACTATGAGGCTGTCAGAAAGGATGAAATTATGAAATTTACCTGCAAATGGATGGACATGGAGTCTACATGCTGAGTGAAATTAGTCAGAAGGAAAAGGACAGATATAGAATGACTGCATTCATTAATAGGATATAGATACCAGTGTTTTAATAAATATGGGAAATGGTAATGGCAGATTAAAACTCACCACTGAATATACACAAAGAGACTTAAGTGATAAACTCTAAATATCTGCAGGGCTAGCCATAATGTGTAAAATAAGAGGGAGAGAGATGCAGAGACAGTGAGAGAGATAGAGAAAGAGAGGAAACTGGGGTACCTGCTATTAAGGCGGGTGGGGAATGGGAGGGGAGGGGTACATTGGTGGTGGAAATGGGGCACGTGGAGGGATGGGTGCTGGAATACTGTATTACCAAGAACCAATTATGAACACCTTTGTAATTGTGTGTTTCACGGTGGTATAATAAAAAAATTTAAAAAAAAAAAAAAAAGTCATGGATAATAGTCTCCATTGCCTTTCTGGAAGATGTGATAGATCCATCAGGACATTGGAGGGCAGTCATCTTGGTCTTATAGTTGGAGAAGGACAGGCAGGCGTTGTGAATGCTTTCCCAGCTACCACTGCATCCTCCAGCTCTTCTGCTCTTCTCTCTTTGAGGTCTTCCTTTATGTGTGTGTGTGTGTGTGTGTTGCCTTATGCAGCCCCTTTTTTAAAAATGCCTCACTTTTACCAATTTTTATGTACCAACAGTGAGTCAAATAACTTATAAAAGTCTAAAGTACTTAAGAAAAAAAAATTTTTTAATTGAGTCACCTTGAGACTCAACAGTTACAAAGCTGTTCATGTTTGAGTTTCAGCCATACAATGATCCAGCACCCATCCTTTCAGGTAAAGCAGTTTTCGGATCATGTGAACCTGCCTGTCGTCTTTCAGACATTTTTTCTTGGTGTCATTCCTTGATGCCATTAGCCAACTATAAGACCAAGATGACTGCCTCCAATGTCCTGATGGATCTATTACATTTTCCAGAAAGGCAACGGAGAAGATTATCCATGACTTCTACTCAGATCTCTTTGATAGCCACGTCCACCTGCCCACAAACCAAATTCCACAGGATGGATATGTTGTTCCCAACGTTCTCCCTTCTGAAATCCAACATGTCATTTCATGAGTAAAGAAGAAAACAGCACCAGGCCCAGACAATGACAGACCCGAACAACTGAAGAATCTGCCGTCGGTACTCATCAATACACTGGCTCGGCTCTTCACACGCTACCTGTATGAATGCAAGGTGCACTCCCAATGGAAAACCAGCAGGACATTTCTATTGTTCAAGAAGGGAGACATCCACGACATTGGCAACTATTGTCCCATCTGCCTGTTGTCTGTCATCTACAAGCTGTTCACTCGAGTTATCCTGAAGAGGATCGGCAGAACATTAGATGAAGGACAACCATGCGAGCAAGCTGGCTTCCGAAAGGATTCAGCACAATCGACCATATCCACACAGTAACCAAGCTCATTGAGGTTTGTAGGGAGTTCAAGATGCCACTCCATCTCACGTTCATTGATTTAAAGAAAGCCTTTGATTCTGTGGAGACTGAAGCAGTCATCAAAGCCCCTAGCCAAACAGGGCGTTCAAACCCAATACATCAAGATACTTCGTGAGCTGTATTAAGAATTCACCACCAGGATCTCACCATTACAAAGAAGTGATCATCCGATGATGTCAAAAGAGGGGTTCGGCAGGGTGATACCATTTCACCAAAACTCTTCATTGCCACCCTGGAGAACATCATGCAACAATTAGAATGGGAAGGAATGGGAGTGAAGATAGACAGTTGGCAATTACACCACCTACGCTTCGCTGATGACATGGTTCTAATAACACCAAACATTAGCCAAGCGGCACAAATGCTGGCTGACTTTGATCGAGAATGTGGAAAGATAGGTCTACAGCTGAATCGCACCAAAACTATGTTCATGAAAAATGAACTAGTTCCAGAGGCCCCATTCACTCTCAATGGAACAAATATCTCTGAATGCAGCAGTTATGTGTACCTAGGTCGAAAACATGATGAACGACCTAAAATCTGAGCTGTGCAGGAGAAAGACAGCAGCATGAAATGCCTTCAAAAGCATCGAATAAATAGCTAAAAGACAAAGAACCTCCGGCTCCGTGCACATCTCTTCAACTCCACCATTCTCCCTGCATTATCATACACCTCAGAGACCTAGGCCCTAAGAAAGTAGTAGAATGCTATTTGGGTCTCCCAAAGAGGAATTGAAAGAGCTATGCTTGGAATATCATGCCTCACTCAAGTGAAAGAAGGAATCCAGAGCTCCAACCTCCATCGCTGTTCCAGAGTCAGGGACGCTGTCTTGTTTGCCAAGGCATCAAAAATCAGATGGGCTGGACATGTAATGTGATTTGGAGACGACTGCTGGACTAGAGCCATTACTGACTGGATCCCACGGGATGTCAAAAGATCACGTGTTTGCCCACCTACAAGATGGTCAGACTTCTTCGTCAAGATCCTGAATGAACAGTTTAAGGCTCTTCGTATTCCTGAAGCAAGCAGATGTCATTAGGCTACACTGGCACGTGATAGGGTTAAATGGAAATGTTACTGGCGTCCACTAGAGCAAATCGATGAATAATGGATGTCAAGTGATCAAGTCATTAATAGTGTGCACAGTTTCACCAAATCTGTTTTGTGTGAGATACTGTGGTTAAATTTCCATACCCACATTTGATAATCCTTATAGCCAGTTCTTTCAGAGTTTTCAGTGATTCTCTATGTATATTATATTATTCCTCCAATGGATCCTCATTTCCCAGAGGAAGAGAGTGTTTCTCCCAGCATAAAATCATGTGGTACTCTCACACGGTGGTGATTTATAACCAGGAACTGAAACCTAGGGTGGTGAGTGTTCCAAACTAGTGGCTGCTCCTGCTGCAGTGTGCCGCTGTCCAGATTCTACAACATACAGTTGCTGAAGTCATAGGGCCTCTGAACATAGTAGCATATGTGCCCAGTGTGTATCAGGTGCCTGCAGCCTATGTGGCAGTGAGGTTCTGGAGTGGGTGACTGTGGGCTAGGTTACTGCTGTTAATACTCTGATCTAATGTGCTTATGAGAGACTCACACACACATGGGGCAGAGCTGCTACTTGCTCTCCCTGTGCCCAGCTGATCACGAGGCGTCCGGGAGGGGATGCGGGTTCTAGCCCTGGCCTGCCACCCCAGCAGAGCCTCGCAAGAAGCCAGAGGAACCCCCCACACCATGAGGGTCGCTATTTTCCACATCTGGACTCCCCTCTCCTCAGAGCTCCACCCAGCAGAAGAGCTGATCACAGCCCGGCTCGTTCATCAATAAATGCTCGAATGTTGACGTGACTACAAGAGAATCCCACCCACACGGCAGAACCTGGCAAGCTACCCGTGTTGTATTTGACATACCAGATACCAGTAACAATTATGGACCTCATTCCCATTACTTGATGGAATGGTTTGAGGCTCTTTATGTTCCTGGAGCGGGCAGATGCTCTTGGGCTATCGCTCATGTTACAGGGACGTAATGAGATGTTATTGGTGCCCACTCAAGCAAATCTCTGATCTACGGGCAGACAGTGATACAGTGATTGAGAATGCCCTGCCACCTGCCCCTTGAGGTGGTGCAGGTGTGACATGTAACCAGAGCAGAACGTAGAAGGGCTCCTCAGATCCTATCTTCTGCAGTCAAACCTAGAATTTCACTGAACAAGGAGCCTCCCATTTTCATGCTGTGCTAGGACCTACAATTCAGCCAGCCCTATCCTCAGGTATATCTTCGTGGACCCTCCTGAGTAGTTTACAGTATTTACAAGCTTGAATACCATGCACTTTCCTATGTACCCCTAACACAATCACCACTGTTGTATCAGTTTCAGGACAACTTGATTATTTCCCCCACTAGCACATACACACCTTGAAGCCAATTGCAATGTCATTTCTGCCACCGCTTTATTCCTAGAAGCTGGTACTTAAAAGTGATCTCAGTAAATACTAAACACATTTTGTTTTTATTATATCATTTAGGCTAAGAATGCAGCAAGAAAACTAAAGAAATAATACAACATCAAAAAAACTTTATCCAAAGAACTTCAATATTCTAACTTAATAACACAACTATGAATATATAAAGTGGAGTGTCAGGCGCATACACTGCCCAAGCCCTTGTGGCTGAACCCCATGTGGTGCCGAGTACATGTGCGGCCGCATCTCCCCTCCTGAGATGTGCACTTTCATGCTTTTATACCTAATGCTGGGGTGCATGTACTGGGGCTCCAAAGTCCTCGTTCTCTCTTGGGTGAGTTACTCTCTTGAGTCTTCGTCCTTCTTCCCTTCCTAAAGAGTCTGCAAATAAAATTTGCTTGCTACAAAAAATTGAAAAAAAAAAAGTAGAGACTCAGGAGACAGCTCAAGAGGCAGAAGCTCTGAATTCTATGGCAGCTACCACATGGCCCCAGAGCACCAATAGGTGCAGTGCTGGTGGCTCAGAGCCCCAGGACCATTAGGCCCTACTACATATGGCCCCCAATCTTCCTACTCAAAACCAGCAGGCCCCCTTTTATTCATATTAAAAGTGCTTCAAGTAATTGGCAAAATCTAACCTCATCAACATGACCCTAAAACTGGAAACCTGTTTCTATGATTTGGAGCAAATATGTTTTCTTTGAATAATACTGCTATTACATGCCTAACCTGACAACACAGGCATTCAACCATGTGACAAGTCATCTTGCTAGCCCCGTCTACAGACTATAACTTGCATGCAGGGAGCACCACTTTTTCCAAAACTCCTGCCCCATCAATAAAAAATCTGAGTATGCAACCCAAATAGATTTAGAAATCATATAGAGAGGGTCAGAGAAATAGTACAATGGATACCTTTGCATGCTGTCAATCTGCGTTGTATCCCCAGCACTACATACAGTCCAGAAGTGATCCCTGGGGCAAAGACAAGACACTATAAGCCCTGAACACTGCCAGGTTGAGCCCTAAAACCAAAAAATAAAAATTTAAAAAAAAGGAAAAGAAGGGAAGGAAGAAGGGAGGGAGGGAAGGAGGAAGAAAGAAATCTTCGGTGAATACTGCTGAGCTAATGAAACATGCACATTAAAAACATACACTAAAAAAGTAGTTGAAAAATAAACAAATCTGATTTCCTATATTTTCTTCCTATACTTCAAAGAACTTATCCTGTGTGGCAAAGGGTGTTATAGACCCCAACCCATTTTGGAAAGCCACTCACATATCACTGAACAAAAATGTGTGCTTATTCTGTGAAATCATCCCTTTTTGGCCAACAAATGTGCTTGGTAAACACAGAGGCATCAGAAAGGAATGAGGGATGGGGTGGGGGTGAGGGTGTACCTACTCTTATTTGATAAGAGCCATCTCCTACTGGAGCACAAGACTTTATACTTTCTCACTGTTATCCCATCTTCACTACAAACATAAATCCTATACACTTCCCAGGACCAATTCTAAATGGCATCTCCATCAAGAAGGCTTTGTCTAAACAAAACTAATTTCTCTTTTATCTATACTGTCCATAGCAGTTTGTACTTGTCTTATATCATATATTACTTTCTATCCCATTCTATTATTATGTCAATATCTTATCTCCCTTTCCAGGCATTGAGATCCTAGCATGTGAAAAATTCCTATGGTTCAAAGATTATTTATTACAAATGTGGCTCCTCAAATGCTCCAAAGTGAATAGGGTGTTTGCAATAGTATGTCAAAATATGACATTAAAATATAAAAAATAAAAAAAAAATTTTTTAAGATTTTGGTCTAAGTTTCACATAAAGCTACTATCATAAGAGCTTTAAAGTAAAACTACGCACCTTTCAGAAGTTATATATTCTGCACGAGGCACAGGAGTCTCCCAAGAAGTACTCAGGGTCTAGGGAGTCACTTCAATGGTACTCAGCTAATCACACTAACCAACACAATATGGACTGCTTGGGTCCAGAAGTGTTAGGAGCCACTAGAGCTACAAATAATGGGCCTGAAGAATAAAGGAGAGCTGGGAATCAAGTCTGAGGGCTAGTTCAAGCAAAGTATGTATCCCTGATCCATATCCCAAGTCCCAGAAATTAATCCTAAAGCTACTCTATGGCTTTCAACCAAAGCAGTAACTTCTTTTAAGGTACATTTAGTGACTGACCTTAACTTAGTCTTTTAAATTAGATTATTTGCTAGAGAGCAAAAGAACAATTAAGTTTTTATTATTTTTATATAAGAAAAATACCCATTTATAGCTATAAAGAACATTTAAAAATAAAGAAAATATCAGACATCCTCAGAACTTTCTATCCAATCAATAATTATCTTTACCAGAGCTAGAGTCCAACCCCACTGAGCTCATACACGAGGAATCACAACTGAAGTTGCCACCCTGGCAAGTACCGAGCAGAATGAGCAAGTATTGTTGGTGCATGCAACTGCTGGTCATTGCAACAACAAAGAAGGAAGTGAAATGGGGGAAAGTGCTTAGCCCTTTGCCTACTTTCCAATTCTGCCCTGATGTTCTTACATTCAATATCTCTTACCAGGAGCAAAAGAACTTTCAGTTTTTAGTGTAAGGAGAGGTTGGTTGTGTGTTTCTGTTTTTGTTTTAATCTAAACAAATGGCCTTAATGCCCACACACACACACACACACACACACACCCTCCCCCTTTTTCTGCTTTTGTTCTTGCGCAGTTGTGCTCAGGGTTTAGTTCCGGCTCTGTGTTCATGGATCAGAGGACCATATAGGGTGCCAGGGATTGAATTGAGTTGGCTAAAACCAAGGCAAGTGCCTACCAACTGTACTACTTCTCCAGCCCTCCACATTATTTTAAATGACTTTTCTTATTGCTGTACTTATGTTGATGGAGAACTAAGTCTAAATAAAAAGAGGATACACAGACTTGTACTTTTGAAAGAATAAAATTCAGAATGCATACTGTGAGAAAAGCAAATCCAAAGTCCTCAAATTGTTTCTCTTTAAACTATCTCAAAGGCACCTAATATTTTTCAGCTTTATCAAATAGAAAAATGTTTCTATTTTTATTATTTTATTAATATGTTTTGCTAATGATGTTTTTATTAACAATGCAACATAATTTTTAGAGAACTATTGGTCAATAAACTTACATTATAACTATATATGTGTGTGCATATATACATATGTATTTAGATGAATCAAAAAAACTACATTTTATCTGCCCTATTCTCCCATGTATCAAGTTAGGTGCTAAGTCATTTTGCGGTATATGATCTATCTATTCCATTCACTTCTGAGTGTTTCACAGCATAAAAGTGCTCTGACCTAATATAAAAGTCAAATTCAAAAAAGTATATCTCTTGAAGATCTAATCGAGGAAGACAAAGAAGGGCCAAGAAAAGAGGTGCCCTCTGTTTTTATTGTAGATGACAGTCTGAATTCTTCCTGTATAAGATGACTCCTCTAGCATATGAATGTAGGTGAAAACATAATTTGTAGAATAATAGGCACTAATATTACACACTGCTTCAGTACTGTCATATTTCTAATCCATCAAATTGATTAATACTATAATAACTCCACAAACCTATTGTTTGTGCACTAATGAAGTCAAATCCAGTTTATCCTTAGGCAACTTGATTCCAAAAGCTCATAGATGCCATCGCTTCAGCTTTTAAGTTGCTGTTGTATAGGAGGAGAACAAGCACATGTAGTCCATCTCCAAATGTGGATGGCTTTCTGCCAAAGGCATTAACTCCAAATACTACTGATAGAGCATTTAGTAGTTCCTAAACATGGACAGTGACCACAGACACATAAAGGAGGAAATAAATTTACTAGCTTGACATAAATCCTATACGAGTGGTATCAATAACACAGACACTAAATTCAAAATCTATTAAATTTTGGATAGTTATTATAAAGCTCATTTAAAACAGACTTTTAAAGTGTTTAAGACTTACATATACTGATCCTCCCAAAACAGGTGGGGAGTGGGGAAGGCCAGACTGTAAGGTGTTAAGGCATATATACATTGCATGTAGCTGACCCGATTATATTCCCAGCACCACATGGTCACTGGCTGGTCTCACCAAGCATGCCCAAGATGACTCAGGTAATCCCCAGCAACACAGTGCCATGCAGCTCCTCTCCCTTGAGCCCTCATATTGAACCACTGGCCTGCTTGACTGAGAATCATAGGAAGGGGCCTCAGGGTCTCTAGAATGTCAGTTAGATACCCCCTCCTTCCCTTAACCTCCCCGACAGAAACAAAAAACCTTTAAAGTATATGATTCTTTTATCAAAACTAGAATTTTAATAATCTTTGTTAGGTTAGATAGCAATTCAAGCTACAAACAGTGGTATAATTAAAAACTAAAACTATATCCTAGATGACAGGATGACCTGATTGATGAAAATACACAGCTTGTTGGCAGACAATGCCTCTTTGCACATACAGAGTTTAAAGAGTCCAGGCACTACTTAAAAAATAAATCACAAACAAATACAGGATCAAAATTAAAGACTATGCCCAAAATCAGGGCACCAAAGAATAAAAACAAATATTCTAAAATACAGATTCCCAGGCTCTGAAAGAAGACTCAGACCAGAAATATTCTCCTGGATGCACAAACTGCCATTAATCCCTACAGAAAAATGATGCTGATAATGATGATGACAGTTAACAGTCGTCAAGACTAGGGGGAGTGATAAGACACCAAGTAGGGCATTTGCCTTGCAAGTGGCCAATCCAATAGGCCCTGTAACCACCAGGGAGTGAGCCCTGAGTGAGAGTCAGTCCTGAGTGCTGCAAGGTGTGGCCCCCAAATACAAAACAAATAAATATTATCAAGACTCAATTTCAATTAGCCTATATACAGAACAGTAAGAACTCTTGCAGCTCAACAAGGACAAATATTCCTACTTTTTTAATTGCCATAGGGTTTGGACAGATTTTTCTCCAAAGAGATTAAAAACTGCCACAAACACATGAAAAGATACTCAATATCCTTGTCATTAAGGAAATAAAAATAAAAAAATACAATGTACTAACTCTTCACTGCCACTAGTAGCTTCAATCAATAATACAGACAGGAACATGAGTCTAAAGAATGAGGACAGGGCTGGAGCGAAAGCACAGCGGGTAGGGCGTTTGCCTTGCACACAGCTGACCGGGTTCGATCCCCAGCATCCCATATGGTCCCCAAAGCACTGCCAGGAGTAATTCCTGAGTGAAGATCCAGGAGTAACCCCTGAGCATCACCAGGTGTGACCCACAAAGTTGGGGAAAGGGGCTGGTTCAACAGTTTAACACACACAAAGCCATGAGTTGATCAGCTGCTACCCATATGCCCTGAACATGATCCCTGCTGCCCAGAGTCCCCCAAAGCAGTAACAGAGTGTGCAGTTTGGGGTATAGTACTATAACTGAAGTATGTGGCCTCCAGTGAGTATCACAATTGAAACAACACAAGAACCACAGACAAGCGTTAAGACCACTGGCAACCATGTGTGTGAATACCACAGCAAACCTGGGGAACATTAAAATCAGAATGTGACAGAGCACCACAACTGAAAGAATAGGACATCCAGCAACCACTGCAACTCAAACGTGTGAATCCCAGTGAATACCACAACCAAGGGTATCGACTCCTGGCCACTGCATCAAGGAAGGAAGGGCAGGAAAGTGAGAATTTGGAACTCTCACACACTACTGAGGGCAATGCAAAAAAAGGTAGGCGTGTCTCAAAACGTTACACCTGACATTATCATTATAACCCAGCAATTCTACTTCTTGGTATCCACCCAGAAGACGGGACAAAGTCACAGACATAAATCCACATCAAGCATGAATGTTCACTGCAGCACTATTCACAGAGTCAAAAAGTGACTCTTGTCTAAAGAAATACCTAAATGACCATCAACTAGTGCATATACTCTCTCAGACAAAAAGTATATGGCAGCCCAGGGAAAGTGGTGGGTCTCAGGTGGGCTCCACTTGGACAGTAACCACACATTAGGGAAAGAAATAGAAACTACAACTCCCAAAATCCGAGTCGCAGAGAATATATATGGGACACTTTGTACCTATGCACGCCAGGACACCTCCCCCTCAGGTAACCTCCCTGGGGACATGGCTGGCTGGCAGCGCACAAGGAAAATGGCTGCAAATTAACATTCCCTCCATATTTCATTAAGCCAACATCTTGGATACTTTACCAAAGACTCTCACTGGCAGCCTACTCGATCTTCAGTGATAATACAACATAACCCTTAAGCAAACAAAATTTACGATGAACAAAGAATCATCATTAGTGCCAACCAAACTTACAAAACGCAGTAAATTCAATACAAAGAGCAAGGTAACATCCTAGAACAGGGAAGAGGAGACCACCATCTACTGAGCATCTCCGAGTACTACCTGAGAGTGAGAAAGAAACAGTCCCTCCAGAAGGATCCACCCGGACTACCACAAAAACCAGAGGGAAACAATGCAGTTCCCCACCTCGAAGAGGAGATGAAGAAAACAACCCTGAAGACTCAAAAAAGAATACACACATAATCACTCTGACAAAGAATTCAAAGAAGAAATGGTGAGGATATTTAATGAGCTCAATGACAAAATGAAATGGATGTCTGTTGGATGACAGGCTTAGCTAGTCTGGGAGCTCTGCTGTTTTACCCACAGCTTAATCTACTTACATGTTCTTAAGCCAAGGTTTATTCTAATGAGACTCTCTCTTCTATGTATACACTGATGGAGGGTGTGGCAGTTACAGAAGTCACCTTGACTCTGAATAATTTCTGACTTATTATACATCTACTAGATTGGGCACAGCTCCTCTTTATACCCATTGCACCCAGCATGGAACAGTTAGAATTTACCAGGAGACTACCACCCTGGGAATGTTGAGATTATAGGAAGGATCATACTAGTTTGCTCTCTAGCAGGCGACCCTTTCAGTATATGGAGAACAAGATCCTCAGAATCACCCTGGTGCAGATAATAAATAAGAGGAACCTTGTGGTTACCATCTAAATTACATGAAGCCCATGAAATTAAGGTATTACTTTATATCAGCCCCCCCTCTCCAGTGTTTTACTTAAGAGATAATCTCAGGAGAAGGGATTAGTCCTTGGCATAAGGCTTTGTTTACACCTGTAATAGGGTGAGCACCACCCTTCTACACTCTGTTTAGGGTTCTTTGTTGACAGGACCCTCCCTGTCCACATATAGTATTACTTTGGTGTATATAAGGGGACTGACTTGAAGTCCCTTCTCCTCCTTTTTCCCCCCTTGTTTTGGGTAGGACTCCCCTCGGGTGAGATTTTCTCTCTCTCTGGTGGGAGACTTGGGCTCTCATGTATGGTCTAAGTTCTGACCAGAGCTAGAGTTCTTTCATTATATTGGATTGTGGTGGTAGAGCTTTTGTACTATTAAAAGCCTTTCTGGAACTGTGCTAGACTCGTGAGTTTTCATCTGTTCCCCCGGAGACCTCAGAGGTAGAAGAAAACTTCTGTCCTGATACTGTTGGGGACCCCAGCATCTCCCTGACATATGTCCAATAAAATACAGGAGAACATAAATGAAGCAGTGAGGATAGCCAATAAAATACGGGAGGAAATGAAAGCAGAAATAAGAACACTACGAACAGAAATATCAATAAAAAAACTCAGTAGATGAAATGAAAAATGCAATGGGTGCTCTCAACAGCAGTATGACAGCAGCGGAAGACGGAATCAGTGAGAAAGAAGCTGAGCTGCAGAAAGCACAAAAGAGAAAGGCAACAGGTTAAAAAAAAAAAGAGCTGAGTAATGGGCTTAAGAACGTGAGGATGAATCCAAGACGAACAACATAAGACACACTGGAGTCCCTGAGGAACAGAAGGCAACCCCAAGGAAATAGGTAGTTAAAAAGAATCCTTGCAGAAAAGTTTCCAGAGTTAAAGGATGAAGGCATCCAGATCCAAGACCCCAAAGAGTACCAGCAAAAACAGACCTTAATAAAAGACTCCAAGACATATCCTAGTCAGAATAATGGATGCCAAAGAGACACAATTCTTCGAGCAGCAATATCAAAGAAGGAAATTTTATACAAAGGAGCGTCCATTCGACTTTCAGCAGATCTATCAGAAGACGCCCTCCAAGCTCAGAGGCCATGGAGGGATCACTTGATCACTTGATCACTTGAATCCCGTTATTCATCAATTTGCTCGAGCAGGCTCCAGTAACATTTCCATTGGACCCTATCATGTGCCAATGTAGCCCAAAGGCATCTGGTTGATTCAGGAATATGAAGAGCCTTAAATCGTTCCTTCAGGGTCTTGACAAGGAAGTCTGACCATCTTGTAGGTGGGTGGCCACGTGATCTTTTGACATCCCGTGGGATCCAGTCGGTAATGGCTCTAGTCCAGCGGTTGTCTCCAAATCGCATTACATGTCCAGCCCATCTGATTTTCGATGCCTTGGCAAACGAGACAGCATCCCTGATTCTGGAATAGCGACGGAGGTCAGAACTGCGGATTCCCTTCTCTCACTTGAGTGAGGCGTGATATTGCCAGCATAGCTCTTTTGATTCCTCTCTGGGAGACCCAAATAGCATTCTCATCCTGCTTTCATAGGGCCCAGGTCTCTGAGGTGTATATTAATGCAGGGAGAACGGTGGAGTCAAAGAGATGTGCCCAGAGCCGGAGGTTCTTTGTCCTTTTAGCTATTTCTTCGATGCTTCTGAAGGCATTCCATGCCGCTCTCTTCCTCCTGCGCAGCTCAGGTTTTAGGTCGTTCATCATGTTGATTTCTCAACCTAGGTACACATAACTGCTGCACTCAGAGATGTTTGTTCCATTGAGAGTGAATGGGGCCTCTGGAACTAGTTCATTTTTCATAACTGTGGAGGGATATAGTGTAACAACTCAATGAAATAAATACCTCACCAAGAATTCTTTACCCAGCTAGACTCTCATTCAGATTTGAAGGACAGATACACACCTTCATGGAAAAACAACAGCTCAGGAACTTCATACACTAAAAACCAATCTTAAAAGAAAGGCTGAAAGAGCTATCTAAGACAAGACAAAACCAAACAGAAAGACAAACTTAAACAGACAGACGGCACAAAATCTCATGACAATAATCTCTCTCAATGTCAACAGTCTAAATGCACCAGTTAAGAGACACAGAGTGGACTCAACACACGGGGAAGAGCTGCCATCTAGCTCTCCCCTAGTTAAGGTGACCATGAAGCACCCAGGAGGGGAAGATAGGTTTTAGTCCCAGTAAGTCATCTCACTAGATCTCGGAAGCAGCTCACCATAATAGCCACCATTTTCAAAGTCCGGACTAAACAGTTCATCAGAGCCCCACCCAAGAGAAAAGCTGATCTCAAACCCGGCTCACCAGAGCCCCACACAGCAGAGCAGACAAATTCAATTCCAGGTAGGCAATTTTTCAAAAGTCACCAGGTGTTTGTGGAGATGGAGCTAGGGTCCCCTTCCCCTCTCTGTTCCATCTGGGAGGTCTAGTGGACCCGCCCACGAACTGCCTCAGGGCTATCGACCATTATGCAGAGACTCGGACACAGGGGAGAGCTGCACATTCTAGAAAGTCAGAAAGTAAATTCAAGAACAGAAGAAGTCAGAAAACCTTGCACAACACAACCAGAGTCACCCTCTGGTCCGGACTCCATAGCAGGATACAGCCCGACCCAAGAGAGAAGCCAAGTTCATGTCCAGGTATGTGGGACACAGTGCTAGGCCAACCAGGTTTTAGGGAGCCTGGACTGGGGCCACCTTCCCCCACTTCAGGTTCCTCCACAAAGGCCTGGTGGCCCGGCCAAAAACTGCTGCTGGGACTCACCACCAGACACTAGGTATTCAGGTGCAGGGCAGATTCTCTGCCTGCCCACCCTGTGCTAGACTGATGGGGCATCTTGGGGTGGAGATTGGTCCTTGGCCTGTTCTCTGCCAGACTCCCAGAAGTCAGAAAACCTCATGCAACACAACCACGGTCATCCTCTGGTCCAGACTCCACAGCTAGAAACAGCCCGATCCCCATGGCATGCAGGCGCATGCGATATCTGAAAATCTAGTATGCCACAAACATGCGGGAGCCAGAGACTAGATAAGACAGAGAAGGGAACAGTGTGCTGATAATTGTTGAAAATGATGATAGAGTCCGAAAACTGAGCACTGAATATAGGCAAAAAAAATACACATGATAACCTTTAAATGTATGTATTACAATCCACAATGTGTAAGAAAGAGAAGTGAGGAGTGAGAGAAAAGAGAGAGAAAGGAGATAAAGAACCTTCCATGGGGGCCGGGTGATAGTCCAGCAGGTAGGGCATTTGCCTTGCATGCAGCCGACCCTGGTTCGATCCCGGCATCCTATATGGTCCCCCACGCAGTGCCAGGAGTGATTCCTGAGCGCAGAGTAGTCCAGCCCATCTGATTTTCGATGCCTTGCCAAATGAGACAGCATTTTATTCCTGAGTGCAAGCCAGGAGTAACTCCTGAGCATTGCTGGGTGTGACCCGAAAAGCAAAAAAAAAAAAAAAAAAAAGAACCTACCATTGAGGCAGGCAGGGGGAAAGGGGAGGGAAGTAGAGGACACTGGTAGTGGGAAATGGGCACAGTGGAGGGATGGGTGCTGGAACAATGTATGCGGAAACTCAAACATGAACATCTTGTAATTGTATCTCACAGTGGTATAATAAAATATTTTAAAATAATAAAATAAAAAATAAATAAATAAACAAAAGGGTAAAAAGCCATATAGACTATATGAAACTAAAAACTTCTGCAACTCAAAAGAAATGGTGACCGAGATACAAAGACAGTCCACAGAATGGGAAAGAATATTCACCCAATACCCATCTGATAAGGGGTTAATATCCATGCTATATCAGGCACTGGTAGACCTTTACAAGAAGAAATCAGCCAACCCCATCAAAAAATGGGGAGAAGAAATGAATAGAAACTTAGACAAGGAAAAAATTTGAATGGTCAAAAGATATATGAAAAAAAAGCACATCAACACTATTCATCAGAAAGATGCAAATCAAAACAGCAATGAGATATCATCTCACACTTTTGGCGCATATCCAAAAGAGCAAGAACAACAAGGGCTGGCATGGATACAGGGAAAAGGGGACTCTTATCCATTGTGGTGGGAATGTTGACTGGTACAGGCTTTTTGAAAACAATATGGACATTCTTCCAAAGACTAAAAATTGAGCTCCCCTTTGACCCAGCCATACCACTCCTGGGGATATACTCTGGAAAGCCAAAAACACACAGCAGACACACCATCTGCACTTTTATTTTCATAGCAGCACTATTCACAATAGCCAGAATCTGGAAACAACTAGAGTGCCCAAGAACTGATGACTAGATAAAAGAAACTTTGGTACATCTACACAATGGAATACTATGCAACTGTAAGGAAAAATGAAGTTATGAATTTTGCCTATAAATGGATGGACATGGAGAGGATCATGTTGAGTGAAATTAGCCAGAAGGAAAAAGACAGATATAGAATGACTGCATTTATTTGCATGCCATAAAATAAATTATATATACATATTATGCATATACATGTTTATATATGTGTATATATTATAGATATATACATATTATGATACCAATATCCAAGTTCAGGCAAAACCAGATCAGGAGGTCTGATGGTGGAAATTACCACAAACTATGGGAGTCAGAGGGTTAGGTAAGACAGAGAAGGGAACAGTGTGCTAATAACTGTCAAAAGTTCTAATACCAACCTAGAACTAAGCATTAAATACAGGCAAAAGATACACATGATAACCTCTAAGTGTATGTATTACAAGCCACAATATGTAAGAGAAGGAAGAGAGAAAGAGAAAGAGAGAAAAGAAAAAGAGATAAAGAACCTGCCATATTAGCTGGCTAGGGGAGGGGGAGGGAATCAAGGACACTGATGGTAGGAAATGAGGGATGCGTGCTGGAACACTGTATGACTGAAACCCAAACATGAACATCTTTATAACTGTATATCTCACAGCGGTTTAATAAAATATTTAAAAAAAAGAAGCGCATTTGAACAATCAGAGCATAGACAGGCTCAAAGTTAGCGGCTGTAAAACAATCCTTCACTCAAACAACCCCTCCAAAAGGCCAGGGTGGCCGTACTACTATCCTACAACATAGACTTCAGGCTGAAAAAGATCAGTACGGACAGTGAAGGTCACTTCTTAATAAGGGATACAAGAAGAAATTACACTCCTAAACATAGATGCAGCCAACTAGGGACCAGCAATATACCTAAAACAACTACTGATAGACTCCAAAGACCAAAAAAAAAAAAAAAAAAAAACCAAGATTGTAGTTGAAGACTTAAACACTGCTCTATCAAATATTTATAGATCAACAAGACTGAAATTCACCAAGGAAATACTGGTCCAAAAGGAAGAAATCCTAATACCCAAGCAGACAGAGAGAGATGTCACAAAAAGAGAAACTACAGAATAATCTTCCTGATGAACACAGATGCTAAGATCATCAAGAAAATACTAGCAAACAGAATACAGAGTCATCAAAAGATTATACAACATGACCAAGTATGATTCTTCCCAGCAATGAAAGGATGATTCAACATCTGCAACTCAATCAACATAATATCAATAAGAGGAAAAATAAAAACCATATGATCATATCAATAGATGCAAAGAAAGCATTTGACAAGATCCAACACCAATTCATGATAAAAAAAAAACTCTCCATAAAATGGGAATTGAAGGAATCGTCCTCAATATAGTCAAAGTCATCTACTACAAGCCCATAGCAAGCATCATTCTCAATGGGGAAAAACTGAAAGCCTTCCCCCTAAGATCTGGGACAAGGAAAGGCTGCCCATTCTCACCACTTTCATTAAATATACTACTGGAAAGACTTGCCATAGTAATCAGGGAAGAAAAGGACATTAAGGACATCCAGAAAGGCAAGGAAGATGTCAAGTTGTCACTAACTGCAGATGACATTGTATTATACCTAGAAAACCCTAAATGCTCTACCAAAAAGCTCCTAGAAACAATAGATTCCTACAGTAGAGTGGCATGGTACAAAATCAATACCCAAAAGTCAATGGCTTTCCTATATGCAATAATGAAAGAGAAAAAGGGGTATTAAAGAAACCATCCGTTCACAACTGCGTGACAGAAAAATCAAATACCTAGGAATCAGTTTGACTAAAATGTAAAGGATCTCTACAAAGAAAATTACAAAATGTTGCTTCAAAAAATAAAAGGACCTGAGGAAATGGGAGACACAATCCCTGCTCATGGATTAGGAGAATTAACATTACCAATATGGTAATACTCCCTAGAGCTTTATATAGATTCAATGCCCTATAAATCCCTATAAGGATACCCATGACATTCTTCAAAGAAATTGACCAAACACTCCAGAAATTTGTATGGAATAATAAACCCCTACCAATAGCTAAAGAAAGCCTTGGAAAAAAAGATGGGAGGTATCACTTTCCCCAACTTCAAATTCTACTACAAAGCAATTGCAATTAAACGGCATGGCACTGGTATAAAGACAAACTTGTACACCTATGGAATAGAACTGAATATCCTGAAACACTTCAAATATATGATTGCTTAATCTTCAATAAAGGAGCAAAAAAATATTAAGTGGAGCAAAGAAAGCTTCTTCAACAAATGGTGCTGGGAAAACTGGGCAGCTACGTGTAAAAATGAACTTAGACCTCCCTAACACCATGCAAAAAAGTCAGATCAAAATGGATTAAAGATCTCAACATCAGACATGAATCTATAAGGTACATCGAAGAAAAAGGAAAAATGCTCTACGACATTGAAGTTAAAGGCATCTTCAAAGGTGAAACACCACTAACGAAGCAACTAGAAGCAAAGATAAACATACGGGACTACATGAAACTAAAAAGCTTCTACACCTCAAAAGAAACAGTGACTAAGATACAAAGGCAGTCCACAGAGTGGGAAAGAATATTCACCCAACACTCATCTGATAAAGGGTTAATAACTATGATATATCAGGCACTGGTAGAACTTTACAAGAAGAAAATAGCCAACCCCATCAAAAAATGGGGAGAAGAAATGACAGAAACTTCCAAAAAGAAAAATTTGAATGGCCAAAAGGCATATGAAAAGTGCTGTTCATAATTAATCTTAAGGGAGATGCAAATCAAAACAACAATCAAGTGTCATCTCACACAACAGAGACTAACTAGCACATATCCAAAAAGCAAGAACAACCAGTGCTGACTTAGATGCAGGGAGAAAGGGACTCTCATCTACTTGGCGGGAATGCCAACTGGTTCAGCCTTTTTGGAAAACAATATGGACGTTCCTCCAAAAACTAGAAATTGAGCTCCCATTTGACCCAGCAATACCACTCCTGGGAATATACCCTGGAGACCCAAAAACACTTAGCAGAAACACTATCTGCACTTCTGTATTCATCACAGCTCTATTCATGATAGCCAGAATCTGGAAACAACCTTAATTTCCAGAGAACAGAATATTGGCTAAAGAAACTATGGTACATCTACAGACTGGAATACTATGTAGCTGTCAGAAAAGACGAAAAGAAATTTACCTGCAAATGGATGGACACGAAGATGATCATACTGAGTGAAATTAATCAGAAGGGAAAGGACAGATATAGAATGGCTGCATTCAATAATGGGATATAAATATATACCAGTGTTCTACTAATTGTGAGAAATGTTTATGTCAGATTAGAACTCAGCATTGAATGTATACAAAGGGATTTACATGACAAGCCTAAATGTCTGTAGGGCAAGCCACAATGTATAAGAAAGAGAGAGAGAGAGACAGAGGAGAGAGAGAGAGAGAGAGAGAGAGAGAGAGAGAGAGAAGAAAAGTACCTGCTATAGAGGCAGGATGGGTGAGGTGGGAGGGAATGTGGGGACATTGGTGGTGGGAATAGGACACTAGTGGAGGGAAGAGTGCTGGAACACTTTATGACTGAAACCCAATCAAGAACATCATTCTAACTGTATATCTCACGGTGGTATAATAAAAAATAATTATTACCCCAAAAAAAGAGTATATGGCAATAAAAAGACCCAAGGGCCAAAGTAGGCAAGGCACTTGTCTTGCACGAAGAAGATTCAATTTCAGTTTTTGGTACCTCATATAGTCCCCGTCAAGGCTACCAGGAGTGATCCGTAAGAGCAGAGCCAGGAGTAAGCCCTGAACACAGCTGAGTGTAGCCCAAAAGCAAAATAAGAAAAGGACACAATTATTAATACATGCTGCAAAATGGATAAAATTCAGAAGCATTATGCCTAGAGAAAAAAAGTCACTGAATAGTATACACAATATAACTCCATTTTATGAAATGTTCATAAAAGGCAATTCTGCAAAAAGAGAAAGGTTAATGGCTGATTCGGAAGTGGGGATTAGAAGTTAATATAAATGGGCAAGGAAATTCTTTCTAAGGTGATGGAAACAGTCTAGAGTTAGAGTGTAATAAAAATCACAATTCTGTAAATACACTAATTATTGTTTAAAGGGGTAAATAAATCATGCTGCAATAAAGCTGAGGCAATTTTTTTTTTTGAAAACTGACGCTAGGGCAATGCAACCTCTCTCCAGCCATGGATCACAGACGCATCTAGGAATCACCAAGAGCAACAACAAACTGCACACGTGACACTGGCTGTGGTCACTCTGCGGCAGTGTGACTTCTCAAAAACAAACAAACAAAACTGTGGGTAGCACAATTTCTACTCTGTAAGAACACAGCAATAATTTCTTATATAGGGGGATCAGAATTCCCAAGGGGTCCAGGTTGAGCTTTAATAATCCCTATTCACCTTTTCTAAGAATCTGTTTTGTGACCATATTTAGCAAATTCAGTCTAACAAAGTAAAATAAGTTAGATTATTCAGTATAGGTTCAGGATAGTTCCAAACAGTAGTAGCGAAACCGAAATAATGAAGAACCAAATTCACAGGTAACAACCTAGGAAAGCTTATGACTTTAACAATATCATTACTATTTATTTGTTGCAATAATCAATACAATTAATGTCAGCTAACAGAGCAGGCATGGGGGTGGGGAAAGGGTAGGAAAGGATGGTCTTTGGTGGTGGTGGGGGCACACTGGTGATGGGATTAGTGTTGAATGATGAATGCTTGTAACAACTGTACTATGAAAAACTTTGTACTTTGTAAATCATGGTGTTCAAATAAAGGGGGAAAATTATAAATAAATGAATGAATGAATAAATGAATGAATAACTAGCTGACTCTAGCTGTATTTATCATTTACAAGTGTAATATGTTGACTATCAAACAACTAGCATGAGGTAGCGCTACCACAATTACACCTACTTTACAATAAGAAACCAAAACACAAGCCTGAGTCATCTGTCCAAAGTCAATGCCAGAACAAGAGACAGAGTTTGAATCCAGGTATCCAGCACAAGAGTCAGTGACATAAAGCCTACTATCTAAACCCTTAAGGAGCCCAGAAATTAACGTTCCTGGGCACTAATTATTAGAACTGAAGCAATCATAATCATGCTCTAATAGCAGCTCCCATCCTTTGTGCATATGCATCATGTCAGTGACTTTATATACTGTGTATTTTCAGATGGAAGAAAAAAACACCAAGGTTAAGGTGCTTGTCTAGCAAGTGGCTATAGCTGAACACTCTTGGTATCCCAGCACTGCCAGGCATGGACTCTAAGCACAGAGACAGGCTCAGCCCAAAACCTAAAACAAAACTGTTGTATCTTCACAAAACCTGACAAAATCAAAAGACCCTGATACTATAGAAATGTGGGCTAACAATCTGAACTTGCCACAAGCACTCCCAGTAAATGTGATGCAGACAATCTGTGAATACCATGAAAAAATTTTAAATTTTAGAAACCTGTCCATAGGCCAAGTAATGAATGGCTTTGAAATAAAATTAAGTTCTTCTCACCTTTTCATTTGCCTCAGAGAATACTGCAGTAAGGATCTGTGTAGATTAATTTTATTCAAAATTTCTGTCCATCTTATTCTACTTAAGTCTTTCTGGATATAGCTTAAAGCCACATTTTAAAACATGCCATAGTAACATGCTGTATTTTACAGTGTTCCAGAAAGTCTTTAAGATTAGTGAACTGAGGTCTCACTTATTTTGGAACCAAAGTGGTTAAAGGATTTTTCCATTAGAGGTAATCAATAAGGAAAGTGAAATTAAGTTAAGTAATTATGGAACTTGAACATGAGACATCTAAAACTATGTACACTAGAGATCAATTTCAAAATAGTATTCAAAGACTCATTTCATAGAACTGACAAATTTCTGTAGGTTAGTAAGGGTCAAGAAAACAAATTCAGAGCACCAGCAAGTCAATAATCCGGTTGACATGAATACAAGTTAACTATGAAACCTTCCATTCCATCTTAATAATAAGCGGGCAATGTCCTCAAATAGCTATGTTAGACTGTCTTGTTACAAAAATGATCTACCATTTTCATTAATCGCCAATAAAAAGCAGATCAATTAAATATAATCATAAATAGATATGAACCTTGTAGCAGGAAGACTCAAATTTTAAAACTCTGCAGGAGTGGAGGGTGGGCCACACCCAGCTCGGTGCTCCTGGTATGCTCTCCTGGCGGTACTAAGGGACCAAGATCAAGCCCATGTCTCCTGCAGCAAAGCATGCAATCTAGCCCTTTGAGCATCTCCTTAGCCACGGAATGTGTTTTAATGATTATCTGAAATTCATTAAAGAATCAGAAACACTGATACCATGTCTCACCTTTTCTCAGAAACAGATATAAATACAAGATCAGAGCAAGACTATGCAAAGACAGCTGGTTAAGATTAAAACTAATCTCTAATTAATTAAAAAGATAAACAGTCCTACAAAAGTATTAGACCTCTTGACAACACTGACAATGTTAAGGTTTAATGGCTCTCTAAATCTAATCCTAAAAATGAAAGGTCCCTATCCCTCAAATATGGAGCAACCCTCTCCACTATTCTAAACCAAATACAGTAATTGTGGGGGCCAGAGTGACAACACAGTGGGTAGAGCATTTACTTTGCACGTAGCCAACCAGGATTCGATTCCCAGTATCCCATATGCCCCCGAGAACCACCAGGTGTAATTCCTGATAGCAGAGCCAGGAGTAACCCTGGGCATTGCCAGGTGTGACCCAAAGAAGCAAAACAAAAAACAAAAAAACCAGTAATTGTGATTACAAAAAATTATCTACTATATTAGTACTATCTCTCTACTATATGCCCACTGTTCTCAGAACTTCTATATATACTCAATTGACTCACATTAAACTAGTAAAGCTCTCTGTCTCCTCCCTGATTCCTGAAAACTATCCTTAAAACTGAGGCTCTACAGATAATGTGATCTGTCTTTCCATCTTTTGAATCCTGGCAAAACTCAATATTCCCCAGGTGGAAGGGCAGGAGCAGAAGGTGGGGAGGAAAGGGCAAGAAATAAGATAACAGCCAAACCACCTTTTTTTTTTTTCTTTTTGGGTCACACCCAGCAATGCTCAGGGGTTACTCCTAGCTCTACACTCAGGATTTACTCCCAGTGGCACTCGGGGGGACCATGTGGGATGCCGGGGAATTGAACCCAGGTCGGCCGCTTGCAAGGCAAGCGCCTTACCCGCTGTGCTATTGCTCGGACCCAAACCACCGCATTTTATCCCAGGGGTGGAAACCCCTACAGAGACTCAGAGGGGAAAAAAAATCAAACTTGTTAACTGAACTTAACTGATTCTTAAACTTGCAAAATGTTCATGGGATCACAATAAAAAGTCAGTATAAAACTGCACTGCCACTGCTCTCTAGGATATAATTTTGCTGAGCAGAGCAGAACATCACTTGTATCACTTGTCCCATTTAAGGGCAGGAAATAAGATTCACATAACCACTTACAATTCAGTAAGGCAGGGGTGGGATCTCTAAATTCAGCCAACGCCAATTTGAATATTTATATCATTTGCAGGTCATACAATACAGGCAAACAAGTTGCAGGAAGCAAGGAACTATCATCAGTGTCTGTCTCATCAGGTAGCAGGGCCAGAGCACTTTATTTCACAGGTCTTATAAGTTCTTGGGTTGGACATTCCCCACCTCTGCAAGTGAAGAGAGATTTTACTGGGAAAACAAATTGTAGAAAGTCACATACCTGTAGCCCGCTTCTTAACCCACTACCAACTCTAGATGTTAGAGCCTGGGCGATCTTGACCAAGCTGCTTAACCTCATATTGCCTCAATTATCTCATCTGCAAAATGGGAAAATGTTACTTACTTTGAAAGATTGTTGGAAGAATAAAATCAAGCGTGTGACATACATTCTTTAGCTCCCAGAATATACTCATCTGCCCCTCAAGGTGTTTAGGGTATGGCTGCGGTTCCGGCTGTGTAGGCAGGTGGAAGACAGGCTTGTCTACGCCCAGCGCTCTGCTCCGTGGGCCCTGGGTGATTGATGGTCTGACATAGAAAAAGACTGGGCCCCCTAGGATGAACCCAGAGACATGGCAGAGCCTGGCAAGCTACCTGTGGTGTATTTGATATGCCAAAAATAGTAACAATAATGGACCTCATTCCCAATTAATGGAGACATTACTGGCGCCCACTCGAGACAAGTGACAAACTATCAGACCAGAAATACATAGGATAGTATAAAACACTATGAGGAGGGGCCGGGTGATAGCCTAGCGGGTAGGGCGTTTGCCTTGCACGCAGCCGGCCTGAGCTGGCCCGGGTTTGATCCCCGGCATCCCATATGGTCCCCCGAGCACCGCCAGGAGTAATTCCTGAGTGCAGTGCCAGGAGAAACCCCTGAGCATTGCCGGGTGTGACCCAAAAAAAAGGAAAAAAAAAAAAACAATAAAACACTATGAGGAGTCCTCTAGAAGAAACTGCTATATATGCCAGAAAAACACGGGAAAGCATTCACAAGAGAAAATTTTAATTGAGTTCAAAATATATTCACAAGTGTACCCAATAAAAAAACGAGAGCAACAGGGGGAAGTAAAGTGCAGTTAGGGGAAAGAAATGTGCAGTTCAAGGACCAGAGAGATAACACAGGTAAGGTGCTTGCTTGCCTTCCTTATGACTGACATAAGTTCGATCCCCAGCACAGCTTATTGTCCCCTGCGCAGAGCCAGGTGTAATCACTGGGCAGAGAAGATCAAGCCCTGAAACAGTCAAGGTGTGGCTTAAAAAACCAAACAAATGAAGAACCTCAATTAAAACTCTAATACTCTTATTTAGTTTGAGGAGGTAAGTATTCAAAAATGGCTTTCTAAATAACCATTTTCATTATAGGACACACCATTTTATATTCAAATTATCTGTTTTAATTAGTATGCTCTGTACATCCATTGAACAGAATGGATATAAGAATGTAAGTTAATCAATAGTAAGAACTGTTACTCATTTTTATATCAATCACCTACCAGAATACCAAGCACAAAACAGGTTCTCAAGCAAATAAATATGTTCTGTAGAAAATACAAAGTAGACATTTCACTATCTAGAGTCTAAAAGGTGAGTAATAGTCAAAACAGTGGTAAACTTCTGAAAATAAAACCATCATGCTAATTTAAGGAATCACTTGTCTTCCTGTTGATCATCGATTTGCTCGAAAGGGCACCAGTATCGTCTTCTTTCATTGGGAATGAGGTCCATTATTGTTACTGTTTTTGGCATACCGAATACATCATGGGTAGTTTGCCAGGCTCTGCTGTGGCTCTGGGTTCATCCAGGGGGCCCAGTCTTTTTCTATGTCAGACCATCAATCAACAAGGGCCCACGGACCAGAGCCCTGAGTGTAGACAAGTCTGTCTCCTGTCTGCCAGCTGTCAATGCAACAGGGCACTGCAACCATACCAGCAACACCTCGAGGGGCAGAATTTAAGGAATAGTAACATCTAATCTAATAGTAGATTAGTAGTAACATCTAATAGTAGCATTTAGAATGCTACTAAATTCTGGAATAGTAGCATCAAATCCTTAAATTCTGAAATACTGGAAGATGCACCAGAAGCTGGGAAAAGCATTCGCAATGCCCATATGTCCTTTGCCAACTATAAGACCAAGATGACTGCCCTCCAACGTCCTGATGGATCTATCACATCTTCCAGAAAGGCAATGGAGAAGATTACCATGACTTCTATGCAGATCTCTTTGATAGCCACATCCACCTGCCCACATACCAAATTCCACAGGATAGATATGTCGTTCCCAACTTTCTCCCTTCTGAAATCGACATGACATTTCGTCGGTAAAGAAGAGAACAGCACCAGGCCCAGACAAAGTCAGACTCAAACACCTGAAGAATCTGCCGTCAGTATTCATCAGTACACTGGATTGACTCTTCACACGCTACCTGTCTGAATGCAAGGTGCCCTCTCAATGGAAAACCAGCAGGACAGTTCTATTGTTCAAGCAGGGAGACATTCACGACATTGGCAACTATCGCCCCATCTGCCTGTTGTCTGTCATCTACAAGCTGTTCACTCGAGTCATCCTGAACAGGATCGGCAGAACATTAGATGAAGGACAACCATGTGAGCAAGCTAACTTCCAAAAAGGATTCAGCACAATCGACCATATCCACACGGTAACCAAGCTCACTGAAGTTTGTAGTGAGTTCAAGATGCCACTCTGTCTCACATTCACTGATTTAAAGAAAGCCTTTGATTCTGTTGATACTGAAGTGGTCATCAAAGCCCTAGCCAAACAGGGCGTTCAAACTCAATACATCAAGACCCTTCGTGAGCTGTATTACGAATTCACCACCAGGATCTCACCATTCTATAAAGAAGTGATTATCGATGTTAAAAGAGGGGTTCGGCAAGGTGATACCATTTCACCAAAACTCTTCAGCACACCCTTCGAGAACATCATGAGACAATTAGAATGGGACGGAATGTGAGTGAAGATAGACGGTCAGCAACTACACCACCTCCGCTTTGCTGATGACATCGTTCTAATAACACCAAACATTAGCCAAGCGGCACAAATGCTAGCTGACTTTGACTGAGAATGTGGAAAGATAAGTTTACAGCTGAATCTGAAGAAAACTATGTTCATGAGAAATGAACTAGTTCCAGAGGCCCCATTCACTCTCAATGGAACAAACATCTCTGAATGCAGCAGTTATTTCTACCTAGGTCAAGAAGTCAACATGATGAACGACCTAAAATCTGAGCTGCACAGAAGAGAGTGGCATGGAATGCCTTCAAAAGCATCGAAGAAATAGCGAAAAGGACAAAGAACCTCCAGCTCCGGGCACATCTCTTCAACTCCACCGTTTTCCCTGCATATTCCAGCGAGTAGGGCGTTAGCCTTTGCACGCGCCCGGTCCATGATGGCCCCGGTTCAATCCCCAGCATCCCATATTGTCCCCCAAGCACCACCAAGAGTAATTCCTGAGTGCAGAGCCAGGAGTAACCCCTGAGCATTGCCTGGTGTGACCCAAAAAAAAAAAAAAAAACATACACCTCAGAGAGCTGGGCCCTATGAAAGCAGGATGAGAATGCTATTGGGGTCTCCCAAAGAGGAATTGAAAGAGCTATGTTTGGAATATTACGCCTCACTCAAGTGAGAGAAGGAATCGGAGTTTTGACCTCCGTCACTGTTCCAGAGTCAGGGACACTGTCTTGTTTGCCGAGGCATCAAAAATCAGATGGGCTGGACATGTAATGCGATTTGGAGATGACCACTGGACTAGAGCTGTTACAGACTGGATCCCACGGGATGTCAAAAGATCCCATGGCCGCCCACCTACAAGACGGTCAGACTTCTTTGTCAAGACCCTGAACGAATGGTTTGAGGCTCTTCATATTCCTGAAGCAAGCAAAATGCCATTGGGCTACACTGGCATGTGATAGGGTCAAATGGAAATGTTACTGGTGCCCACTCGAGCAAATCAATGAATAACGGGATGTCAAGTAATCATTTATGAAGTTTTTTTTTAATAATACTTTTAAGGGGCCAGAGCAATAGCCAAGCAGGTAGGGCATTTGCCAACCTGGGCTCAAGCCCCAGCATCCCACATGGTGGTCCAAGCACCTCCAGGAGTAATTTCTGAGGGCAAGCCAGGAGTAAGCCCTGAGCATTGCTGGGTATGACACAAAAAAACTAAATAAATAAATAGTGATTAAGATAGACTAAAGGGGCAGAGCAACAGTACAGTAGATAGGGCACTTGCTTTGCACACAGCTGATGGGATTCTGTTGAGGACCAGAATCCAGAATGCTGCCCCCACTCCCAGGTGGAGTGCTGCCCCTGGAGGGAGCTCCCAGGAGAATTTCCTCTGAAAGAAGAGCTCTTATCTGTTATGTTTATGGCCAACTAAACCTGTTTATATTTGAGCAACACTCTCAGACATGTGAAAGCTGATTCCAACTAAAGACTGTTGTTTTCCTGATGTTTAATGTTTCTAACCAACAACTCTAAGCTAAGGACTCTCTAAGTTCTCAGACCTCGACTAAGCTGTTAGCACCCTGACCCCATGCTTTTCTCCCTTATTTCTGACTCTTTACTTAATCCTCATGACAACCCTGTTTCAGGACTGTTCACTCAGGGCTGGTACCTATAGGGTTCAATCTCTAGCACTCTATATGTCCCCTATGCACTGCCAGAAAATGATTCCTGAGAGTAGAACCCGGAAAATCCCGAGCATTGTCAGGTGTGGACCAAATACTAACTTAAAAATTTAAATACACTTAGTAGCTACATTTAAGATAATATAAAGACCTTTGATGAGAAAAAAGAATATGTGGGGCTAGTCTGTACATATAGTTGGTTAGTGCCAAACTGGCCAGGAATTGGCTTGTTTTAGAGCTCCAGACATAATTTACTGCAATGTGCACGCAATACCACCCCTAGCCTTACAGCAGCACGCACGCCATCTATCCCCGCCTACCTCCTATTCTAGAACCTCTCTGAGGATATGAATGGGACTGGCCATGATAACAAATTCAGCAGAGGCCTCTATATCAGAATAGCACAACCTTGCTTACTGTGGCAGACTGTATTTCTTAAAAAGGTGATGAAGAGGGCAGGTAGAGAGGAACCCTAATTCCCAGGGGTTCATTGCAAGGGTTCTTGTAATGAACCCCTGGGAATTAATAAAACCCCAAGATGTGACTTAAAGTATCTGTTCTATCACTAACCCTAAAGTAACAAAAATCACCAAGGCTAAACCCTTTGTGGAACTGTGGCCTAATAAGTCTTAACTGGGACAGGCACAGGCCAGAGATGGCTCAACCTGCAAAGGTTGGACCCACTTTGTGGACATAGAAACTATGGTACAATAAGCCTTTACTGGAACAGGCACAGGCCCAAAGAAGACTGAACCCACTCCAAAGACAATCTCCAGCAGGAACAAAAGGCTCTGATAAGAACATGAAGGTGGGCCACCAAACATTCTAAACACTTTTCCTTGACAATGACTCACATCCACAAAGAAAGCTCCACCTGGGGAGTTTGGAAGAAAGTACATAAAATCTACCTTCAGGGGTCAGAGACATAGCAGAGTGGATAGGCCACCTGCCTTGAATGCATCCCACCTAGGTTCAAATCCCAGCACCCCATATAGTCCCAAGCTCTGCCAGGAGTCCTCCTCCCTAAGCGCAGAGCCAGGAGTAAGCCCTGAGCACAGCTAAGTGTGGCCTAAAACAAACAAATCCACTCTGCAGGATTGATAAAACAGCTAGTAAAGTGATTGCCTTGTAAGTGGCTGGCCTGGTTCAATCTTTGGTACCACATGATCGATCCCCCAAGCCAAGAGTGATCCCTGAGTGCAGAGCCAGGAGTAAGCCCTAGAATTGCCAGAATTGCCAAGTATGACCTGCAACCCCCACCCCCAGAAGAAAAATCCAAACACCAACCAAATCAAGTGCATCATCTAAGAGGATGAGCTGTCTCCATCTGAGATGCGCATTCTCTCTCAGCTCTCTCCCCTCTGGAGAAGTTGTCCTCGTTCTCTCCCACTCTCCCTTTCTATGTATTTTCTCCTGAAATTCTTTTCACTGAAGGAAGATTTAGGACTGACTTTCCTCTCCTGCAAAGATTAATTCCTCTCTCCCACCTCTGTTCCACAGCTCCCCAAGAAATCAGTGGCTGGGATCACTTCCCCACCAGGCAAAACAAGTGGGACTTGTGTGTGGCTTGATGACACACCTCCTGGGGCTGTGAGAGATGTGGTCTTACCATTCAGGTGCCCAAAGCATCTCTGATCAGTCCTAGATTCCCCAGACACTTCTCTGGGTGACCAAGACTGGTAGAGAGGGCAGCAAAGGACTGCCTTCTCAGGGCAGCAGCAACGGCAACATCTCCCCAAAAGGCTCTCTTAGAGCTTCCCTGCCAAACTTCACCCGCACTCTAACCCAGAAGAGAGGTGCAGTTCCCCTGCCCGAGAACGTGGGCAGATCTCTTACTCTCTCCTGACCAACAAAGCAGGAGAGCAAGAAGGACACAGCATGGCTACCATGGAAGCTTGAATGGATGAGGCTCTAACAAAGCCCAGATCACAGGCTTTCAATTTCCAGGATTCAACCCAAGCTGAGTTCCAAACCAGCAGCTACTAAATGCTTCCAATGTTGCCAACACACACCTGTTGGATCATCACTAAACTTTGAGTATTCCCAGTTGAGACTGTCTGAATTACCACCCACAAGGCAGAAACATAAAAAATATTATGTGACATCCTTAAAGTTGAAGTGATTTGTTACTCCCAATAGAGGCTAAATAGTTAGTTTGATAATTACAATCTACAGTCTAATTAAAAATACCAATTAAGTAGTTAATATACGCTAATATAAGCAGTTTTCATCCACTAGAGAAATCAGAATATTAAATTAATAATAGAAAAATTAACCTAACAAGGGCTAATATATTAACTATTTTTAAACTTACTGAAGTATAATTCACTTTAAACTAAGAAAAGTAGAAACATTACCTAATATTTTTCTATAGCTAAAGACTAGTAGAAACATTTTCTCTTACTGAAGATTAATAATAAAATGGAAAGGTTGACAGATGAGATCATTCAATTTTCATCTGACATCGACACATAAAATACAACTTACGCTTCAAAGTGCTTGAGTAATAACAACAGGTTCTCTTCGTGTCTAACAAATGATATGATTTATTTGCATAAAGTTCTAGTCAGAACCCTGGTAAGATAATGAAATATGACACACAGGATGAAATGCATTATAATATCTAAAGATATCAACAACATCACTAGGATAAAAATGTAAAAGTTGTTTGAGCTTTAATTTTTTTTTTAATCAAAGGCAGGCAGGCTAAGTCTTAAATTTATTTCCCTTGTAAAATTTCTTAGAGATAAAATATATCATCAGCACAGAAGCGCCAGGAGTGTAAGGGCAAACGAAATGCTTTTTATGGTTTTTATTTTACTAATGCAGTACAGTAATGGAAATTGCCATGACAAAGACTATTTTTATGAAAAGGCCCTTCTTTATTACTAGCCAATCAAATTTCATTTTATTACTAGTGTAGAAAAGTCAGAAATCATGATTCATTTATAGAACATACAAAAATAAATGTTCAAGAATAGAGTAGATCATTTACAAAGCAATAAAAAATTAAAACATGCATTTCTCTTATTCGAAAAGGCAAATACTTCTACAAATAAATGCAGTTAGATTTGCTGAATCTCATAACGTCTTTCTGTCTGTGAACATAAAAATGAGCAGCCAGAATTTAATATTTTATCTCTACTTGATAATTTCAGTCTGAGAGCTAAGATATTTGAAAAATGTTTAAGTCTGATGACATTTTCTTTTAATTTTTTTCACTCAAATATGGAAGGTTCTTGCTAATATTAATAACTCAAAAGTGGTCACATAAATGATACTGACAAATTCTGTATAACACCCATTGCCAAAATATTTTATGTCATCTGAGTATAAAATATTAATTAAATATATAAAAAGTAATACACATTATGCTTAACTTTCCATCATCTCAAGTTAAGAAAACAAAATTGGGGCGGAGCGATAGCCCAGCCTGTGGGGCGTTTGCCTTGCACGCGCGCCGGCCTGTGCCCGGCCTAGGTTCGATCCCGGCTTCCCATATGGTCCCCGAGCACTGCCAGGAGTAATTCCTGAGTGCAGAGCCAGGAGTAGCCCCTGAGCATCGCCAGGTGTGACCCAAAAAGAAAAAAAAAAAAAAAAAAAAGAAAGAAAACAAAATTGTCACGTTATCTTATATATAAAAAAAAAAAAAATTTTAAAGGAATTAGGGCGGAGTAATAGCATAGCGGGTAGGACATTTGCCTTGCATGCAGCCGACCCAGGTTCAATCCCTGGCATCCCAAATGGTCCCTAAGCACTAACAGGATTAATTCCTGAGTGCAGAGCCAGGAGTAACCCCTGAGTGCAGAGCCAGGAGTAACCCCTGAGCATTGCCAGGTGTGGCCCAAAAAGCAAATAAATAAATAAATAAAGCAACTATAAACTTCACTTCTACCTATTCAAAAGGTATAATAAAATAAAATAGTCCACACTACCATCAATAAAGTGTACTTTGCTTCTAAAGTGAAATCTATTTCATCTTTATTTTGCTTCTCCATCTGCCCTTCAATATTAAGTTCAAATGTGTCCTACAGTATGCAATCATTCAGATGACTAATATGAAGATTCTCTGAAGTATAATGACTAGTTCAGCAATTTCTTGATTCTTCACTGCCTTACTCAAAACTAGAGAATCTTCAGAATACTGAGTTAAGTAACATGCTGCCTTTACTTACAAGAACAAGAAAACAAACAAGCCTTTCTCAATAATCTGCATTTACCATCACTTGGTATTCAGATATGACAATGAAAAGAAGTTTACAGTTTTCTTCATTATTAATAATCTTGCAATAAAAAGCACCACTTCAACTTTACAAAGAACTTTTATATGTTTACCACTTCTTAGAGCATCGTGAATCCCTCCTGAATTTGTTGTAAAGTTCACAACATTCATTTAAATTTTTCATGCAGAAGAAAGAGGGCAGGGGGAGGGGCAGCAGCGGAGGAACAAAACAAAACAAACAAAACCATCATTAGTGATATAAAAACAAAAAGTTTAAAGATGTCTGCTTTGATCACACTTAGTGTCAATGTGCTTACATATAGGTACTATGGAATCTTGTCAAACTACTTTCCTAGATTATACTATAAATTAATGCTGGGGCTAGAATGAGTCTATTAATAAACTTAAATAATTAAGCACCCATATGACCACAATGAGATAAATGACATACTCCAAGTCTTCTTTTTTCATTCTTTATATAGTTTACTAATTCTAAATAAAGAAAAAAGATCTTGTCCTGATTTCAGAAGATTAATAGTTACTGTATGGTGAAATTAACTGATATGCTTAAAATATAGCAAGCCAAAGTAATAAGGGAATTAAGAAGATCACTGCAGAAAAAAAATGGTATAGAGTTAATATACTTTGGGTATTTTCTGCTGTCCAAATGTAATGGGTTATTTTAGCTCTAGGGTTTCCATCATATTTTCCAACTATAAGCCTCAGTGCCATTTAGATTGAATCTAATTCCTCACTAGGGTACCTACGAGGGATTAGATGGTACCAGGAAAAGAATTCACCCTTGGCTTTGAAACGGGACAACTTTTAGAATAAGTTTTCTCTGATCCAAAGGTAAGAGCAAAGGTCAGAACAGCTTTTGTTCTGACCTAAGATGAGGCGTGAATTGCCCTGCATCAAAGCACTTAGAGCAGAGCAAGATTGCTGTTGATGGAGATAGGACCCTAAGAGGGATGGAAATGATCACCCTGGCAGGGGAGCATAGTTTGGATCATATGATCTCCCCAAGAAACATCACCCTATATATTTAATCTCGGGTGAAGTTGTATATGCCTGTCTCTCTTTCTGTGTTTATACAAGATACTAGAAATATTATTGAAATGATTGTGTAGTAGCCTAGAAGAGAGAAAAGTAATGTTCTGCCTTAGCATCTCAATAAGCATTGGGAAGCAGAGGCATGCCCCCACAGGGGGTTTTTGCACCAGTGGGCCTCTTTATTTCACCTTGGCCCCAGGTGAAACAATGAGGTTGCCCCAGGGTCTGCATAGGATCTCTTGAGATTTGTCCCTAGGTGTGGAGTTGCAGAGTGTGTTGGGAGTTGGTGTGGAGTGAGGTTGGAAAAGTAAAGCTTGGACTTTTAAACTGGCTCCTGGTTCATCGGCGAGAGGAGATGGACATCAACCCCCAACATGATCAGGGAACCCGACGCACTCCAATACTGTTGGGGACCCCAAACAGCCCAATAATCCCTGAGCAAGGAGTCAGGAGTAAGCCCTGTGCACCACCAGATCTGCACCATCAAAAACTAAAAATAAATAAAATGAGACAGTTGCACATTCCACTCAGGAATCACTAGCATTCCAACTATGGAGTATGTGATTTCTTTTAATTCAGGGGTTCTCTTCTCCCTCTGGAAAAGTTTGCATTTTCTCATGCATTACCTTTCCTCTGACCCCTTCCAATGAAATGATTCACTAAAAATTATAAAAATTAAAAAAAATTTTTAAATTATAAAAATAAAAAGAAACACTACTGAATGGGAGAAAGTATCTGTAAACCACACATCTGACAAAGGACTAATATCTAACCTACATAAAGTACTCACAAAAATCATAAGTAACTCCATCAAAAAAATGAGAGAACCAGAGCGATAGCCCAGCGGGTAGGGCATTTGCCTTGCACGCAGCTGGCCCGTGTTGGCCCAGGTTCGATCCCGGCACCCCCATATGGTCCCCCGAGCACCGCCAGGAGGCGATTCCTGAGTGCAGAGCGGGAGAAACCCCTGAGCATTGCTGGGTGTGACCCAAAAAAGCAAAAAAAAAAAAAAAAAAAATGAGAGAAGAGTTGAAAACTATTATAAGATGACATAAAATGCATTCATCACTGATGTTCAGGGAAATACACATAATCTCATATCAGCGGCCTTTATCAAATAGCCCAGAAACAACCAGAGCTGGTAGAAATGCTGTGAAAAAAAGAAACTCTTAATATACTCTTGGTAGGACTGTAAAACTGCCAAGTCTTTATGGAAAACTGTATGGATACATCTCAGGGAAAAAAAAGAAAAGGAAAACTGAAAATAAGGCCAAAGAGCATATAGAGTAGATCGATACAGCACTTGCCTTACATACAGCCACTTCTGCTGTGACATGGGTTCAATCCCCCACCACCGCATATGAGCACCAACATGAGTGACCCCTCAGAAGAGAACCAGAAGCTTGTGGGTGTGACCCCCCACAACCCTCTACACACACACACACACACACACACACACACACACACACACACACATCTCTCTCTCTCTCTAAAACAGAAGTACACTCCTTAGTATATATCTTAAGAACACCAACTCAAAAAGATATTTGGTGACCTATGTTCACTGCAGCATCAAAACCTGAAAACAACTCATGTGCCCTCTGACATGTGAAAATAAAGAAATTGCGGTATGTATTCACAACGGATCACCACTCAACTACAAGATGAAATCTTGCCTTTGCTACTACATATACTGAATTAGTGGGGGGTCATATTATGTGAAAAGTCAGAAGGAAAATGGCAACACCAGATGATCTCACTTGATCCTGAATATCAAGAAAAAAAGGGAAGTGACAAAGGTCAATGAAAACATCCCTTAGACAGATAACAGAACCGAGGTTACCAAGTGGGAAGAGAAGCAGAGAGAACAGAAAAGGTATCTCGAGAAAGCAACAGAATCTGGTACCTAGATGGGAAGGTATGGTGTAACACTGGATGCCAAGCTATACATATATAACATTGTAAACTGTGTTACCTTTACAACCTTGCTAACATGGGACTTCAATTTTCACATCTAAAAAACAAAAACCTCTAATAGCATCAAATTGATAATATTAACTATTCAATATAAATCATCTAGCATAGTCACTCAAAAATCTAAGTGTGCATTCTTGTGCAAATAAGTAACCAGATACGGGGCGGAGCGATAGCCCAGCAGGTAGGGCGTTTGCCTTGCATGCGGCCGGTCCATGCAGGCCCGGGTTCGATCCCGGCATCCCATATGGTCCTCCGAGCACTGCCAGGAGTAATTACTGAGTGCAGAGCCAGGAGTAACCCTGAGCATTGCCGGGTATCACCCAAAAAGCACAAAAAAGAAAATAAATAAATAAGTAACCAGATACTTCTCAGTAAATTTTTAGCTAAAATTTCTTGACAATTTCTAAAAAACAGGCCTCCGCTGATCATCCTGTACTAAGAGTCAGTTTCATAATGAATATAACCATACTTGAACTCACCACATACAACATCCTGAAATATATGTAAGAATAATACACTATAAGAGCAAATTTAATAATTTTAACTATGCAGATGCTTTAATCTACTGAATAAATTATATATTTATACATAAATAACCAGGAGTATTTTTATTTTTGCGGTGCCAGAGACCAAATCCACGGACACACGCCTTAAATCGGTACTCCATTGATCAGTCATATCCCCAGCGCACACTTTATAAGTAACTTTTAAAAGCTTTACCAAATTTTACCAAACTTATACCAAACTTCCTGCACACAGGAAGACAGAAGAAAAAATCCAATAGAAGAGAAAAACTAACTGGTAAACTGCTAAAGGTAATATTAATGAATGCTTATTGAGTGTTTACTATACCAGACAATACTGCCAAACATTTTATCTTCACTCTTTTGTAAATGAAAAACCTAAAGCCCTTGCAAATAATTTACCTATGGTCATATATTGAACAAGTAACTAAGTAAGAACCAGGGTCTGACTCACATCCAATGGCCACAGAGAGTGGGAAAGCAAGATCAAGGGGTCCACACTGCACAGATTTCTGCTGAGTGATGGCTCTGCACCTCTCTCTACTTCTAAGTGTTATCTGGTGGTTCTGTGGGGCCCTCAAGCCTAAAACATTCCTGGCAAAAGGAGAGGAAAGGAGTCAGCCCTGCCCATCACAAAACCCACTCCATACTTTGGATCCAGCAGCTGCTCTAAATTTGGTCACAACCTAAGCAAGGCTAACTGAATCATCTCCCAAGATAGAGTCAGATCCCAATACTATTTTTTTAAAAAATGCTTAACCAGAAATACAGTGAAAAAAATCTTGTCAACAAAGAGAAAAGGCAAGCGAAACTTTAAAATACAAAGGCTGTTATAAAAGATTTTGAAAACCATAAATATCCAGGAACATGAAGGTAAACAGAGGAAAACAAGCAGAGGGTGAGAAACATCACTTATTTAAACTGCCATAAGTTAGTGAAATTTTAAATTACACAGGCTGTTATAAAAGATTTTGAAAACCTTTTAATATTCATGACTTTGTCTACTGGCATTTGAATTTTCCCTAGAAGTGTTAAGAATTTTTCCTAAGGCCAGAGAGATGGTAAAATAAAATGGTATGGTTCCCTGAGTCTGCCATGAGTGATCCCTGAGTAACTAAAAAAAAAAAAATTATTCCTGTGTCTCTGGGTCATCCATCTGGAATGATGGAGAAATTTAGATCTTTTACCCATTCTATTGTGTTGGGGTTTTATTGTTGCTGTTTTGCCTTGTGTCAGTTCTTACATATTCAAAATATTGGTCCCTATCATGTGTGCAGCTTGCAAAAAAAAAAAAAAAAAAATCTTCTCCCTGGTACTACATTGCCATTTTAATTTCATGGTACTATTTTTTTTTTATTTGTATGGGTAGATGGATGCGCTGGGGGGGACGGCACCGGCGCAGGGGCGGGCGGACAGACGCGGGAAGGAAGGACGACTGGCAGGCAGGCCAAGCCCCCGGCGTCCCAGGTAAAAATTTCAGAAAAGAAAAAAATCGCAGAAAAAATAAGAGAAAGAACGACAACAAAAGAAGCGGCAAGAAGAAATTAAAAAGAGGGTAAGTACTATTTTTATTTATCTTTAAATTTTTATTTACTTTTCTTGACTTTTTGGGTCAAACCTGGCAGTGTTCAGGGGGTTACTCTTGGCTCTGCACTCAGGACTCGCTCCTGGCGGTGCTTAGGGGGCCATATGGGATGCTGGGGACCGAACCTGGGTTGGCTGTGCAAAGCAAACATCCTACCAGATGTGCTACTGCTCCAGCCCCAAGTACTATTTTTAAAATAAAGATTTCTTTACCAGTAGTGGTGCAGTGTGTTAAAGGGCAGCAAATACTGCATAGCAATTTGAGGACTGTGAATGAACACCACCAAATAAGTAAATACTTATTTGAATTCAATGCAAACCAGAGCTTTATATATTACAATGCCTTTGAAAAGTTAAAATTGTACAGTGATCACAGTGAATAATTTTTGACGGTCTTCAGTTCTAGTTCTAATCTGCCCTTATTTGCTGGCTCTCCCTGTGACCAGCCCCTTATTTTTTTTTAATTTTTTTATTATACCACCGTGAAACATACAATTACAAAGGTGTTCATAATTGGTTCTTGGTAATACAGTATTCCAGCACCCATCCCTCCACCAGTGCCCCATTTCCACCACCAATGTACCCCTCCCTCCCGTCCCCCACCCGCCTTAATAGCAGGTACCCCAGTTTCCTCTCTTTCTCTCTCTATCTCTCTCTCTTCTCTGCATCTCTCTCCCTCTTATTTTACACATTGTGGCTAGCCCTGCAGATATTTAGAGTTTATCAATTAAGTCTCTTTGTGTATATTCAGTGGTGAGTTTTAATCTGCCATTACCATTTCCCATATTTATTAAAACACTGGTATCTATATCCTATTAATGAATGCAGTCATTCTATATCTGTCCTTTTCCTTCTGACTAATTTCACTCAGCATGATAGACTCCATGTCCATCCATTTGCAGGTAAATTTCATAATTTCATCCTTTCTGACAGCCGCATAGTATTCCATAGTGTAGATGAACCACAGTTTCTTTAGCCAGTCCTCTGTTCTCGGGCATTTAGGTTGTTTCCAGATTCTAGCTATAGTGAATAGCGCAGAGATGAATAAAGAAGTACAGATAGTGTTTCTGCTATGTGTTTTTCGGTCTCTAGGGTATATTCCCAGGAGTGCTATTGCTGGATCAAATGGGAGCTCAATATCTAGCTTTCGGAGGAATGCCCATATTGTTTTCCAAAAAGGGCTGGACCAGTCGGCACTCCCACCAGCAGTGGATGAGAGTCCCTTTTTCCCATGAGGCGCCGGGGAGGGATGGTGGGTTCTAGCCCTGGCTCACTACCCCAGTAGAGCCTCGCAACAAGCCAGACGACCCCCCCACCCCTTGAGGGCCTCCATTTTCCACATCCAGACTTCTCTCTCGTCAGAACTCCACCCAGCAGACCAACCTATCACAGCCCAGCCCGCACAGCCACTTGCGGCCGCGCAGTGATGCCTACAAGAGTATGCTACCTGCACGGCAGAGCCTGGCAAGCTACCCGTGTTGTATTTGATATTCCAAATACCAGTAACAATTATAGACCTCATTCGCGAATGGATTGAGACTCTTTATGTTCCTGGAGCAAGCAGATGCCCTTGGGCTCTACTAGCATGAGACAGGACATATGGAGATGTTACTGGGGCCGCTCGAGCAAATCGATGATGAACGGGAAGACAGTGATACAGTGATGGGTAGATGGGATAGGGGTCACTATACCTGGCAATGCTCAGCTCTGCACTTAGGAACTACTCCTGGCGATGCTCAAGGGATCACATGGGATGCCAGCGATTGAATCAGGGTCAGCAACATGCAAGGCCCTACCCACTGTACTGTTTCTCCGATCTCCTGATACTTTCATTGTGGAAAAAGGCTTTTTTTGTTTGGCATAGTCCCATTTTTAAATTGTTTCTACTTTCTTTGTCATTGGAATTGAGTCTTCAAATCCATCTTTGTTACTGAGGTCCTAGAATATATCACCTGTTTTCTGCTATGAGGCACAGGGTCTAATAATAAGTGTAATACACTTTGAGTTCATTTTTGTATGTAGTGGATCATTATATTCTTATTTTGCTTCTTTTCTGTTTTTTTTTTTTTTTTTTTTTTTTGGCCACACTGGCAGTGCTCAGGTGCTTTATGGCTCTGTGCTCAGGAAAGTTCCCTGGCAGGGTCTGGGGAGACGACAGGTGGTGCAGCGGAGTTGAACGAAGGTCAGAAGAGTCCAAGGCAAGCCCTTTACGTTTACTGTGCACTATCTCTCCAGCTGGTTTCGCCTGTCTGTGCAGCTATCCAGATTTCCAAGCACCATCCCTTAGAGTGGCTCTCCTTTCTCCACTGACTGACTCCTTTCCTGTTTATATATCACTGTACCACTGTATCACTGTCTCCCCGTTCATCACCGATTTGCTCAGAGCAGGCACCAGTAACATCTCCATATGTCCTGTCTCATGCTAGTAGAGCCCAAGGGCACCTGCTTGCTCCAGGAACATAAAGAGCCCCAAACCATTCCATCAGGTCATGGGAATGAGGTCTATAATTGTTACTGGTATTTGGCATATCAAATACGACACGGGTAGCTTGCCAGGCTTTCCGTGCGGGTGGGATACTCTTGTAGTTACCTCTTCCTGTTTATATATGTGTGGACTTATTCTGGACTCTCTCTCTATTCTATTACATTGATCTATGTGCCTGTCTTTGTCTCAATATCACACTGTTTTAATTACTACTGCTTTCTACTCAAAGATTATGCAAACTGTGTTTCCTTCATTACAAAAAAATACTATGCAATTGTTTAAAATGACGAGGAGAGAGAAGCACAGAAACAGTAGAGGACATAAGGTAGTTAGCTGTCTTGCATGGGTATGGAGGCAGTGACCCTGGTTCAAATCCCCTGCACAAAATATAGTGCCCTGGGCACCACCAAGAGTCACTCCTGAGCACAGAGCTAGCCAGTAATAACCCCTGAACATGTCTTTAACTGCCTCCGCCTACAAACTAAGGCCTCAGATAAATTTTTTATGATTTTTAGTTTCATTAACAAAGGAAATGCCAAACTTATTAAAAATGTATTTAAAAGGCATTCACTATTTTTCTTCAAACAAAAATCATGTACTGGGCATATGCATATAATATACCAATAACAGGATAGTTTTTAAAAATAGCTGCAAAAAGGGGCCGGAGCGATAGTCCAGCGGGTAGGGCGTTTACCTTTGCACGGCGGCCCATGCCAGCTCGGGTTCGATCCCCGGCATCCCATATGGTCCCCTGAGCACCGCCAGGAGTAATTCCTGAGTGCAGAGCCAGGAGAAATCCCTGAGCATTGCCAGATGTGACCCAAAAAGCAAAAAAAAAAAAAAAAAAAAAAAAGCTGCAATTTAAATTTGGCCAATGATCTAACTACAAGAGGCTCTCTATTTACACAGCAAGTGGTAAAATCTATTCATCATTTCAAATCCACAATATTCAGATCACAAATAATCTACTAAGCAACAAGTGTCCGGGAAGCAAAGGGAAAAAGTTACCATCCCAGCCTTCATGAACTTTGCAATCTCCTGGAAAAGAGTATGTGCGGGGAAAGGGCAAGCGAAAAATATTACGCTCACATAAACTCAAGCAAAGGAAAAAATTCGGGAAACTTCGGCGACATCTAACACTTTCCAATTCCACAGTACTTGATCACTTGACATCCCGTTATTCACGGATTTGCTGGAGCCGGGCGCCAGTAACATTCCACAGTACTACTTAACTTCAAATGCAACAATCTCTCCTCAGTCTCTAAACGGCTCGTGCTTTAAAAACGTGCTAAGAAACTAACTGCATTTTAAGATTACCCCGACCCGTCAGCCTATTCCTGCAGTCCCACCTCCTGGATTGCTTCTGGACCCAACAAGAACCGCTTTCACGACAAGCAAAGGAAACAGCGAACTGCAATCTACATTAAGTGACACTGGGCCCACGGGATCACAGGAGTTTTGAAATACTTTTTGAAACGTCTCTGAGCATTAAGGAGGTTTCACTGGGTCCTCCAAGATCTGGCCAACGGCAGTACTGCGTCGCCTGCGGAGGAAGCAGGAACTTCAGGCCCCCACACTGACCCTCAAAGGTAACAAATAGGGTGATCGCTCCGGGCAGGTTCCGGGTCGAGAGGCCAACCTCATCCCCAAGCCCTGGACGCCCCGCCCCCATGGCCACGCCCCCGATCCGACCGGGGTCGCCCCTGGCCTCGCGGCCCCCCCAACCCCACAGGCAAGCGAGAGCCGGACAGAAGCAAGCCGGACTCCTTCCCCAGACGTGACCTTGGGCCCCGTCTCCCAGCATTCTCGTGCCTCTGATGAGCCTGCTACCCACCACCCCCCGCCCGGGTCTACGGTCACCTAGGGGTCTCCTGCCCCTGCCCCCGCCACGACCCCGCGGGGGCCGGCGTCCGCGCTCCGCAACCACGCGCTCTACCTGCGATCTGAGACACGAAGGCTTCCGCCACCAGAGACATCTCGGCTTGCCGCGGCCAGGCGCGCGCACTCCCGCTGCGGCCTTCCTCGGCAGCTCGGCGCTCCCTGGTTCCTAACAGGATCGGCCCGGGCGGAGGCACAGTTTGGTGAAGCCCACCCGGGCAGCGCGGCGCCGAGGACCCCCAAGGTTACCGCCAGGCCCAGCCGGGAACTTCCGGCGCGCCTGACAGCGGCGCACGAGCTCTTCCGCCGTCCCGCCCCGGCCACGCCTCCAGCCACGCCCCTCCAGCTTCGCGCGCGCCTCCCGGCCCGGGCTCCGCCCCCTGCCTCTCCTCCGCAGGCGGGGGCGTGGCCGGATTCCCGCCTCCCTGACAGCGCCTGGGGCCGGGCCTGGGCAGGTGTGAGCACTGCCGCGTCGGCGTTTGGGGGCGGTTCTGCACTGCAGGGTTTTATCTGTTAAAAGCAACAGTTTTACGCGTAAGGTAGATAGCAGGCACTTCTCAAGCTATTACCGCGTGGACTTTCACAGCACGCTCTAAATGCGGTTGAAGGTGGCATTGCTCTCTCCATTTTAGGGAGTTTAAAGGGCCTGTCCGAGTATCTCGCCCAGGCCCAGATTCATGTTTCCTCTGTTCCTCACTCAGGACTGCTAGTCGAGGGGCCGGAGCGATAGTGGAGCTGGTAGGGCATTTGCCTTGCACACGGCCAACCCGGGTTCGATCCCGGGCGTCCCATATGGTTCCCCGAGCACTGCTAGGAGTAATTCCTGAGTGCAGAGCCAGGAGTAACCCCTGAGCATTGCCGGGCGTGACCAAAAAAACAAAAAGACTGTTAGGTGGATTAGTCCATGGACAGACGTTAGTGTTTATTTGTAGACATTGATGTTTATTTATGTCTTTATTCGGGAGCGCTGACCCAGAGGTGGAGGCTTGAGCACACCTAAGGTAAGAGATATTTTGCCCTTCACCTCTGTACACTGCAATATGCTCGTCCTTAAGAATATGATGTTCTGGTTTCACGTCATTTCTCTCCATTCACAAATTTCTCCCCATTTCTGGGTGGGAGGAGACGGAAAGGAAACACTAAAGCCCATAAGTAACTTTAGGCAAATAACTTCTTAAATTTCCCATAGAGCTTAAGAAAAATCAAAATAGAGACTTGGAAAATATGAAAATGTATAGTGAAACCCACTTCAGAGAACTTCTGGGGGAGCCCAAGCCCACTCTGACTAATGAAGAACAGGTTCAGAGAGGTGAAGCAACTGGCTTTGGATTGCGAAGTAAATCAAACCGCCAATTTTTTTGGAAAGGAAACCTCCCATTCTGACATTACGGACCCTAATATTGGGGGTTGTTTGTTTTTGCTTTTTGGGTCACACCCTGTGATGCTTAGGGGTTACTCCTGGCTGTGCATTCAGGAATTACTCCTGGTGGTGCTCAGGGGACCATATGGGATGCGGCCATCAAACCTGAGTCCGCTGCATTCTAGGCAAACGCCCTACCCTCTGGACTATTTCTGCAGCCCAAGGCCCATAATTTTTTTAAGGTTTTTTTGTTTTGTTTGTTTTTATTTTTCTTTTGGGTCACACCTGGCGATGCTCAGGGGTTACTCCTGGCTCTTCACTCAGGAATTACCCTGGCAGTGCTCGGGGACCATATGGGATGCTGGGGATTGAACCAGGGCAAATGCCCTACCCGGCTGTGCTATTGTTCCAGCCCCCAATGTTTTGAAGTCTATGTCTGTGTTCTTCCATAAGTCTCCAAACTTCCATCACAGTTTATTCCTGAAAACAGCAGTAAGGGACTGTTGTTTGGGATGGGTATAGCACCCTACTCAGGTACCCCATAAGAACTTCTGTGCACCACCAGGAGTGACCCCTAAGTGCAGAACCAGGACTAAGCTCTGATCATTGCTGAGTGTTCCCCCCCTTATCTCCCCCATGCCAACCCCCCCAAAAAAACTGCAGTAACATTTTTCTCTCACACTTCTGAGGTTCACAGTCCAAAGTCGTGGTGTTCACAGGCCTGAGCTTTCTCTCCAGACTCAAGGAACTAGAGAGATAGTACAGGGTAAGGCGCTTGCCTTACACACCACCAACAAGGTTTTGTCTACATCACCATTAATTGTATCGTCCCCTGAGTATAGCCAAGTGTGGGGGGAAAAAGGAAAGAGAAAAAACTTCTTGCCTTTGTGTAATTTACAGGAGGTTCCAGCAATGTTTCACCTTCCTAGTTTCTAGGCACCACACTCAAACCTGTTTTTATCCTCCAGTCTCCTCAGACCTGCTTTTATCCTCCAGTCTCCCTCAGTTTCTTTTTTTTTTTTTTTTTTGCTTTTTGGGTCACACCGGCGATGCTCAGGGGGTTCTTCTGGCTCTGCACTCAGGAATCACTCCTGGCGGTGCTCGGGGGACCATATGGGATGCCGGGGGATCGAACCCGGGCGGCATGGGCCAGCCGAGTGCAAGGCAAATTCCCTACCCGCTGGGCCATCGCTCCGGCCCCCAGATTTCTGTCTTTTTACAAGGGTACCAGTTATTTTTTAGGGCCACCTTCATCTTGGTTTGGGAATCTGCAAGGAGACTATTTCCAAGTAGCGTCTTATTCCTAGGCTTCTGGGATTAGACAGTTAAACACATATCTTGGGAGGCAAGGTGGAAGGAAGAAAATTCTACCCACTATAACAGATTGCAAGATGCTAAGGTTGTTAAGGATGTTAAGATGTAAAATTGTAAGGTGCTATTAGTATTTGTATTGCCCTAAGCTGATGGAATTCTTCATTTAAATGGACCCCAAGATGTACAAAGACACACAGAACAGAGTTTGTGAAGCAACCGCTCTGGCTAAGATTCCTCAGACAGAGACTAAATGTAGAAGGAAGATACTGGGTTAAGGAAGATGTTGGGTCATTCTTGTTACTCTGAGAAAGTATGGTATTAAAGGGTTCCCCTCCTATGGATGCTATTGACCAAGATAATGAACTGTTTTATGTGTTTGGTGTCAAGATAGGCTTGCTTTATCTGTTCCTATGTGTTTCTGCCCCCTTAGATTATGTCTAACTCATCAAAGTGAAAAGATCTATCATCTGTTTGAGTTCGGTTACCAAGGTTGGCTTGTCAAAAGTTAAAAAAGCCAAAAAGTGGGGCCAGAGCGATAGCACAGAGGGGGAGGGCTTTTGCCTTGCATGTGACCAACCTGGGTTCGATTCCTGGCATCCCATATGGTCCCCAAGCACCACCAGGAGTAATTCCTGAGTGCAGAGCCAAAAGTAACAGCTAAACATCAAAAAGCCAAAAGAAAAAACCAAAATAAACTTAAAAACCAAAAGCTGAAGATAAAATGTTTGACTAATTTTTTTTCATGCATGTTGGATTTTCAGCTATTTGCATATCATGGAAGCAGTGTGAGACTCTGAAGACCAAAGTCTTTAGAGATTACTAAGAATTGAATGGAAGGGGCTAACAATCAAGTAAGTCCCAAAGACAGAGATAGACCTTGGTGTGGGAGGTGGCAAGAGCTAAGGATCAGACCTATATGCAAAAGAAGCAGCCAGAATAGGGGCCAGGATGATTGTGCCCTTAAAGTTTCCATTGGCTTTTGCATAGGACATGGATGAATTGGGCTGACTCAAAGGTACTGGGCTGAGAATTGACACACACTCTGTGCAGGACTCCTCTAAGAGCCTCTGCATCTGCCCTGGATTGCCTCCCTGCAGGTCACTTCATAGGTAGGGTGGTAGTCTAAATGTGGCAGTTTATCTGACCATGTATTCTGTACTGGCTGGTATAAATATTCTCTCATGCTACCACAATCATCGTGGGACTAGCTAGATCTTACGAGCATATTTGCCTGGCCACATTGGATCTCTAAGTAATTAGACCAGAGAGAAATGCTGTTTGCCTCCAAGCAAGCAAGCATGGCTCCCTGATAACTCAAAGGCAACTAAAATACAAAACTACTGTGAAGTAGAGGAGACTTGTGAAGGCTTGGAGAAATATTTAACTGGCATTAGTATAGTCTTTGGTACAGAGACATGCCATCTCAGAAACCCCCTTCTCTACCCTATAAAGGCATTTTCAGGCAGATCTTGGCTCAAAACATTAGCATATAATAGGGCCTAGGTGAGTTGCTGGGAGAAATTACGTAAGGGCATTTGACCCTTCCTGCTTCCCATAATAGTGGGAGGTTTGAGTTGCAGGGGTATAAAACTAGCATGCTTCCTCTCTTGCTCTCTCTCTTTTTGGGCTCTCTTTTGGGGCTTGCACTCTTCTTGGGAGTCTTGTCATTGTCTCCTCTTTACAGGGCCTTTACACGTGGTGGCGGCCATCTTGGCCTACACGTGGCTGGGGTTCTAGCCGGGAATCCTAAGCACAGGGTTTTTACTTTTGCTGATTTGTATGCCTGAACCTGTGATAAGTAAAGCATTTTAAAACTGCATCGGATTCCTGAGTCTTCATCCATTCCCGCCGGCTTTGGAGGTAGAAGGGAACTCGCTTCCCGGCACTGTTGGGGACCCCGGTGGTGTCCCCGACAACACTCTATTCCAACAAGTCTGTTTAGAAGACAGGGAACTTCTGTGGTTACTGACTGTACTCAACCTTTTCTTCATTGTAGCCAGGGAAACAGAACCATCAGCACCATATGGATTCACTTTTGCTCGCTGACTGACCGGTTCCCTTTGCTTCCCACACAGACTAATTTAAGCTGGAAAAAAATCTATAATGTGGGAGGTCTTTATTACTAAAAATTAAATCCAATAAAATGCAGATGTCCTGATGGTGCCCACAAACAAGCTGTCTTTGTAATAAATAGCCAACTGGAGAAAATATATTTATGCATCTGTATAAGACCAACTGGCAGATTTTAAACTGAGGATCTGTTTAAGATCACCACAATTAAGGAAAATACAAGAAAACAAGCCACTGGAATTTTTTTAAAATGGGTTATAAAATAAAAGTGCTAGAGGATCCATATGTTGTAAAAAGGATAATCGCACAATTATTTAAAATAAAATATTAATGCATGCCACTAACAGCCTTATTGTTTTCCCTAATAAAATCACTTCTTGCAAAACTGTTCTGTCATAAGAATGTTTTCATGTCTCGGCAGTGAGGGGAAACAGGTTTGCTAAAGTAACTGCAGTGAGAGAAATGTATTGACTTCAGATGCTACAGAGGCTATGCATTCTATCCTAGTATAGGGTTAGAAAAAAATATTTTCGTGTCTCATCTAAGTTTTAAACTATTATATTGAATAGAAAATGCACACTTATTTTGATAAAGACACACATCACTAAAAATAAAGCTCAAGGTAACTTACTGGAATTTCATTCTTCTGGCAGAGTATTAATAATTAAAATGTAAGGGTGTTTTTTAATGCCTTCAAAAGAAAATTGGAAGCTGGAATTCCTTCAAATTCACACTATTTGACAATGGTGTAACAAATTCCAGCATTTTTGTCAAGTTAACCCTCTTCCCCAAACACAACAACTGAATTAACTGGTTAATCCAACCAATCCAATGTAAAACATTAATATGATGAAAATACCAAGATAAACATGTACTGCCATAGGGTCTTTTTGTTCATCTGTTAACAGACTTCTTTAAAAATAATGAAACTATTTCAAAAAATTATAATGAAACTGTAAACTACAAGCATAATGCAATAAATAGCCAAATGGAGAAAATATATTCATGTAATTATTTAAAACCAATCGCCAGATTTTAAGCTGAGGATCTGTTTAAGATCACCACAATTAAGAAAAATACAAGAAAACAAGTGTGATCTCACTTAAGTAACTTTATGTTCTTGTTTCGAGCTGAGTGAGTTCTTCACTGGAGGCTGATAAACATCTAAGAGGACAGAAACTGTAATAGAACTTTGCTGGGTGCAAATTATAAAAGTCCAATGAAACCTAGTGTGTGGAAGTTGGAGTTTATTGCCTCACTGTAGGAGAAGAGATGCCAGAGTAATTCTCAGAATAAAGTGAAATATCCAGGAAGCAGGCCCTTTGTTCATGGACTCTCTGTCCACCTCTCATCTCTTTCAATATTCTTCTGCACTGAAGATTCACTTCCTCCCAAGTGGCAGGAAGAATAGCTGCCAGCCACACCAACTAAATGTCTTCCCAGTGTAATTTATTCAATGTTCTCACCTTTGAATTAAATATAATGTCCAAAAGAGTGGGTTCAAGAATCAATTAGGTCAGGGAGGAAGTGGAGCTATTACAGGCTGGGAGTAAATATTCTGGACAGCCATAATTATAGTCAGGCTCTGCCCTGTGGCTCCCAGGCTCTCACCCACATAGCAGAGTCTGGCAAGCTACCCGTGTTGTATTTGATATGCCAAAACCAGTAAAAATTATAGACCTCATTTCCATAATCTGAACAAATGGATTAAGGTTCTAAGTAGTCCTGGTGCAAGCGAATGCCTTTGGGCTACACTAGCCTGCAACAGGAAGTATGGAGATGTTACTGGTGTCCGCCTCCAGCAAATCAATGAACAATGGGAAGACAAGTGATACAGTGATACATAATTATAGTACCATAATCTATGAGAACCAGGAGTATTGCTGGAGAGAAAGAAGGAGCCAAGATGCTTAACTTGCATGTGATAGCCCTGGTAGAAACCTGGTACCACATATAGTCCAGATCACCAGCAGGGATCACACCTGAACCCAGAGCCAGGAATATCCCCTGAGCACCACTGGGTATGGCCAAAAAAAATAAAAAATAAATAAAGAAGCAATAAGTGACTACTTCTTCTAATATTTATAAATCCAATTAAGGTCCATAATTTTTATTTCCATAAGGTAAAACAAGTATAATGTGACTTTAACTTCAGTCTCTGAAATTGGGGAGAAGAGAGTCAGATGAATTGAAACTAAAAGGAAGAGCTGGAGAGATAATACTGAGCTTAAAGGAAGGACGAGAGAGACAATACAGAGGTTACGTGTGTTTGCCACTGAGTGGACCCTGATTCCATCCCAAGCACTACCAGGATTGAACTCTGAGCACAAAGCCAGGAATAAGCCCTCAGCCCACTTGGGTGTGTCCCCAAAACAAGTCATCTTTATATGTGACCTCTGTTGGGAGAACACTCAATAATATGTAGAAGAAGAAATATTGCAAACTTTGCAGTAAGTTACATACATTATTGCTTTGGATGATGGTTTGGCATTAATCTCATTTTATTTACCATAGTTTAGGTAATTATAATACTTTCAAAGTTCATGGTATCAATGTACAATTTACTGTGCACTACCATTGCCACCTAACAGCTCACAGCTTTCCATGGCATTAGCTTTAAACTTAATCTCAGGGGGCTGGAGCAATAGCATAGTGGGTAGGGCATTTGCCTTGTACACGGCCCGACCCAACCCGAGTTCGATCCCCAGTATCCCATGTGGTCCCCCGAGCACTGCCAGGAGTAATTACTGAGCAAAGAGCCAGGAGTAACCCCTGAGCATTGCCAGGTGTGACCCAAAAAAGAAAAATAAATAATTAAACTTAATCTCAGTTGTCATGTGTTGATGTCACTGGTGAGGTCACATTCTGAGCAAGCAGAACACCCACAAACGTCCAAGTACAGCACCCACAAAGAAGACTCCAGGAACCACCACAGAGGAACTGCTCCAATTTATTAGGTGGAATAGGGATATTTAAACTTCAGGGAAAGTAGGGTGTGAACTCTGGGTCAGCCAGTTAGGTAGAAGGATTATAATAGGATGTGTGTTTTATCCAAATCAGGTAGGGTGTGTAAGAGGATTAAAATAGGGTGTGCACTTAATGTGTGTAGCTACAGTCATGTTTTAACTTTATAACACTTAAAATAAACCAAACGGGCTGGAGCCATAGTACAGCCAGTAGGGCATTTGCCTTGCACACGGCTGGCCCAAGTTCAATCCCCAGCATCCCATGGTCCCCCAGCACTGCCAGGAGTAATTCCTGAGTGCAGAGCCAGGAGTAATCCCTGAGCACCGCAGGGTGTGACCCAAAAAGCAAAAATAAATAAATAAAAATAAAAAAAGCCAAACAGCGGTACTGATGATTAAGGATTTCAAAACAAGAGTGTTTACAATGTGTGTATCAAAAGTAACTAGTAAAAATGAGCTTTAGGCAGTAGAAATTAGAAAAGACCCCTGGAACTAATTTAAGGAAGAGGTTTCTTTTCATCATGGAGAAATAAGCCACCTCTTAGGTATACTAGTATTTAGAAGGTTATGCCAAACATGGGTCATCACTGTATTCCTTAGAACATAAGGGGCCGAGCAATAGTACCACAGGGAGAATGTTTATCTTGCACGCAGCCCACCTAGGTTCAATCCCCAGCATCCCATATGGTCCTCCAAGTACCGCCAGGAGTAACCCCAGAGCATTGCCAAGTGAAAAGAAAAACATGAAACTCATTCATTCTTTCACTCACCAATTTTTGAACCCCATTTTTCAATTCTGTATCCTCGACTAGACCAGAGTAAGACCAAGGTAAAGAAAACTCAATATCAAGCTGGATGATGGCCAAAAAGACTAGAGAGCAGGACCCCAGGTCTCTCCAGCACAGGATGGTCCCTGAGCTGGTCAGGTGTGGACCCAAAACAAAAACAAAACAGATATGTGATGTCTATTTTGGATTATGATTCAACTGAAAAAGAATAATCTAATTGACAAGATAGACAAACAAATTCTATAATCTGTGTGTAACAAATGCTAAGAAAGTATCACTGTCTTCCGTTCATTGTCGATTTGCTCGAGCAGGCACCAGTAGCATCTCCATATGTCCTGTCTCATGCAAGTAGAGCCCAAGGGCACCTGCTTGCTCCAGGAACATAAAGAGCCTCAAACCATTCCATCAGGTCACGGGAATGAGGTCTATAATTGTTACTGGTATCTGGCATATCAAATACGACATGGGTAGCTTGCCAGGCTCTGCCGTGCAGGTAGCATACTCTTGTAGTCATCTCAAAATCTAGCATTTATTGATGAACCGCCCGGCCGGGCTGTGATAGGCTGGTCTGCTGGGTGGAGTTCTGATGAGGGGGAAGTCCGGATGTGGAAAATGGAGGTCCTCATGGAGTGGGGCGTTGTCTGGCTTGTTGTGAGGCTCTGCTGGGGTGGCGGGCCAGGGCCAGAACCTGCCATCCCTCCCAGGCACCTCATGAGCGGCTGCTCACAGTGAGAGCCAGTAGCAGCTCTGCCCCCATGTCTGTCTCTGGATCAGCATACCTGGGCCGGATTGAAAAAGAGTGCAGCAGGGTGGATCTCGATGAGCCGGGCTGTGATAGGCTGGTCTGCTGGGTGAAGTTCTGATGAGGGGGAATTCCACCCAGAAAGTATCCAAACACATTAAAAGGTATCAGAGAAATGTTTGAAGCTGTTGTGCTGCAGCAGCTACCGTAGGTCTTCAGTGTAAGTGCCCCTGCCAGAATATCAAATGCCTTTATGAAATATGGGTGTCTGAGAAATCACTGCTTGAGGGTATGAAGTTTCAGCAATCTGAAAGCTCATCAAATACCTTACTTAGCCTGTCGAAAGAGCAAACTTATTTTGGCACAAGCTTGAACCTCCGGTCTCTCAGAGTCACAAGCATTCTTCTGTTCATGGAAAGTCTTCATTTTTTTTCTTTCTATATGAAATGAAAATATATAATGATGTAATTCTCCAAAATTAAAAGCATCCATTTTAAGCTCTTGGTCGATGTGGAATATTTGATATCTTGCCAGTCTCCTTTAAAAAAAACACACTGAGTATCACAAGAATGAAAAATAGCAAGTCAAAATGACAGAAACAACTCATTAAATAGCAGTGTTTCTTTTTTTTAACATTTAAAATCCATTTATTGAGACATGATGGGAATAGCATCTTGACTCCAGGTACAGGAAGACATGATTCACACAAAACAATTCACTATTGAACAATCACAGCAATGGTGACTGTTTGTCTCTGGAAAATTTTCTAAAAGGTTTTGATGGGGCCAGAGAGATAATACACAGCAGGTAGGACACTTGTTTTGCACACAGCAGACCCAGGTTTGATCCTAGCATAGCACACAGTCCCCAAGCACCAAAACCTGCCATTTAGGCAGGCTATGGGAGGGAGGAGGGAATTGGGGACATTGGTGGTGGGATATGGGCATTGGTGGAGGGCGGGTGTTGGAACATTATGTGACCGAAACCTCCAAGCATGAACAACGTTGTAATTGTATATCTCACGGTGGTATAATAAAGTACTAATTTTAAAAAAAATGATCCTTGAGTGCAGAGCCAGGAGAAGAAAAAAATGCATATGGGGTGTGGGGGAGTTGACTACACCTGGTGGTGCTCAGGAGTAACTCCTGAATCTGTACTCAAGGGACCTGGTGCTCTAGGAACATTTTGTAATGCAGGACTAGAGATCAAAAGATAGTAGTATTATTCACTTTCTAAAACTCCCCATGTACGTGATGATTAAAACCAAAAAATAGAATATGATCATGGCAATAAAGAGCTATAAAAAATACAAGCTGAAGACTGAACCTTGGAGAAAACCCAGGTTTAGGGCAGAGAGAGTGGAAAGAGAATCCAAATAAGGGAAGCCACTTAGAATAAGATGGCAAGGGGGGGGGTAGAGGAAGTATAATTCAGGGCTGGCTCTAGGGTATCCTGGGTCCCAGACTTAGAATAATAAGACTAATTCCAAACCCTATGTCCTGGTAGGAGTGATATTTCTAGTCTACTGCCAGGCTAATATTTGCTAGGAGCTTCTGCAAACTAAAGTCATAGAGTTTTCTGAAGCAGGCACAAATGATTCACTGTATTTATGCATATACTACTGTTCTTAGCATTCTTTCTATCCTTAGAACATTCTCTAAAATGCAGAATTTTACATCATTATTGTGGGTAAAGCAATTGTCATCTCCTTTAGATCACTGCAAAATATTATGCATAATGTTTTCAAACAAGATGACTTTTATTTAGATAAATGTCACATATCAAAGAGCAGATCTGTGATGATTACACCTTAATATTTGTTATCTAACTTCCACTGTCACTCTTTTAAGATGTTTATTAAGAGAAGTACTTTCTCCCTTATGGACCAAACTTTGTGCTGTTCAGAAGAACAAAAAGGGTAAACACTGATTTTCCCCATTTTAATAAAGCAAAGTTTCTATGCTTGAGAAAGTTTCTACTCTGTTTTGTTTTTTTGTTTTTTTGTTTTTTTTTTTTTTTGCTTTTTTTGGGTCATACCCGGCAATGCTCAGGGGTTACTCCAGGCTCTGCACTCAGAATTACTCTTGGCAGTGCTTAGGGACCATATGGGATGCTGGGGATTGAACCTGTGTCAGCCACGTGCAAAGCAAACACTGTACCTGCTGTGCTATTGCTCCAGCCCCAAAATTTCTACTCTTAATTTAACAAATACCTGTTGTACAATTACTAAGTGCCAGGTACCATATCAGCACCTGTAGCAACACAGAAAGCAAGACAGACGTATCCCTTGGCACCACAGTGCTTCTTTACTTTTCTCTACCCAGTTCTTGTATGGAATCCTTCCCCACTTCATATTGCCTTTCTCTCAGAGTCCAAGCTTCTAAGTTGGTGCCCAAAGTGTTTTCATTGTGCCATTCACTAGGGATAACACAGCCAGAGTTGGGTTGCGCTGGGTTGAGAGATTTTTGGTGGCTGATTGTTTTGTATGATTGTAGCGAGCATGGAAATGGTATCTGTGTTTGTTAATGTTTGGTGAGAGATGGGATATTGAGGAGATTGTTTTTGGAGGGGACTTAAAAGTTTGGCATGCTCATGGAATACCAGGAACGTGTAGAGTGAAAGATGAAAAAGCACGGTCATGTAGCTAGCTTATTAGTGAGGTTACCTGGCCTGAAGTGTCATCCTGGTTGTACCATGGCAATCATTCTCATCACAGGTACAGATAAGATTGTTTTTGAAAATGTAAGTTGCTGAAGGTTTCTTTTCTAAAGTGCTGAGTGGACTCTACAATCTTGTATTTTACTTCATTTCTTCCTTGAGGGTATTTTATAACAACTAGTCTGTTCCCTAAGGACAAGAACCTTTCCAATCCAGCTTTACACCCCATAAAGACTTGCACACTATATGGAGTCAATAAATATTTGTCAATTGTTCCACTGTGTCAATGTTAGAATCTGAGACACATCAATAATTTCCCTAGGGTGAATAAAAGTAATTGTAAACAGTTGGATAGTCTGATGTACTGCAGGCTAGCTAAATATAGCAATAATAACTACCACATTTACTAAAATAACAGCTAAACTGCTATACACAATTTGGGATTAAAAACTCATTAAATAACAATACAATTCTTTCCAGTCAAACTGGCTCACTCACTCTTCCAAGACAGAAATTGGATACCCTTGCCCCCAAGTTCCTGATGACTCTATTTATCCCACTTGGAAAGATTTTATCATTCCTCCCTAAATCCATGCTCTCCGCCCTTCTAAACCCTCTCAAGCCCCATCTGTAAAGGCTTCCTAAGTACTCCATCTCTAGATTCTCTAGTTACCATCTTCCTGACTTAGTTTGCTCTCTCTCCGATTTTCCCAGCAGGATTGATAAGGAATCTTTCATACATGTCAATATCTACTTACCCCCTGCAGTAGGGTATAATAGTCCTTTCTACAATATGGGCATTCCTCCGAAAGCTAGATATTGAGCTCCCATTTGATCCAGCAATAGCACTCCTGGGAATATACCCTAGAGACCGAAAAACACATAGCAGAAACACTATCTGTACTTCTTTATTCATCTCTGCGCTATTCACTATAGCTAGAATCTGGAAACAACCTAAATGCCCGAGAACAGAGGACTGGCTAAAGAAACTGTGGTTCATCTACACTATGGAATACTATGCGGCTGTCAGAAAGGATGAAATTATGAAATTTACCTGCAAATGGATGGACATGGAGTCTATCATGCTGAGTGAAATTAGTCAGAAGGAAAAGGACAGATATAGAATGACTGCATTCATTAATAGGATATAGATACCAGTGTTTTAATAAATATGGGAAATGGTAATGGCAGATTAAAACTCACCACTGAATATACACAAAGAGACTTAAGTGATAAACTCTAAATATCTGCAGGGCTAGCCATAATGTGTAAAATAAGAGGGAGAGAGATGCAGAGACATTGAGAGAGATAGAGAGAGAAAGAGAGGAAACTGGGGTACCTGCTATTAAGGCGGGTGGGGGGGACGGGAGGGGAGGGGTACATTGGTGGTGGAAATGGGGCACTGGTGGAGGGATGGGTGCTGGAATACTGTATTACCAAGAACCAATTATGAACACCTTTGTAATTGTGTGTTTCATGGTGGTATAATAAAAAAATTTTAAAAAAATAGTCCTTTCTGTTGATGCTGATTGAAAGACAGGCACCAAGTAAGTCATAGGACTATAGATAATTAATCTCACATTTAACAGACTTTGTGTGTTGGTCCTCTATTTGGTTAGTGAGCTAACTGGCAGCTCCCATCAAGGAAACCCAGAAACGACTGAAATGCGTTTCTCTGACAGGAAAGCAGGTGAGAACACTAGCCAAATCCAACCTCCTTATTTTGCAAATCAAGAAACTTAGTTCCAGAAAGCCAAAATTATTTCCCTACCTTAAAGGTTTTTGTGTAGTGCCAAAATATTTAGAGACTGATACCTTAGCCCTATTATTTCAAGAACACCCATACTTGACAATTTTCCCTGTCTACCTTTTCATTTGGGGGTGGAGGCACTGACAGCTCCACCTGTCAGGGGCCACACCTGCTAGTGTTTGGGCAGTGCTTGGTTGTTATCTGCAGTGCCGATATTTGATCCACTGTCACAGTCACATGCAAGGCAAGTGTCTTAACCTCTGAACTATTTCTCCAGCCCCTCCCTATCTGCTTTTAATAATGACTTTTTTTTTTTTTTTTTGGGGGGTTCACACCCAGCAATGCTCAGGGGTTTCTCCTGGCTCTGCACTCAGAAATTACTCCTGGCGGTGCTCGGGGACCATATGGGATGCCGGGGATGGAACCAGGCCGGCATGGGCCGGCCATGTGCAAGGCAAACGCCCTATCCCCTGGGCTATCACTCCGGCCCCAATAATGACATTTTTAGTTCAAAAATCTTTTGGAATCGTGAACACTTGCTCTTGGGGTAAACAAAACAACTTTGTACTTTAAAATACTCCTATGGGGTCTGCAGAGATAGTTCAAGTGGTAAAGCATAGGCCTACTCTAAGTTTGATCCCCAGCGCTACATGGTCCCCTAAGAATTAGTCCAAGACAGAAATTAGATATCCCTGCCCCCAAAAGTTGGCCACATTTTCAAAACACATTTTCTGGATCTTACCGTTGAAGTTCTGAATGGAGTAAAGAAAGAGAAACCTTCCAGAATGTAAGTTCTGCACTAGTTATGACTTTATCCCACTTTCAAAGGGGCAGGAATTACTAAATTCTCCAAAACATTCCTGTCAGGTACGTACAGCTTCTTGAATATTGTGAAATTTCACATTTCATCATTTCATTTTAGTTTTATCACTTTAGGTAGACTTAAACTCTTTAAAAAGCAGGATGCATTACAAACTGCAGGACCAAATAGCTCTGTTACTGGGTCCATCTATGGGTCCGCTGTGTTACACAGATCCATCCAGACTGGTTGGCTGAGTGTTGCTGGAAGTGGACCCTGGGTCCTCTGAGATTGCTCAGTAGAGGCTCACACACACATAGAAAAACACAAGCTACTTTGTATGTTTATAGTATGCTGTCATCGTATTAATGTCTCAAAAAGAAAGCGTGTTAAGAGATGAAATATACCTAGCTTCTGTGACATCTCAATTTGGTAATGGTAATTATTAATGCCAAAATTAAAAAACTAACCATTATAATCTGTATTTCCTAAGAGCTTGAATATACAATCTCAATAAAAGGGGAACACATTTAATAGAAGACTGGGCTTCTAACTCTTTCCCTTCCCCCAACTTTTAAACTAAGAGTAAAAAAAAATGAGAATTTTTCCCAGACAATATATTCAGTCTTGCTATTGTTATATCTCCAGGGACTAGATTTACATTTTGAACAAATACCATAATGTACAAATGTGCATAATTTCTACTCAGCCAACGTATCATAGATACTGTACAATAACATCTGGGAGCATTAAACTCTGCCTTTACTGGAAGACCAATTGGCATCTTTAATTTACAGTGCAGATGTTTTATACTGATGTGTTTGGGAACTATTTGAAGTATTCTCAAGACAGTATTCTGAGGTTTCTGCAGTCGTCCACTTTGGTCTTTTGAAGTTCTCCGTACAATAGGATACATGCATAGATTTTCCAAAACATGTTTTAGTGGGGGGAAAAAGAAAAGAAAAGTTCAAGTTGGCATTATACAAAGCTTCCCTGAGTGGGCTGTACCTTAATTCCCTTTTTGGCACTGTCTTGGCAGTCAGCAAGCTTTATGATACCCATTTGATGAAACTGTTCCTGTTCTCAGACTGCTTTGTGGATCAAAATCATTTTAATGCCTTGGTTTATGGAACAATCATAAAGTACACACAGACACACACAGACACACGAGACACACACATATATATGCATTTTATCTCAGAACACATCATATTTTTTAACTTTTATTACTTTATTAAAGACAAACTGCTGGCTACACCAGCTAAGTACTGTAGATCTTGAAAAATTGTGAATTTTCTTCGTCGGGTATGTTTTCTTTTTCTCTCTCTCTTTTTTTTTAAAAACATTTTATTATATCACCGTGAGATATACAATTACAACGTTGTTCACGTTTGGAGGTTTCGGTCACACAGTGTTCCAGCACCCTGCCCTCCACCAGTGCCCATCTCCCACCACCCATGTCCCCAATTCCCTCCCCCTCCCCATACCTGCCTAAATGGCAGGTTCTTTATCTCCTCTCTCTCTCTTCCTTCTCCTACACATTGTGGGTTGGGCTACATACACTTAGAAGCCATCATTTGCATTTTTTTTGCCTGTATTTAATGCTCAGTTCTATGTTGGTATCAGACCTTTCGACATTTATTCACACATGTTCCCTTCTCTGTCTTACCTAACCTCTGACTCCCACATGCTTGTGGTAATTTCCACTTTTGGTAAGATCACCTGGTATATTTATGTCACGCAAATAAATGCAGTCATTCTATGTCTCTCTCTTTCCTTTTTCCCCCCCCCCCCCCCCCCCCCCCCCCCCCCCCCCCCCCCCCCCCCCCCCCCCCCCCCCCCCCCCTTCTTTCCTCCCCCCGCTTGTCCTTCTGACTAATTTCACTCAACATGATTCTTTCCATGTCCATCCATTTATAGGCAAATTTCATAACTTCATTTTTCCTAACAGTTACATAGTATTCCATTGTGTAGATGTACCACAGTTTCTTTATCCAGTCAGCAGTTCTCAGGCATACTGGTTGTTTCCAGGTTCTGGCTATTGTGAATAGTGCTGCTATGAAAATAAAAGTCCGGATTGTGTTTCCGCTGTGTGTTTTTGGCTTCCCAGGGTATATTCCCAGGAGTGGTATGGCTGGGTCAAAAGGGAGCTCAATTTCTAGTCTTTGGAGGAATGTCCATATTGTTTTCCAGAAAGGTTGTACAAGTCGACATTCCCACCAACAATGTATGAGAGTCCCCTTCTCCCGCATCCACGCCAGCACTTGTTGCTTTTACCCTTTTGGATATGGGCCATTCTCTGTGGTGTGAGGTGATATCTCATCGTTGTTTTGATTTGCATCTCTCTGATGATTAGTGATGATGAGCATTTTTTCATATGCCTTTTGGCCATTCGGATTTCTTCCTTGTCAAAGTTTTTGTTCATCTCTTCTCCCCCATTTTCTAATGGGGTTGGCTGTTTTTTCTTATATAGCTGTAACCAGTGCCTGATATATCCTGGATATTAACCCCTTATTAGATTGGTATTGGGTGAATATTGTTTCCCATTCTGTAGACTGTCTTTCTATCTTGGTCACAGTTTCTTTCGAGGTGCAGAAGCTCTTCAGTTTCATATAGTCCCATATGTTTATATTTTCTTCTAGTTGCTTTGTTAATGGTGTTTCACCTTTGAAGATGTCTTTAGCTTCAATGTCGTGGAGGGTTTTTCCTATATTTTCTTCAACGTACTTTATGGATTCAAGTCTGATATTGAGATCTTTAATCCATTTTGATCTGATTTTTGTGCAAGGTGTTAGACACAGGTCCAAATTCATTTTTTTACATGTAGCTGTCCAGTTTCCCAGCACCACTTGTTGAAGAGGCTTTCCTTACTCCAGTTTGGACTCTTTGAACCTTTATCAAAGATTAACTGATCATGTCTTTGAGGGTGGGTGTCAGGATACTCAACTCTATTCCATAGGTCCACAGGTCTGTTTTTATTCCAGTACCACGCTGTTTTAATTACTGCTGCTTTGTAGTACAGTTTGGGGGAAAGGTGATGCCTCCCATCTTCTTTTTCCAAAGGATTGCTTTAGCTATCCGTGGGGGTTTATTATTCCATACGAATTTCAGGAGTGTTTGGTCAATTTCTTTAAAGAATGTCATGGGAGTCCTTATAGGAACCGCATTGAATCTGTACAAAGCAGAG
>JAJIBD010003550.1:0-29887 GCA_021461705.1 Cryptotis parvus
CGAACCTCGGGCCTGCATGCGCCGGCTGTGTGCAAGGCAAATGCCTCACCAGCTGGACTATCGCCCGCCCAACGTTTCATTTTTTTATTCAATTTTTATTTTTATTTTCATTGTACTGCTTTTTAATATAACTATACTGGTTCATGCTCTGTACAAAAGTAGAAAGTCTTAGTCTGATTTGATAGGCTATCTTGGTGGCTTGGGTCTGAAATTCAAAACATATATCTTACAAATATATATCTTTGTTTTTATACAAAATGTATATATAAGATATATACAAACATATATCTTACCAGAGACTCTCAGACATGGGGCAGAGCTGCTACTTGCTCTCCCTGTGCCCAGCCGCTCATGAGGTCCCGGGAGGCATGGCAGGTTCTAGCCCTGGCCTGCCACCCCAGCAGAGCCTCACAACAAGCCAGATGACCCCCTCCCTACTCCATGGGGGCTGCCATCTTCCACATCCGACTTCCTCTGCGTCACAACTTCACCCAGCAGACCAGACTATCACAGCCCTAGCAGCTGTGCGGTTCATCAATAAATGCTTTATTTAGAGGTGACTACAAGAGTATGCCACCCGCACAGCAAGCCTGGCAAGCTGCTCTTGTCGTATTTGATATGCCAAATGCCAGTAACATTTATATTAGGTCATTCCCGTGACCTAATATAATGGTTTGAGGCTCTTTATGTTCCTGAGCAAGCGGTTGCCTTTGGGTTCTACTAGCATGAGACAGGACATATGGAGATATTACTGGTGCCCGCTCTAGCAAATAGATGATGAACGGAAGATAGTGATAGTGATCTTACAAATAAAGTAAATGAAGTCGGAAAATGGCAGTCTGGCGGTTTAGGAGAAACACCGCCTTTCCCGCATTCGACTACCCGTGGTTCATACTCTCGCATACACCATTTCACAAGTGCTCATCTTGCGGTCACTAAGGAGACATGAACTGAGCCTTGCTTTGTCTGTTTTGGTCACATCTGGAAGCGTCCTAGCTCTGTGCTTAGTTCCTGGCAGTGTCCAGAATTGAGCTCAGGCAGCCACGTGCAAGGCGATGCCCTCCCCACTCTATCTCTTTGGCCCCATGCTACGTCTACAAGAAGTTGACTATTTTGCTGTAGAACATGGCAGCTATTTAATAAAAGCGGCGCAAATGGGAAACCGGTCTTCTTGGCAAAACTAAGTGAAAACAAATGAGTCCAGAGGGGGAAACACAGTTTAGAAATTTGGGGACGTGTATGATTTTCACACAGAACTTCTTGCAAGTTATATAATTTTAACATTTATGTGATTCAAAGACCAAAGGCACGAGCACTTTCCCAGGCAGTGGTCCAAATCCACGTCCCAACCATGACATACCACAAGGCAGGTTCAACTCGGGCCTCACCGAAACTCCCAAAACTTGGCTGCAGAACATGTTGTTCTCATGTTGACTGTCAGACTTCAAGACGCTTTTAGCACACAGAGTAGAGTTGGTCTTAAAATTAGCACTCTGTCACCAGGAAGACGAATTAGAGCATGTTCTATCTGACATATATCTTATTGTCATCAAAGTAATTGAAAAGCATGCAGGTGGAAAGTCTTGTTTTTCGTAAAGGTAGTACCTTATTTTTCTTAGTGTGATGAAGAGAACACACTTTTTTTAAGAAAACCTCTGATAGTTTTACCGAGAAAATGACACATCCGGGATGTTAATGTTTTGGGAAGAAAAAGGTGTTTACATGTGAAGACATAAAGATCTTTTCTCGCAGGAGGAGCACGGCAGTGCTGGTCCTGGCTCAGTGCTCCGTGTTTCCTGGCAGCATCCTGGCTTGCTGAGCGACTCCAGAGCAGAGCCCCGAGTGTAGCAGGGCCGCCTCACCGCCAGGAAGAAACAGAGAAGAAACTTTGCTCAGACAGAAGTAGTGTCTGAGCTGTGCAAGCGTCATTCTAGCAATGTTTAGAGCTGGTGTGAGAGACAGAACGAAAGTTCCTGTGGCCACGCTTTATTTCCCCTTCCTGCAAACACTACATGGGTTATCTCAAGATTCCTTTGAGTGATCCTCTTTCGTGTGTACTTGGTCAAAAGCCTCCTGAAATCCTTTTGTACAAATGGGGGAAATCAAGGTAACAAACCCACGGATGGAGATTTCCACCACTGATGTCACAGCCGCCTTTGGATGAGGGCCGGATCCGGGAGGATGTCAGCAGACAGCAACTCCTCAGCCTGTGATGTGAGGCAGAGCGCTGCGGAGTCATGGCCTTTGTCGTCTTGGCACGCAACTCTCTCCCAAGGCACCCAGAGAGAGTGCCGACCATATTTCAGACCTCATAAAATTGACAAATTAGATCTGAAAGGGCTGTATTTGCAAAGATCCCTCAGTTACTCTAAGGCCAAAACATCACAACCGCGGTGTGAGTGGCCTTCGCAGAGACAATTTTCATCTGTCTTGAGAGCAGAAACCACCGGTGCTTTATAAAGCACAGCTGGAGTTAGTGGTACCCAGAGTTCTTTTTCAGAATCCACTTTTAGATCATCTTTAGGACATTTCGTGGCAAAACTGGTACTAAGTTGTGGTGCGCTCAGTTTAGAAAGTGGGCCAGTTCTAAGGGACTTTAACAAAGCCATAAAATCTTTTAGGAGAGAGTGTGATCTCTGAGAGCAGGTGGCTCTGGCTGTGCTATAGAAGAATAAAAACCTAAGGTGGCTGCTCTATTAACTATGACTTTAGAAATGAAATCTTGCAGCAACCCAAAAAAAAAGCATGCTATTTTTCCCCACTGCAGTAAAAGAGACTTTGAGAAATTCTCTTACTACTGCTGTGAGTACTCAGTTCTTCTGGTTTAAAACCTTCAAATGAAGAAGTATCTGCTATTGCATGAGAAAAAATATAAATAAATAAATTCTGAAAGCTTTCACTCTGTGAAGATCAATAGCCTCTTGAAAAGCCATGGGAAGATGGGCCAAAGGGGGCGAGTGACCGACAAGAATGGAAGACACAGAAAGTCTTGCAGGAAAGCGTATTTCATGCCAGCAGGGGAATCTGGACAAAGAAGCGGAATATTTTCTGGGTCGCGCGGTGGGGGGAGGATGGCCCGCTTTTCTTCTTTCTGGGCTCGCAGAGGTCCCTTGGCAGGGTGAGAAAGGAGGATTCTATGGCCGGTCACGTCCTGCTCCCACCTCCTTCAAATATAAAGCTATTGGCCCCGCTCCCGCATCTTTGATTTTCACCTCAAAAGAACAGTTCTTAATAAGTCCATTTAGAGCACATTAGAAAAATAACCACAAAGCAAGCATTAGAAGTTACCTTTCTAATGTTCACCAAACACAACTCAACCTCGGTGTCCGGAGCAACAGGCCAGCAGGTAGGGCACTTGCCTTGCATGTGGCCGACCTCAGTTTGATCCTCAGTATCCCATACAGTCGCCTGGGCACCGCCAGGAGTGATTCCTGAGTGCCGAACCAGGAGTAAGCCCTGAGCAGGGCCAGGCGCAGCCTCAAACAGCCCCACCTTTGAAAATAGAACAAAACAGCCGCCAGACCCTAGACCTGAAACCTCAGTGCACTGTGCACTTTATTTTTTTTTATTTTTTATTTTTTTGCTTTTTGGGTCACACCGGCAATGCTCAGGGGTTTCTCCTGGCTCTGCACTCAGGAATAACTCCTGGTGGTGCTCGGGGAACATATGGGATGCCCGGGGATCGAACCCGGGCCAACACAGGCTGGCAGCGTGCAAGGCAAATGCCCTACCCGCTGGGCTATCACTCCCGGCCCCACTGTGCACTTTAACGGCCACCGAGGCACAGTTCAAACCCTTAGTCTGGAGACTGGGGCGCGGGCCCGGGAACTCTGGTGAGCCGCTTCAGAACCACCAGCAGGAGGATTCTGAAGTGCTGGAGCGTCTCCTCCTGCTCCTCTGGGTCTCCTGCTCACCGGGTGCTGCTCTGGAGGTAATGTGTCTTGCCACTTGCAAACAAACAAGGAAAAGAGGCAGGGACGTCCCGACATCCAGCCCTGGTCCTGCCCCCCACTCTGTTTTCTCTGGAAGGCCACACCTCCATCAGGGATATAAAAACAGAACAACTCATCACGGCTATCTTCTTACCACTTGCGGCTAGTCTTAAATTCCAGAATCCCCAGAGTAGGATCCATTTGGCTGAAGTTTTCCCCCCTCACCCCCAAATGAATCTATCATGACTTGGCATTTTTCAAAGATCCTTTCAGTCTTGCCTCGGGAAGCAGGACAACTTCCTTCATCTCAACCAGCGGAGAATTACCCGTGTTTTTATGTTTGAGACAATGCCACACCACGCAAGAGAAGACAACAGACGTTGGAAATGCACACACAACGCCCACACCATGTCACACCGACAGGGCCAGGGCCTCGGGGCATTTCTCCTAATGACTGGGCGGCGCTATGCCCAGCTGGAAAAAAATTTATCACCTGTTTGTGAAAGGTATAGTTCAGCTGCTACCTTGGCAACAAACGGGCACATGAGCGGCCTAAGGGACTGCAGAGGCGCCTGCTATTGTTCCAGACCAAGATGAACAGGAAACATGTGTCCTAAACACGAGCAGGTGCAGAGAAAAATGCTGTTCTCTTTGGAGTTACGCTCATTGAAGGGCGTATCGTATACACACATAGGTGTGCATATACACTTAGATACAATACAGCATCTGATTTCTAATAGTAGATGGAAAAGCTAGGAGGGAAAGACAAAACACAGAGCAGGGTCATCTGTACAAGTGTTCTGAGAAAACCATTGATACCAATTTAAGCCATAGACTGGAGAGACAGCTTTGAGAGCTATTTCAAACGCAAGATTAAATGGAGAATGGTCAGGGACCACGTCAGCCATGTGTCTGCCACATTTCTGCACCCAATTTATTGATAGCTGCTCTATCTAATTTTTTAAAAAAATATATTTTATATATATGATGATCTCTGATTGCTAAGAAAGCCATTTAAGACTCACAAACAAAAGCATTAGCAGCTTATCTGAAATCTCACACCAGACCCCTCTCACCACTTTCTCTCTTCCCTGCTCATTACTATTATCTTTCATTCTTACTCTTGACAAACTCTTGCATCTTGAAGTATAATGCTGTGTCCACCTACACCTATAACTCCGATCCGAAACAGAATATTTTAGCCAGATCAAGTAACAGATGAAAATAAATTTCACAACATTGTACTAAGACCAGCAGATTCATGAATCATCATTGCTCTTAGAAAGCCTTTGATACCCAAGGGAAATTATATATATATATATATATATATATATATATATATATATATGCATATGCATATACATATACATGTACATGTACATATACATTCATAATGTGATCAGTCACACTGGGAGCTCAGCATTCCTGGTAGGTGATGTACCTCTCCTTCAAGTTGTATTTGTTTTCCTGATGAAGTAAAGTGCTATTCATGTGACCCCCTCAGCGGGTTTAAAATCTTGAGCTCTATGCTACTTAGAATGTCTCTCAACTAAGTGTTTCAGAATACATTCATTAATGGTCAAAACACAACTGCAGCACTATTAGTGCTCTTCCTGAGTTAGAAAAATATTAAGACTTTATATGAAGTAATCAATAAACGATAACAATGAAAATAAACCCCAAAACGTGTCTCAAGTCCTGGAAATAACGGAAATATTATCCCCTCTTTCCCTCTGACAATTCATGCTGAAATTCATGACCTGAAATTAAAATGTCTGGGGTATTCTGAGAGCCCCTGTTTTAGAATCATGAGGTGACTGGAAAGTGTAAACATTTAAAACTAACACACAATAGTACCGCAGACGAAATCAGAGTGACCAGCTGACTTTTTTTTTTATTGTTTTGTTTTTTTGCTTTTTTGGGTCACACCAGGCAATGCTCAGGGGTTTCTCCTGGCTCTGCACTCAGGAATTACTCCTGGTGGTGCTCGGGGGACCATATGGGATGCCAGGGGATCGAACCCGGCCACCATGGGCCGGCTGCGTGCAAGGCAAACACCCTACCCGCTGGGCTATCGCTCCGCCCCAGCTGACTTTAAGCTTAAGATACACCCACAACCTAGCTAGGAACTGGCAGATCTTCATGAGTTATTCCAGACAGAACTAGGCCTTATTCTTAGAGTAATACAGTGGCAACTGAACTGATTTTAGTCACACAGTCAGGAGAGCACGAGGGAGAGGCACGTCTTCCTCCCCAGCTGACCCTGCGGCAGCTAGACACCGGCCAACTCACGGCCCAAAGAAAAGAAGCCAGTGTGCTGATTTAGCTGACCATGCAGAAGCAGCCGTCGTGATGAACAGAGATCAGTCTCCCTACAAACTGATATGAAAATTCTTTCTGTGCGAAAATGAGAAACGTCTACATTTTAGCCTAGATATGTCATTCAGGACCCCCAAATTCATAAAGAAATTGCCCATATTTATTATCATGAGTATCCTGCCCATTTAAATTGGTGGCCAATGCTAGAAATGACAGATAGATCTCAATACTTGAGGACTCAGAACTTGTATCACTTCACTTTTATCACTTATCTTCCCATTGTTCATCAATTTGCTCGAGCAGGCACCAGTAACATCTCCATACATCCTGTCATAAGCAAGTGTAGCCCAAGGGCATCTGCTCACTCCAGGAACATGAAGAGCCTCAAACCATTCCTTCAGGTCATGGGAATGAGGTCCATAATTGTTACTGGTTTTCATCACTAACTGCTCATCTCGAGATGAGTGCCTACTACTGAGTGTACCGCCTACACGGCAGAGCCTGGCAAGCTACCTGTGTTGTATTTGATATGCCAAAAACTCCAGGACTCAGAACAGACTCATAAATGAATGAATGGAAACCTTTTCTTCCTAGATCACTGCTAGCTTCATCCCCTTTAAATCCCCCACAGCTTTTTGTTTCTCTTTCTGTACCTCTTTTTTCTCTGTAGTATCACCATAGTCACCTAATCTCTAGAATTAGTCCCTTTTCTTATCCAGAGACTATTATTATCAGAGTGATAAATGAAACCAAACACTAACACAGCTCTTCTTTATCTAAAACTCATAATGGCTCCCTCAGGGTTCCTGAGAACCATCCACAAAGGCCTCTCCTAAATGGTTCCAACCACATGCTGAGATTCAGCCCACCCACCTATCCAGACCCCTTACAGTGTCTACTAGCCAACACTTCATTCCAATTCTTCCAGAGTCAGCCAGAGGTTACTCCCCATGGGAGCACTTTCCTGAAATCCCAAAACTGTTATGCTCCTCATGACGTGGTATTTTGTTCATCCTTTACTCCCGATTTTCAGTCCAGTGGAGTACAGAGCAGGTAGCCAACCAGTGCCGTCACACACCGATTCCTCTCTTTCCTACTTCAGAAAGAAGTAACCAAAAAAAGAGAAAAAAGTCTTGAACATAAAACGTCAATGCTAGAAAAGAAATTCTTTTTAACGCATTATATTACAAGTTCTCCATTTTCCTTTGGCATTTATTCTCATTTTCTATACAATTACTGTCTTTCTGTTTCTGCTTTGAACCATATTTTAATTGCTGACAGTACCTTTTCCTCATCTTACAAGAACAATAAATACTTTACATAGTGAAATTCAAATATTGTAACATCTGCAAACTATAGTATCTCCAGTGCATTTAAAGTTAAGGCATGACTTTTCTAAACATTTAAAGGCGATATTGGATGCAGTATATATTAGTAGCCTTATTGTAACATCAGCAAACTATAGTATCTCCAGTGCATTTAAACTTAAGGTATAACTTTCCTAAACATTTAAAGAGATATCGATGCAGTGTATATTAGTGGCCCTATTGTAACATCTGCAAACTATAGAATCTCCCACTACATTGAAAGTTAAGGCATAACTTTCCTAAACATTTAAAGGAGGTATCGGATGCAGTATATATTAGTTGCCTACAGTTGCCATGGACATACACATTTTTTCACATGCATGGTCAGCTAAATCTTCTGTTGAAAGCTATTATACTATTGATTTGGGGACGTGACTCCAACTTGGCTCTGCTAAAGATCTCTATGCACCAAGAACATTTGCAAAAGTGAGTAGTTTCAACAGACAGCTCAGTAAGGGCCTTTTCTTTTGAAAATTTTATGATTCCCTTTTTTCCCTGCTAGTATAACTTAAATGTAAATTTTAATGTTTTGCCTAAACATGGAGATTAACAGACTAGTGAAGACTAGTCTTCCCCTCTGGGCAACTGATAACCATTCTTGTGTATGATTTGATTGTAAAATCATTCTCCTCACCCTCGGTTTCAGAAATTAAATCACCCCCATGTGTCTCAGCAACAGCAACCCCCAAAATATCAGCTCTCAAATAGGCCATCTCAGCTCACTAGAGGACTTACAAATTTAATTATATGGGCAATATTTTTGATTTGGGAGAAAGGAATTAGTATGTATAGAAGTGTGCTTTGGAATTCACTAATTAATTTCTTTAATGATAATTCTTTTCAATCCTTTATTTGCTTCTCACTACCCTGAACACTGTATGACCAAAACCCAAACATGAACTTTTTAATTGTAAAAAAAAAAATCAAATACAATTGAGGACCCCGCCGTGTAGTCGTCTGTAACTATGCCAGCACTGCCAACAGAATCCACTTGCTTGCTGACTGCACCGGGCACCCACGCAATGCTCACAGGGCCGAGTTTGGGTGGGGAAGCAAAGTTCATCGGGTCGGGGGAGTGAAGGTCATTTCTACCTTGAAAAGAATATTCTAAATGCATGTATTACCGCAACTGGGTTTGTAGCAGTATATTCAGTATGATGAGAAGCACATTTTAAAGAAAAAGATGATTCTAACTCAAAAGATAATTAAAAATCTAAAGATGAGAGGAAACAGCAATTTTAGAATTACAATAAAATACTGATTATTCAGTGAAAATATTTCTTTATTACTAAACTTTAAACTGCAATACCAAAGAAAGCTAAGCAAGTCACATGCGATACACACAAATACATTTTATTCCTACATAAATATTTAAGTGATGTATATCTAGTGAAAGTAATTTTGGGACACCAAGCCTTCCACTGGAGGCTTGTTTTGTGGGGAGAAGGGTCATGAGGGAAAGAGGGCGCCCCCAAAGCGAAACTCAGGGGCCCAGGGCCACTCCCAGTTATTCAGCCAGGCCATCTGCTCAGTGGACAGCCCGAGAACTCTGGGCTAAGGGCTGATCTCTGCAGTACCAGGGCACAGGGCCACACCCGGAAGTGCTCAGAGCCCCAAACCACACACTTAGTGCCAGGCACTCAAGTTGGCAGGGCTTCGTGTGGACATCAAAATGGGGTCAGCACATGCAGACAACACCCGTTCCCGTGATTTCCCTAGGTCAGTCTGAGGAGTTTATAACTTAACTAGGAAGTGCCCCTAATTAGGGAGAATACTACAAAGCAAAAGCTGCAGGCCGGTGAGCAAGTCAGAAGCCTGTCGATATTTTTATTATCTATATTTTATCCATCACACAATTACTTTCTCACTCACCAAGAAAAACTATGATCACTGTATCACTGTCTTCCGTTCATCATCGATTTGCTCGAGCAGGTACCAGTAACATCTCCATATGACCTGTCTCATGCAAGTAGAGTCCAAGGGCACCTGCCTGCTCCAGGAACATAAAGAGCCTCAAACCATTCCATCAGATCATGGGAATGAGGTCTATAATCGTTACTGGTATTTGTATATCAAATATGACACAAGTAGCTTGCCATGCTCTGCTGTGCGGGTAGCATACTCTTGTAGTCATCTCAAAAATCCAGTATTTATTGATGAACTCGCATGTGGCTGACATGGGTTTGATCCCCAGCCCCTTATATGAACCCAAGGCAACACCAGGAGTGAACCCTAAGCACTACCAGGTGTGACCCAACCCTCTCCTCACACACATCAAAAAGAAGAAGGATAAAAAAGGGCATATTTCTCTAGGTTTTTTATTTAAATTTTTAGAGACTCACAGACATGGGGCAGAGCTGCTACTGGCTCTCCCTATGCCCAGCCACTCGTGAGGCACCCGGGAGGGATGGCAGGTTCTAGCCCTGGCCCACCACCCCAGCAGAGCCTCACAACAAGCCAGACGACCCCCCCCCACTCCATGAGGGCTCCATTTTCCACAGCTGGACTTCCCCCTCATCAGAACTCCACCCAGCAGACCAAAAAATATGATAAACTGCATAAATCATGGGAAAGAAATGTCACCCAAAAAACTGAGCTCTAGGACTTAATACACGCCCAAAGCACAAACATGTTTCTCCAGTGGAGACGGGTCACGTGACGGTATGCTATTACAGTTCTCCGGCTGCCTTTGCCAAGGCACTGATGCATATTTCATCACTTTTTCTAATGGAAGTGATTCCTCAAATCACAGTTCCCGTTAGGAAAGCTCTTGCTTGGTGGAGCTGAGCACTCTTCTTACATTTCCTGACTCTGTGGTTGCAGAGACCGAAAGAAAGCTGCCGGCTCTTCCCTGGCCAACCGAGAGCCTTGGCTGGAGCCACGACTACAAGAGCATCGGGCCATTAGGCCTGGGGGGTGGGCAGGAGATCATCAGGCCCAGGGCTCTGAGCAAGAAGCTCTTGTATTTCACTTTATCAGAGAGGACAGAGTTTTCAATGCCTTTTGATTAGAATGCAAACACATTCTGAAGTTTTAAATAGCTACAATTCAGAAGCAGTTCATCATTAGTTTTTATACTACTAAGAATGCTTAAATATATGTTTATACACACACACACAAATAAGTCACAGGAATGGAGGAAACACTCCAGACACTCTAGGGCAAGAGTGACAGCACAGCGGGGAGGGCGTTGCCGTGCAGGTGGCCAACCCCAGGCTCCATCTGCGGCATCCTGTATTGTCCCCTGAGTAGCGCCAGCAGTAAATCCTGAGTGCAGAGCCAGGAGTAACCCCTGAGCATCACTGGGTAAGACCCCCAAATCAAACAAACAAACAAACAAATACATAGATGAGTAGATGAATAAATAAATAAATAAAAGAATGGAGAAAAGGTGCTAATGCAGAATATGAATAAGTTTTCCTATCACCATTTGATTGTAGGAACATTTACACAGCCCTACTTAGAACATTTAAAATAGGTTAATTCACACTAATTTACTCGAGTAGGTACAGAAAATTCTGCTGAAATATATATCATAGAATTGATCTATGCATTGTTTTTGCTTTTAGTTCTGTGTTTAAAATGTAAGCTAAATAACAAGCTTAAAAAAAGTAACACCAGGAAAAATTAAAGATAGTGAGATAACTTTTAAAAATTCGCATAGAAGCAGAGTGCAGCACTGAAGAGCTGGTCAGAGGCTAAGGGCTCGCTTGCATCGATCTACCTAGGTCTGACCCAAAACCTCTGTGATTCTCTGGACCTGACAGTCATGACCTGAGCTCCAAAGCCCTGAGTACCACCCCTTAGAGCGCAGCAGACCAACCAACAAAGACAAGCAGAGTGCAGCAAGAATGGAAATAAGAAACGAAACACTGTCAAAGGCTTTACGTCTTACACTGACACACTGAATTATTTCAGAAAGCAGTCCTCGAGCACAAATAAGAATGTACTATCTAAAACATATGCATTGTTTTTTATTATTCTAGTGAATTCATTAAAGTACTCTGTTCATTTATAACTTTTCCTCTCATTATAGTAACATTTTAAGAGAATCTCTATAACAAGAAATACTTTTGCTTCAGATTCTTTTTGAGACGATACTGAGTTTTACTCAATTGACCCTCAGAACTGATTCTCAGGTTCCAGAGTGTTGGTACAAAGAGTAGGGCATTGTCTTGCACACAGCCAAGCCAATCCCTGCCCAGCACCACACACAGACACTCTAAAACACCACCAGGAGTGATCGCTGAGCACTGAGCTAGCAGTAAGCCTTGACGTGGTCTCCCAAAACAAAACGAAATGAGAATGGATTCTTGGGTGTTCTTTCTGTGCAATAAATTGGGTCACATCACGTTTTTAAAACTGGAGTGTTGGTTATGAGATTCAGCCAGTTTGTTTTTAAAATGGATTATTTCCGGTTTGTTTGAGGTTTCTTTTGGGAAAATAAGAACTGTTGTATATAAAATGCTCAAAAACACCTAGTATGTAGTACCAGGAGTCTGGGTTGGTTCCATGCACAGGAAACCGTGCCTTCAGGATGGGAAATGCAAGACCCCTCAGACAAAGTCACTTTAGAAAACATTCCTGTACTATCACTCCGGCCCCCTCAGCTGTCCTTAAGCCTAGACCCCTCCTCCCCCACCACCCCCAAACTTCTTCCCACAGTGGTGACGCCAATCCTGAGCCAGTCCAAGGGGTTGTCATTATTACACTGTCTGCTCCCCTCTGCTTCGTACCCACATTCTCATTAGCCCTCTCGCCCCCATGGCTAGTTCTCTTAACATAGTGCCCTTTTAGGTCCCAAGCATCATGGATAAACATCTTTAGACGTCTTTAAGATAGAAGTTGTCTACAGTGTACTGGAAAATTGGGCTTACAAAGTACAGTTGCTCCTCAAATTCATAAAAATCAAAGTTTATGACCTCAAAAAGTCATTTCCGTGGGACAAGCAGGACTCTTCTCATGATTAGCAGCATCGTGTCTTGTTCTTCAGACAGAAATGTCTGGACCATAACCAGCTGTGCTCAGCACTTACTCCTACCTCATGCTCTGGAGCCGCCTTGCTTGGGCGATGAAATGTGATGCTGGGGATGAAACCTGGGTCAACGGTATAAAAGGTCATATCTCTCTGGCCTCTTTACTATCTCTCCGGCCTCAATGTGCTCACATTTTGTAATTTAAAAAATATATGCATTCTATTCTATACATAATGTAAGAAGAAAAAGAATTTCTTAGCTCAGTTAAATCTGCTCTCTAATAGAATAACCGCTTTCTTGACAAAACCATTACAGATGAAAATGGCTCTGGGTCATTAAAGTACTTCATAGATGAGGTCCCTCACTACTCTAAAAAGTGTGCATGTTGTGTTTTCATTCTTTGATCACTCACTTATCAATCTCCCATGAAACGTCAACATAGCCAAGGCGATAGAGGATGATAGCGTTGCTATCAGGCAGTTGGGTTCCTGATTATAAGTCATAACTAGCTCTGGACACTATGCAAATCTCTTACAGATGAAACAGAGAAAGCATCTGTGCCACAAGGTTGTTACACTGAACAGAGCCATTTCTGTAAAGTACGCTCAACTGTGCCTAGGCTAAATAAATGGCAGGATTATTATACACTTACCCAAAACATATATTGCAAATCATACATGATAAACCACGAGGAAGGAGGTAAAGAAAGTACAACCTCGCTAAACTATTACACGGAGAATATATGCACCTTTGTTTGACGTTTCCCTAACACATTCGTGTCTTTAACCTAAAATGCAGGCTTGTACTAAGATAGAGAATCAGCCCTAGAGAGATGCCCATCAGGCGGGGTTCTGCCTGCCACACTCCCAGCCCAGCACCTCATCTGGTCTCCCTCTAACTGCCTCATCCAAATGTGTCCCTGGGCTTGGAGACAGTAAACCTGAGCACTAGAGGGTGTGGGCAACACAGCCATGAATGAAGGCTGCATCATTTGCTTGTCCTTTGTTTTCTCTTTAGTTTTGAGTTTGGGGCCAGCCCTGGAAGTATTTCAGGGGGTATTCATTGTTTTTAAGTGTTGATAAAAATCATTAAATCTATGAAGCTTTTTTAAATGCAAAGTTTTTTTTTTTTTTTAAGATTTAATGAACAAAGCAATTGGGGAGTCCGAGAAATCACTCTAAAGTAAGGGTTTGTCTTGCATGTGGCTGACCAGGACTTAGTTGCAGGCACCAGACGTGCTCCCAGGGTGTACCAGGACGGATCCCTGTGACCAGAGCCAGGAGTAAGTATAACCACTTACTCCATAAGGTATGGCCCCGACAAAAACAAAACAAAACTGGAACAGTATGGAAACCTATTCTATGACAAGAAATTCTTTTGGACTATGTGTGGTCATTATCAAGTAAAGTTGTAATTTACTTTAAAGATTTAGGGGTTGAATATTGTTAGAATTTATATTGGGCAAAAATATCTGTGTGTGCATATGTGTGTGTCCATGCACAATCCCTAAAATAATATTAAGTAGAATACTATGCAGCTGCAATAAAGAATAAAACCAGGCAATTTGCTGTAGCCTGGTTGTAAGTGGAAGGTACCATGTTGAGTGAAGTAAGCCAGGAAAAGAAAGACAAACACAGGACGATCCCACTTACCTGTGGCATATATAGAAGTGAGTGAGGAAGTGTACTGGAGCAAAGGTGGGATCACACTTGACCAGAGAGTGTAAGAGGAAAAGGAAAGAAAAAGGAAAGAAATCAAGGGGTAAGAAAGAAGATGAGAAAGAGGACTAATGAAGAACAAGGCTGGGGTTCTGATTACATGGGTGATGTGCAAGAGCAGTGTAACTACACTCCCAAAGCTCAGCCTCAGCAACACTGAAGACTTTATAAAATCAAAGACACAACGACAACTTCATAATGTGTCTGTCAAGGGGGCAGGTGGGGAGGGGGAACATGGGAACCCTGGTAGAGGGGTGTTAAAACTGGGTGTGTAATTGGTGTTGAAATCCCTGTATGCCTCAAACTCAACTGTGTGCTTGGGGGGTGGCTTTGTAAATGACTTAGTAAACCACGGTTCTTTAATTAATTTTTTAATTAAAGAAGCTATTAATTCAAAACCCATGCCGGGATGATAAAGTCCCATGGGATGAATTCACATGAACTTCCAAACAAGCCCTTGCAGGAACAGCGCCGACAGCACAGCAATACGGCACTTGGCTCGCATGCAGCTAAGCTGCTTCTGTTCCCCAGCACTGTGGTTCCCCAACCTGTCAGGAGACGCCCCAAGCACACAGTCAACAACAAACCTGAGAAGCCCCTGGGTATGTGACCCCAAACATACACAAGCCTTTGCAGACAAACATGTTCACAGCAAAGATTCCCGGTGCTTCGTCTCCTCTCTCTCCCCCACCTCTCGAAGTTAAGGACGATTTAGCGAGACACTTAATAGCCCTGACCATAATCTGGAAATACAGCAAAAGCCACGTGACGCTGAAATGCATTCTCTTTTTGAAGCTCTTGCTTTGAAATACTTAGAATATGAGTCTGCCCATTTGTCAACTGAATGGACAACAATTCCTCATCTTGTACCATTTGAGACAAGCACTCTAGAATCTCATAGTAGACAAAAACAGGCTGACATAAATTCCAAATTGGTTAGTCACCAGAGTACAAAGTAAACGGAAAGAAAATCATTTATAAATGCCCTTAAATTCACATACTAGAAAATGCTGGATCAGAATGAAGAGGCCTCCCCCTCTCTCATCACGAACAGCCCAGCAGTGCGGAAGTAAGAGCTGCCACAGGTGAACTGAGGGCCCCTGACTCAGCACGCACTGGGAATCCCTGAGGATCTTCCCTGCTCCAAGACTAAGGATGTGCTCAGAAAGTTCTCAAGGTGGCCCGAGCCTGCTTTGCAAAGCACCAGGCCTGAGCCCCTGCTACTGCAGCTCACCGCGCCTACAGGCCGGCCCTCCGGACGTTCTCTGAAGCATAACTCCACCTTTGCTCAGCCTCGTCTCTGAACAATGAGCTCTGTTGGGCCTCCAAAAGCTAAATGGAGTTCTCCCAATCCTCAGGGTGAGGCTCTTCACTGACTCTTGAGAACAGTTTTCCCAGCAAGGGCCTTGGATTGTGAGATAGAGGGAGGCTTTAGGCCAAAAGAATATGTACTTATTCAGTAACAAAAGTGCCTGACTTAAATTTGAGGTTGGGTTTCTTTTTAATTAGGTTTTAAATGCCACACTGAACTATTAACGGACAAAATGTGTCATATCACATTTTCATGACAATGTAAGCCATACTCGGTGACCTTGAGTTTCCATAAATAGTCGCCATTTTCATTTGCTGGTAGCTACCCAAGGGAAAGGTACTACCTAGGGGACTTCGCCTCCATAGGACTATCTAATGGAACAAGAAATATTTATGGCACAAACTTAAATCTTCAAACTTCAGTTCTCAACAGCAAACACTTCTAAAAATACTTCTAGTAAAACTGATTGAAAAACCTGTGGCTTCATTAAGTATTAAAGGGAACGGAGATTTTTTTAAACGTGTTTTTATAAACCAAATAGTCTAAGAAGTCAAAGTCCCTGATTTACTAGAGTGTTAAGGAAGTAGGACAGTCTTTCATTTGTTTTTCCACTTGAGCATTCTCTAAGTATAATCCTGAATTCGGGCTAAGTCATATCATCAGTAAGGAGTTTCTGAATCCATCAAACAGTTAGCAAGGAATCAGACCCCTAAGCCTTACAGGAAGTGACCAAACCCAAACGCTTTCCAACGGAATTATTCAAAAGGACAAATAGTCCTGCTGGAAAACAGGAGAACTGAGTAGATAAAATCTGCCCACATCAGGAATCCCCATCATAGCTTGTCCACTCTTTCCACAAGTCAAGAAGTCCCACATACAAGAAAAGAAATTATTTAAAGCTCACGTACAAAGAAGGTAACTGCTGAGAGCAAGAAATACTTGGAGCAGAAAACCAGATCTCTGAAGCAACAGGGAACGGGAAGTTGGAGACACTAGGCTCAAAGTTTACAGGACTTGAAAAAATCACCCGTGAATCATGACGTAAACCAAGAAACCAAGCCACTAAACCATAAAACTCAGAAGGGGAAAAACCTTTATTTAAGATCCAGGATTTGGTATCTCAGATGTTACCCAAGTCCCAAGCACACAAGAAAAGAGTTGATAAGTTGCGTTTCATCTAACTAACTATTTGAGGGTCTGTTTTACTTTTGGATGATACCCTCGGTGCTCAGAGGGGCTTACTCCTGTCTTTGCATTCAAGGGTCATTCCAGGCAGGGCTCGGGGGACCACGTGACGGTGGCAGGGACTGAATCTGGGTCAGCTGCATGCTGGCAGGCGTGTGACCAGCTATACTGTCTCTTTGGCACCAAATTAATTTGCCATGTGTATCAACACTCATGATCAGAAAATGAAAAGTAGCTCAGAGTGCAGACAAAATATTTTTAAATCACACATCTGATAAGTAGTTAAAATCCACAGTCTAAAAAACAAGACTTTTGCAATTCAATGATGAAGCTTAAACACTTATGCTATTCTCAGTTATAACCACTTTAGCTTCCGTATACTTTTCTCTCAAATGGTATAAGGACTTCCAAGAATACCATCACAGATGGAAAGAATATATCACTTGAATCACTTGAATCCCGTTATTCATCGATTTGCTCGAGCGGGTGCCAGTAACATTTCCATTGGACCCTATCACGTGCCAATGTAGCCCAATGGCATCTGGTTGATTCAGGAATATGAAGAGCCTCAAACCGTTCCTTCAGGGTCTTGACAAGGAAATCTGACCATCTTGTAGGTGGGCGGACACGTGATCTTTTGACATCCCGTGGGATCCAGTCGGTAATGGCTCTAGTCCAGCGGTTGTCTCCAAATCACATTACATGTCCAGCCCATCTTATTTTTCGATGCCTTGGCAAATGAGACAGCGTCCCTGATTCTGGAATAGTGACGGAGGTCAGAACTCCGATTCCTTCTCACACTTGAGTGAGGCGTGATATTCCAAGCATAGCTCTTCGATTCCTCTCTGGGAGACCCAATGCTAACGTCCAAGCTTGCTAAACGGTGCAGAGAAGCAATAAAAGAAGATCTCAAAGACAGAAGAGCAGAAATACTGGAAGATGCAGCAGAAGCCGGAAAAAGCATTCGCACTGCCCGCCTGTCCTTTGCCAACTATAAGACCAAGATGACTGCCCTCCGACGCCCTGATGGATCTATCACATCTTCCAGAAAGGCAATGGAGAAGATTCCCAGGACTTCTACTCAAATCTCTTTGATAGCCACATCCACCTGCCCACATACCAAATCCCACAGAATGAATATGTCATTCCCAATGTTCTCCCTTCTGAAATACAACATGCCATCTCTTCGGTAAAGAAGGGAACAGCACCAGGCCCAGACAAAGTCAGACCCGAACACCCAAAGAATCTGCCATCGGTACTCATCAATACACTAGCTTGGCTCTTCACACGCTACCTGTCTGAATGCAAGGTGCCCTCCCAATGGAAAACCAGCAAGACAGTTCTACTGTTCAAGAAGGGAGATATTCCCGACATCAGCAACTATCGCCCCATCTGCCTGTTGTCCGTCATCTACAAGCTGTTTACACGAGTCATCCTGAACAGGATTAGCAGAACACTACATGAAGGACAACCATGCGAGCAAGCAGGCTTCCAGAAAGGATTCAGCACAATCGACCATATCCACACATTAACCAAGTTCATAGAGGTTTGTAGGGAGTACAAGATGCCACTCTGTCTCACGTTCATTGATTTACAGAAATCCTTTGATTCTGTGGAGACTGAAGCAGTCATCGAAGCCCTAGCCAAACAGGGGTGTTCAAATCCAATACATCAAGATCCTTCATGAGCTGTATTACGGATTCACCACCAGGATCTCACCATTCTACAAAGAAGTGATCATTAATGTGAAAAGATGGGTTCGACAGGGTGATACCATTTCACCAAAACTCTTCAGCGCCACCCTCGAGAACATCATGCAACAATTAGAATGGGAAGGAATGGGAGTGAAGATAGATGGTCGGCAACTACACCACCTCCGCTTCGCTGATGACATCGTTCTAATAACACCAAACATTAGCCAAGCGGCACAAATGCTGACTTTGACCGAGAATGTGGAAAGATAGGTCTACAGCTAAATCTAAAGAAAACAATGTTTATGAAGAATGAACTAGTTCCAGAGGCGGCGTTCACTCTCAGTGGAACAAACATCTCTGAATGCAGCAGTTATGTGTACCTAGGTCGAGAAATCAACCTGATGAACGACCTAAAACCTGAGCTGTGCAGGGAGGAAGAGCGGCATGGAATGCCTCTCAAAGGCATCGAAGAAATAGCTAAAAGGACAAAGAACCTCTGGCTCCTGGCACATCTCTTTGACTCCACCGTTCTCCCACATTAACATATGCCTCAGAGACCTGGGCCTACGAAAGCAGGATAAGAATGCTATTCGGGTCTCCCAGAGAGGAATCGAAAGAGCTATGCTTGGAATATCACGGAAAGAAAATATGAAACATTTAAATAAAAATCCTAAAAATAAAGTTAGCGTTGCATGAAAATTAGAAAGATTTCCCAAATATTTTCTATATGCAATAAGCACGCCCGAACAAGACACGGTTTAGTGGAAGGACCAACTTTATCCCTGCCCAAGCGCTATTTCGTTGCCAACCTTGGAAGTATTGGTTCACTACAGAAACCTTTAGACAGAGTAGTAATCTCTTTCAAAGTAAGAAAAGCTCTGCTAAACAGCTGAAACTGGATTACTATCACACTATGCGCATAATTTAACTCAAAAATGCACTAACACTTCGATGGCTCGATCTGACTACAGAGAATCCATTAAAGAAAATGGAGGACAAATGTTTCATGATACTGGCATTATCTTCAATGATCTGATTCCATTGGCAAGGAAAAAAAATAAAACATAAAGGAATGGGTTTAACTCAAACTAAAAAAAGTTTTTACACTGAAAAGAACCTCTATGCCAAATAAAAAAAAAAGAGAGAAATCCTAAAACAATGAGAAGAAAATATTTACACACCATATAACTGACACAGGGCTACCTAAGAAATCTAAAGCCATTCATAAGGCTCAAATATAAGCACCATAACAAACACACAAAAAATTCTAAACAGCAACACACACAAGCCCATCATACAAATGGGACAGGGGACAGACTTCCCTCCAAAGGCATCGGACATTTTTTGTTTACTCTTGCATCTACAGTGTGCCAAACACTGTCTGCGCAGGTGAGTATTGCTACGTGAATAAAGAAGAAGCAAGAGTTACTATTAAGTCTCAGGAAACGTAAGTGATGAGAATTGCCATGCTGGAGCCCCTAAGGGGCGACCCTGACCCCGGCACTGCACGTGGGAACTCGGCCAGGTCCTGTCTCCACAAACCAAACAGCCTGATGCCAACCTCAAAGCCAACACCTGCCGTGCACCTTCTGGAGGCCGAGCAAATAGGTCGCAGTGACTGATCTCCAACACAGGGCGGCTGAGAACTGCTCTGATTTTCTCTTCTCGCCTCACTGCCATCACACTTCTGAAGTTCAGCGGCCACAGAACAGAGGCCATTTCACTCGTGCACTCGAGTGTATTTTAAAAGATTTTCCTTCTTTTTATGCAAGCATGACAAAATATTGTCATCCTGAATTATGAACTGGAGAATATGGCATAAAACTGGCAGAAATTTTATTCCTTTCATGCTGTCTTAAGACAATCCAATATGAGAGGCAGACGGTACTGAATGCTGGTTACATCATTTCTCCTACATCATAGAACACGTGTTGCCATGAAAAAAGGTTTTTCATCCGTTTGTTCTTTGTTTCTGTTTTGGGCGTGACACCTAGAAGTGCTCGGGCATTGCTCCTGCTCTGTGCCTGGGAATCACTCTTGGCAGGTTTGGGCGCCGTTCTGCGTCTGAGCCGTAAGGGAACTGGCTCTGTGTGCTGCATTACTGCTCCGCCTTAAAAAGGTCTTATTTTACACAAAAAACTGGGCACAAATTTTTTGTGATAAATATGCAATGCTTACTCGCCAAAATCTACTAAGAATTATTGCAAATTCCTGTTAACTGTCATTACCCTAAAAACAAAAGAAGTGAGGCTGAGCAATAGTCAAAAGGTAGGGCAAGAGCCTTGCATGCAGACAACCGGGCTGATCCCTGGCATCCCTTAGGGTCTACCAAGCACTGCCAGGAGTAATTCCTAGAAGAGACTAAGAAATGCCATGGCAGTTTCCCTCTTCTTTCAATCCTTGTCTACCATAAGAAAGTCCAGTTTCTTTGCCTTGCATGCAGCCGACCCAGGTTCAATCCCTTGCACCATACATGGTCCCCAGAGTCCTCTCAGGTGGATCCCTCAGTAGAGCCAGGAGTATAGCCTAAGCACCTGTCATACAACCAGCACTATTACTGCTAGTACTGGCCCAGGAACAACAACACAAAAGACTGAATTCCCGTTTGACCCCCACATAATGAAACCAACAACATAGTCTACTCATTGTTATACTAAGAAACCGAAACTGACTACTACAATGCTATCCCTAGAACAGCAAAGCACTCAAACCCTAAAATAACTCAGAAGCACCAGTATAGGTATGTTTCCTATCATAATATATTTAGTGTTGGCCAAATCTTAATTTCAACACAAATGCACTCTGTAAAAATTAGCTTTCCAATTAAATATTTAGACAATCATCATTATCCTGATTCTTTTATATTATTACTGTACAGTTTGCATGTTTAATTACAATCTGAATTTCAAGTGCATCATGCGTCAAGAGGGTTCTGGCACACTATGTAGTGACATGACCACTAGGTGTGTAGTGTATCTGTAAGCCTATTGTGATAAATCTGATTTTGCTCCTTTTAAAGGAATGTACGTTACTCCAGTTTAAACCATTCTGAGTCTTTAGGAAACGTAAGTCACTTTTAAGCTGTAGTTTCCTTACTTCTTTAATGGTTTTGGCCCATATCTGGCAGTGGCCAGGAGCTATTTCCTTGTGCATGAGGTTCGGGGTTCCATGGATGGACCCTGGCCTCTGTCCCACAAAGCACACACACACACACACATACACACACACACAAGTCTACTGAACCAGTTCTCAAGACCAGCCTTTGTTTTCTTATTTAAAGGGTGGTTGTAGAAAATTTTGAAAATGTTTTTGGTTGGGGGAACATTAGATGCTGTTCAGGGTTGACTCTTGACTCTGTGCTCAGGGGTCACTGTAGTACTTGCCACTAGTGTACTCGGACAACCACATGCGGTGTTGGTGATTCAGCCAGGTTAGCCAGATCCAAGGCAAGTGCCTTAACCTTTTGTGCTCTCGTTAGGCCTAGCTGCAGGAATTTAAACCGAGTATTTACTGAGTCTGGGGGTGTGCTTAGCAGTAGAGCACTTGCCTTGCTTGTGTGTGGCCCGAGTTCAATTCCTATCACTGAACAAAAGGAAAAACGATCAGGATTTGCCAAGCCCTTAGCGTGTGGCCCACTAGATACAGATGACTCGCTACCTACGAGGCTATTAAATTACTGCCATTGCCAGTAATACACAAAATATAAATTATCTACCTATATTTTTTTTCCTATGACATTACCATTTAATCTCCATTTTCTATTTTCATGACACTGCCCTGGCCCACCTCTTACTTCCTCTTGGTAAGTGAGAAAGGCTTGTGGATTGCTAAGGAAAACAATACAAATGCTTCATTTATTATACTTAATTTGAATATCTGCTTTGCTTGAGGGTTCTCCAGAAACACCTCCATTCATTGGGAATGGGAGCCATTATTGTTACTGGTTTTGGCATATCGAATACACCACGGGTAGCTTGCCAGGCTCTGCCATGGCTCTGGGTTCACATGGCAATAAATAAGCCATTTTGGCTGACACGGTACATAGAAAAGGTCTCTAGATAAAGGATGTTACTTTTAGGGAGACAATACAATACAGCAGGTCCTCGAGTATCATGGCCTCGAATAATATGAATAGCGTTTGTCATAATGTCTTAATAAAACCAATAAAATGAAGAATGCAAGGTGCCCTCTCTGTCCTGAAGATTCGCCTTCATCTCACCTGGGACATGCTCTCCACTTCAGCTTCTCTTTGGGGATAAAGGGCTTTGGGGTCTCAGTGGACAGGGTGCTCTGGGCTCACTCAGGGTTCTGTGCTTAGAGCTCACTCCTGTGATGCTTGGGGGACGAGATGCGGTACCAGGGACCAAGCCTGAGTCACCAGTGTGCAAGCACCTCAACACCTGTACTCTTCTGCCCTTACAAGGAGCGGGGGCAGCAGAGAGCACAGCAGGCAGAGCAGTGACACAGCTGAGCGGGTTCAAGTCCCGACACCTGCCAGGACTGACCCCGGGACTGACAGAAGTGTCCTAAAGGTAAAGGAGAAAACCTTTGATGAAAAAAAGTCAAAAATATGAGGGGCCGGAGGCGATAGCACAGCCAGTAGGGTGTTTGCCTTGCATGCGCCAACCCGGTTCGATCCCCAGCATCCCATGTGGTCCCCTAGCACTGCTGGGAGTAATTCCTGAGCAAAGAGCCAGGAAGTAACCCCTGAGCATCACCGGTCTGACCCAAAAAGCAAAAAAAAGAAAAGTTAAAAAATATGAAAAATCTATATAAATAGTAAGGAAGAAACTGCATGTGAGTAGTCACTTGAGTGGAATTAAAAGTAATAAAGAATAACTTTGATGCTATCCCATTTCTATGCAAAATATAATCAGAACATGCACTGTGATTATGGTAAGATTACATTTTGGAATGTCTAATCACCCTTATCAGAAATCTTAGTATGTGGGAAACAGTAAAGCAAATGTTTTGAATATATATAATTATATATACTAAACTTCTGCTGAGCTCCACCTAGCAGAAAAGCTGATCACAGCCCTGCTCGCCAGAGTCCAACTCTACAGCCGTCTATTTCAAGCCCAGATATGCCTGATCCAGAGACTCAGAGACACGGGGGTAGAGCTGTACCCAGCTCTCCCAGAGCCCAGCTGATCATGAGGAGCCCAGGAGGGAAGGCAGGTTCTAGCCCTGGCCTGCCATCCCAGCAAAGCCTCGCAAGAAGCCAGAGAACCCCCACACCATGAGGGCCGCCATTTTAAACTTCGGACTCCACAGCTCGTCAGAGCTCCACCCAGCAGAAAAGCTGATCTTTTCCCATTTTCATTAATATATGCATGAAATGAGAGGCTACTACAAGGGTATCCCACCCGCAAGACAGAGCCTGGCAAGCAACCCCCTGTATTTGATATGCCAAAACCAGTAACAATTATAGACCTCATTCCCATGACCTGAAGGAATGGTTTGCCTTGCTCTTCATGTTCCTGGTGCGAGCAGTTGCCCTTGGACTACACTAGCATGTGACAGGACATATGGAGACGTTACTGGTGCCCGCTCAAGCAAATTGATGAACAACGGGAAGACAAGTGATATAAGTGACAAGTGATATACTAAACAATTTGCACAAGTATCTTTAGAAGTAGATACTACCAACTTTATAAATAATGAAATTGTGTTTGAAGCGTTAAAGTGTGGGCCATAACAAGTTAGTTGAGAGAGAGAGAGAGAGAGAGAGAGAAAGATTTCTGGGCCATCTCCACTGGACTATTGGGAACATGAGCAGAGAGAGAGAGAGAGAGTTCTAAAGCCATCTCTACAGAACTATTGGGAACATGAGCAGAGAGAGAGAGAGAGAGAGAGAGAGAGATTTCTAAAAGCCATCTCTACCAGACTATTGGGAACATGAGCAGAGAGAGACACAGAGAGAGAGACAGAAGAGAGAGAGATTTCTAAAGCCATCTCTACCAGACTATCGGGAATGAGCAGAGAGAGAGAGAGAGAGAGAGAGAGAGAGAGAGAGAGAGAGAGATTTCTAAAGCCATCTCTACCAGACTATTGGGAACATGAGCAGAGGGAGAGAGACAGAGAGAGAGAGATTTCTAAAGCCATCTCTACCATACTATCAGGAACACCCTCAGTCCCTCCCTCCTTGGAACAAGAGACCCTCACTGTGACTCTCATACATCACAGTAACATCACGTCCCTCTTCAAAGAGCTTCTCGAATAGCCATTCCAAAAATACTCTTTCCTCAAAGTCTCTCAGATGCCCTCAGGGATTCTCAGTGTTTCCAGCTCATCCCAGCTACGGCATTTCCTCTCCCTCTCCCCGCACTCCAGGAGCCGAGTGAGCCAGAGAAGCAAAGAGAATGAATGCGCAAACTTCAGGCGCAGGAGAGGTGACGCAGAACCACCAGTTCAATGTTTTCCTATTTTGCGCCCTGAAAGGATTTGTGTAGCTTGGTTCCAAAAAGATTTTTAAAGAAATGGGTGTATATCATGACCCAGAAAAAGTGATCAATAAAGTATTCGATTTACCTTATTCAAATGTACATGTTCTTAAGTTATAATTAAAATTTATAAAATTATAAAAATCTCATGTACAGTCATTTGATTTGAAAGAATAATCATTTAGTGGAGTCTAAATCAATATGTAAGGAGCTATTTCATTATCGTTTCACTTCCGCTTTACTTCCTGTACATATTTTAATATATACATTTACCTCTTTTTAAAAAAACCTAAATTACAGATCTTTGAGTATTCTGTAAATACTCAAATTACAGAAATTTGAGGCAACCAATTTTTTTAAATAACTAATCCTTTTTTCGGCATTTTGATCTCACCTGCATTGCTCAGGGGGTTACTCTGCACTCAGGAATTACTTCTGGCAGGTCTCGGGGACCACATGGGATGCTGGAGATGGAGACTGAACCCTTGTGTAAGGCAAAGCGCTCCCCACTGTACTATCACTGCAGTCCCTAAATGACTAATCTTACAGGCATAGTGCTTTAAGCACTTGTGAGAAAGTCGACTCACGGCACCCTATTTTTTAGAAACCCCAGACGACATAAGGAATCTAGTTACGCATAGAACACAGAGATTTCATTTCAGTTTCATTAGATTTCATTTAAAATCTACAGAATGTGGTATAACTGAAAGGTATATCTCCATATTCAAAGCACAGAGCCAAAACATTGAAATCATGAGACCCAGACTTCAATAATCCAACTGAAAAGGTGCCTGCCTGTCAAAGGGGCGGGCAGGGAAGGGTGGGTGGGAGGGAACCTGGGGCCACTGGATGGTGTAGACACTGACAGTGAGGCTGAAGTCTGACACGACTCTGAATAATGAATTATTGTTCTAATAGTTTGATCTGATGGTTGAACAAAATTTGCTTTACTATCACTAAATACATATTTGGATATATATATATATATAATATTGATATATCTGTAATGTGCGTATATATTCACATATATGTGTATTACCCCAACATAAAGGTATACATAGAGGCATATGGAGGAGATATATAGACATATTTAGGAAAAGTGGGCGTGAGAGGGCAAACATAAAGGAATGTAAGAGGCATACACGTAGGCAGGGATGGTCCACCGATGAGACTGCTATATAGTAAATGTGCTCACTCCTAAATTTCTAAGTGAACAATCACAGATGCAATTAAAGTATTACTGTATTTTTGATAAATGATTCAGAAAGCATTATAAAAATCCAAGGAGACGTTCAAAGAAAGTCATGATCAATAATGGCAATCTCTCAAACACGTGACAGAACAAAGGAAATGATGAAATGAGTAGCAATGAAATAGATATTTTAATGATGGCTGGCATCTTGGATTCCTTTTTGTATAACTTTTAAAAAATCCAGAGCTATCCTTTAGTAAGAAACTATAATAAGATATTTAAATTAAAACTACAGTAACTTTTTCCATTTTTTTATTATATCACTGTGAGATATACAGTTACAAAAATGTTTATGTTTGGGTTTCAGTCATACAGTGTTCCAGCACCCATCCTTCCACCAGTGCCCATTTCCCACCACCAATGTCCCCAATTTCTCCCCCCCCCCCACAGCCTGCCTCTACTGTAGGTTCTTTATCTCCCTCTCTCTCTTTCTCTCTCTCTTTCTCTCTCTCTCTCTCTCTTTCTCTCTCTCTTTCTCTTTCTCTCTCTCTCTCTTTCTCTGTCTTGCAACACATACATTTAGAGGTTATAATGTACATCCCTTTGCCTACATTCAATGCTCAGTTCTAGGCTAGTATTATAATTCCCAACAATTATTAGTAAATCGTTCCTTTTTCTGTTTTACCTAACTTCTGACTCCCATGATGCTGAAGCTAAAAGGCATCTTCAAAGATAAAACACCACTAACAAAGCAATTGGAAGCAAAGATAAACATACATGAACTACATGAAACTACACGAAACTAAAAGCTTCTGCACCTCAAAAGAAACAGTGAACAAGATACAAAGACAGTCCATGAATGGGAAAGAATATTCACCCAATACCCATCTGATAAGTGGTTAATATCCAGGATATATCAGGGACTGGTAGAACTTTATAAGAAGAAAACAGCCATCAAAAAATGGGGAGAGAAATGAACAGAAACTTCAACAAAGAAGAAATACAGCGGTTATTTTAAAGTGGTGGACCTCATTCCCAATGAACAGAAGTGTTACTGGCACCGCTCGAAGCAAATCCATGAACAAGGGAAGACTGACAGTGACAAGTGACAAGATTCCCAGAGTGAGCCACAAGCCCTGCAGAGGAAGCTCAAAATGACCCAGAGGTGACGAATAATCTCCTCTGGCACAAGAGAGGGGGGGGTGGTGGCAATAATACTTTAGGGACCCTTGATTTAAAACCAACTAACTCTACTCTCAGAAGAATGAAAGAGATAATGGAATAGTTCCCGTCTACATGAATTCTGGCCCCAAAGTGTTTGCGGCAGATCACATTTACTGGCATGGCTCTGCCTCTATCTTGGTCTGGCATTTCTCCTCCCGCCTTCCAAACTTCATTCCCTCTTTTGCTGCCAAGAGCTGATGGCTTTCCATTACCTACAGCCATTTCCTTCCAATACGCAGAGAGGAAGAGTTAAGTTAAACTTTCAATGAATAAATTTCATTTTGCAAAGATGGCAGAACACCAAAATGGTCTCTCATATTCTACAAAAGTATGAATCTATCCACATTCTGCAAACGCTGCCCATAAATCCTCATACAAATATTAGTTTTGTACAATTTTATAGTATCCATTTCCTTCTGTTAACATCTTAGTGATATTCTGATACCCACCTAAAGGAAGCTTTAAAAAATTTCTGCAAAATACACTAAAATAGAGTGACGTATAGTTAGTGCAAGGCTTACGCTCTACCACATAGTACCCAACCCAGTCTGTCTCCTTAGTCGAAACTTTACCCAAATCCCATGTAATATTCATAAAATAGTTTGACAAACAAGACTGTCAATTCTTGAGTGAAAAACTATGTGACTCTAGACAAAAAAAAGAAGATAACTGAAGGTGGTGGTGAAACTGGAAGTTAAATTCAATCAAATGGCAGCTATTTATTCTTACTATCTTTAAGTATGTTTTTCTGTGAGTATGAGAGACTCACAGACAGGGACAGAGCTGCTACTGGCTCTCCCCTGCCCAGCCGCTCATGAGGCACCCGGGAGGAAGGCAGGTTCTAGCCTTGGCTCGCCACCCCAGCAGAGCCTCGCCAACAAGCCAGACGACCCCCACTCCACGAGGGCCTCCATTTTCCACATCTGGACTTCCCTCTCATGAGAACTCCACCCAGCAGACCAGCCTATTGCAGCCCAACTCATCGAGATCCACCCTGCAGCAGTCTTTTTTAAATCCAGTCCAGGTATGCTGATCCAGAGACTCACAGACATGGGGCAGAGCTGCTACTGGCCTGGTGCCCAGCAGCTCACGAGGCCCGGGAGGGAAGGCGGGTTCATCAATGAATGCTGGATTTAGAGATGACTACAAGAATATGCTACCCTCACGGCAGAGCCGGGCAAGCTACCCATGCCGTATTTGATATGCCAAATACCAGTAACAATTATAGACCTCATTCCCATGACCTGATGTAAATGGTTTGTGGCGCTTTTGCTTCCTGGACCAGCTGGTGCCCTTGGGCTCTACTTGCATGAGACAGGTCATATGGAGACGTGTTCTACCAAAATGTGCCCGCTCGAGCAAATGGATGATGAACGGGAAGATATTGTGATACAGTGATTCTAGTGATCTTTTAAATATTCCTGCACCTCTCGAGGTGTTGCAGGTGTGGCTGCGGTTCCCGAAAAGCTATGGACAGGTGTACAGAACAGGACGCAGGCTTTGTCTACACCCCAGGGCTCTCTTACCCTGTAAACAGGCCTGTTTGTTTCATGGTCACGATTAGAAAAGACTGGCCCACTGGAATGGGAGCTCCAGAGCCACGGCAGAGCCTGGACAAGCTACCCGTGGTGCATTCAATATGCCAAAAGCTTAGTAACATTACAGAACTCCATTCCCAACAAATGGAGATGTACTGGCACCCACTCAAGCAAATCGATGATCAACGGGAAGACAAGTGGATACAAGTGAAGTGATCTTTAAGTATAATCTATAATTAAGAGAAATATTGTCTGCAAAAAGCACATATATATGGTACATAGATGTATATATAAATATTCTAGTATTAACATGACACCATAATTAACAGATGAGAAGTTTGAGACCCACCCACACTGATCCAAAATCATCACAATGGATGCTGAATTAGGGTCCAAGGTCGCCTTTCTGAACCTTCCTTTCTGCAGTCAGATCTGGGAAATAACTTTGCCCACTGCAGGTCTAACGTCAACACAATTTCAATGATATTGGTACCTGCCTCCAGCCTTTTTTGACCCTTTGTAACTCAGTAAATTCATATTTATTGGGAACTTATCCATTACTGAGTGAGCTCTCAAATTCTTGCTAAGAGTCAGATTTAAGCAGTAAGAATGGCACCCTGCTTATTAAGAGTCAAACCCGAAGGGTCAGAAAGATAGACTCTAGAGATAAGGAGCTTGTCCTGCACCCTGCTCCACAGCTCAAACTCCGCTAGCTTCTGCGCTTACGGTTCCGGGAGAGCCAGAGCCTGGAGGTGCCCTGAGCACCCTGTGCAATCCTAACATGCTCTCCCACACACACACACACACACACACACACACACACACACAGTCACTCCTACTGAAGTCTAATTCACCTCTGCACTCTAATTTTTGTGCAGGTTTGTGTTTTTTTTTATGGTGCTATCATTTTGCAAGGAGTCCCAGTCAGCTCCCTGGTCACCCCTTGTAGGAGAATGCACTTTGTGTGTGTGTGTGTGTGTGTGT
>JAJIBD010003551.1:0-40614 GCA_021461705.1 Cryptotis parvus
AATATACCAGCATATGTGTTACATAACATACAAGATCATACAAGTCTACCTGTATATATATTTTCACATCTCCTCCCTCTCCAACTTGTATATATATATTAAAAATTAAAGTGCATTAAAGAACAATAATTACACATAAATGAAAACAGATCATGCAAATTTTTGTTTAAACTTTACTTCATTAACTTACGCCTACCTGTAACAGCCCTATGGTGAATTCTATCCCAGGGTTGGCCCATAATTTTAAATTAAAAATAATTCCCCAGTTCCTTAAAGTTCTTGGAAAATTTACACAGGTAGTTTTTTCATCTTCCTCAAATAAATTAGGCAGATACTAACAAGAACCAACAATCAAAAAAATAAATGAGTTTGAAAAGACTGGGCAAGGTAGTTTAGCAATCAATACAAAATTTTTAATAAAAAAACAGAAATGCAGAAAATTGCAGACCTGCTTAGCTTGGTTTTGTGAGTTTTTTGTACCCCTACATATCCAAATATCTGAACCCCCAGTCATTACAAGGACCTCAGGCAGCTCTAAAAGCCTTTATGGGATGATGATAATCTACTTGTCCTTGTGTTCCGTTCATTATTGATTTGCTGCAGGCGAGCTCAATGCGTCTCCATTGCGTTGGGAATGAGGTCCATTATTGTTACTGTTTTTGGCATATCAAATACACCTTGGGTAGCTTATGAACTCTGTAGCGGTGGCAAGCGCTGAACAATTCTACTTACCAAGGCAACCCATAAAAGTGACCAATCAGACCTCCAGGTGGGAAGGCATAAGAATAGGAAAGGCAGGAGGCTGGGAACCAGAGATGAGGGTGAAAGCACTAATACAGCATGAGTTGTGGGGGTAGCAGACTAGGTTCATTTACAGGCATCTGAGAGTACCACAGCAGCATTAGGAGGAAGCCTGGAGCCCTGAAATCCCACTCAACGTTACACAACCCCTCACCGCCCCACTCCAGAAAGAAGTTAAACAGAAATTCTGGCGTTCTGTAAATCCTAGACCCCTACTTGTTAGTTCCTTTGCTATGTTTACTTTTCCTAAACACTTCCTTGAGCTGCGGACTAATTTCCTTCATGTTTCCTCACTCTTTAAATATTAACCCGTTGGTTACATACTTCCTGAACAATATAAATTTTTTCTCGGAGAGATCAAAGATTAAGATTCGGACGGCTGTGTGTGCAATGTCTGTCACTCCCAGATGTGAAGGCTTTCCATGCTATTTGGCTTATTTAAGTATATAAAGTATGTGTACAGTGTTAAAGTCTTAAAATTTTGGAATATTCCCATGACATCTAACAGTATTCGCAACACTGTATGTGGTGGTAATTAGCTCATATAACTATTAGTCATAGTTTTATGGTCAAACGCATTTTATAGAATAGGAAGTGGAGGTGCTAGGAAAAGGCAAAGCAGGAAACTAGTCTAAAGACCCTAATGAGGAATCTCTGAACCCTAACCACAGGCTTTCAGCTGCCATGCTCCCCAGGCGTTGTGGAGTCATACAGATTCTCCTTCCTACACTCATTAACTTACCAGTATTAACCAACATAATGTGTACTGCACATGTGTATTTATAAAAGTAATTTTTACTTTTGCTTTTTGGGTCACACCTGGCAATGCTCAGGGGTTACTCCTGGTTGTGCTCAGGGGACCATATGGGATTGAACTCAAGTTGGCACAAGCGAAGCAAACGCCCTCCCGCTGACTATCGTTCCCTCTATAAAAGTAATTTTAAAAGCACTAATAAATTGAAATTTGGTAAAGTGTTTTAAAATTCTATATTAACTCATTTATGTTAATGGGTTTTTATATGGAATCCAATCGATTTTGACAAAAAATAACTAGCATTCACACACGGATAGGGTATCTGGGATCTCCCCGCCCCACCCCCTCCATAGACGGCAGTTGATTTATAGGTCAAATTTACCAGCTGATAATTAATGAGTGATAATGCAGGACAAGAAATCACCATGTTCTTTCCCACTGAAGAACCCCTGGTCTTTTGTCTTTCTTTTTGGCCCACACACTTGTCAGTAGCTGGGGTTGGTCTCGCTTAGCCCTGAAATTCTGGGGTTCTGTAACCTGGGCGGCTCAGAGGTTTTTAGTTCAATGTTACTCGAGTGGCACTGGCAAGAAAAAAAGTAACTCAGCTGCAAGCTAAATTCAGGTAAGAATTTATGGATTCTCACATATGCACAGAAATAGGGCACAACAAATAATGCCAGTCATTCCTCCAAAGCTAGATAATGAGCACCCATTTGATCCAGTAATAGCTTACTCCTGGGAATAAATCGAGAGGCAAGAAAAACAAGCATAGCAAGAAACACTTTCTTTACTTCTTATTCATCTCGCTTATTCACTAATAGCTAGAATCTTGGGAAACAACCTAAATGCCGGGAGAACAGAGGATTAGCTAAAGAAACTGTGGTTCATCGACACTATGGAATACCATGCGGCTGTCAGAAAGGATGAAATTATGAAATTTTACCTGCAAAAATGGATGGACATGGAGTCTATCATGCTGGGAGTGAAATTAGTCAGAAGGAAAAAAGGACAGATATAGAATGGTGCATTCATTAATAGGATGTACATAGATACTACAGTGTTTGAATAAATATGGGAAATGGTAATGGCAGATTAAAACCACCACTGAATATACACAAAGAGACTCTAAGTGATAAACTCTAAATATCTGCAGGGCTAGCCACAATGTGTAAAATAAGAGGGAGAGAGATGCAGAGACAGAGAGAGAGAGAGAGAGAGAGAAACTGGGGTACCTGCTATAAGCGCCTGGGGGAACGAGAGCGGGAGGGGGAAGTACATTGGTGGTGGAAATGGGGCACTGGTGGAGGGATGGGTGCTGGAATACTGTATTACCAAGAACCAATTATGAACACCTTGTAATGGGCTGTTTCATGGTGGTATAATAAAAATAATAAATAAATAAATAAATAATGCCAGAAGTTAAATAAACTTTTTGCTAAAGATTCTATGGAGCTATCACTTCACTTTCGCAAAACACTTGTAAAAAGAATTCTTATGGGGCCAGAGCGTATAGCTTGCGGGTAGGGCGTTTGCTTTCCTCGCGGCCCATGCTGCCCGGGTTCAATCCTTTGTATCCCATATGGTCCCCAAGCACTTGGAATAACCCCTGAGGCAGAGCCGGAGAAAACCCCTGAGCATCGCTGGGTGTGACCAAAAAAGCAAAAAAAAAAAAAAAAATAATTCCATATGACTACATCCCTTTTCTCTATCAAAACCACAGAATCTTGTTATAGAAAAAATAGCAAAACATTCTATGGATTTTGAATAAGTATCCAAGCAAAACTTATGGAAGTCTTTTTTTTTATTATCAACTCTCCACAATTTTGATTATTTTAAAGATCCTCAGTGCCCCCCCCAACCATTGACTGTTATAGAGCACTTTTTAAGTTCAGGGAAGTTTTAGGTGCTCCAATGTTTGTGAAAAAATGATGTGCAGAAGATGTGAAATGCCCTTCTCCTAAAAACTGTGACAATTATTAGAAAAACAAACTGTAATGGGAGGGAAATTAAAAAAAAATCCTTTTTGCTCTGTGACAACTGGTGGTACTCAGGAGCTACTTATTCCTGAGCACTGTTCTAGGAACTCAACCTGGGCTTCTCTGACAAAAGCAGCTTTATGCCCTCTAAGTCATCGCCATCCCAAACTACTTGTAGACCCAAAAGACCAAAGGGTAGAGCCAACAGAGCCTAAGCATCTAAAAATACAAAAAGAATAGATTTGGCTTGAGATCTAGCTACATGCCTTAGGCTATTTACTTCCCCAATCTTTCTTTCCCTCAATTAAGATAAACCAGATAAAAGCACCCAATTCTTAGGACATAGTAAGTCATCAAATAAAAAATTACTATTAGTCCTGTTATATTTTTGTAGGATTAAGAAAGAGAAATTAGTCAGGTAGGGGTTCCCTGGCAGTATCGTAAATGGTCAAAATATCCAGGCATACAGAATCTGGAAATAACCAGAGTGCCCGAGAACAGATGACTGTGATAAAGAAACTGTGGTACACCTACACAATGGAATACTACACAACTGTTAGGAAAAACAAAGTTATAAAATATGCCTATAAATGGATGAACATAGAGGATCATGCTGAGTGAAATTAGCCAGAGGGAGGACAGATATAGAATAACTGCATATATTTTGCAGCATATTAAAAAAAAACAGCATGGAGGCCGCAGCGATAGTCCAGCGGGTAGGGTGTTTGCCTTGCATGCGGCAGGCCCATGCTGGCCCGGGTTTGATCCCCCGGCATCCCATATGGTCCCCAAGCACCGCCAGGAGCAATTCCTGAGTGCAGAGCCAGGAGAAACCCCTGAGCATTGCCGGTGTGACCCAAAAAGCAAAAATAAATAAATGAAATTTAAAAAAAAAAAAATAAAAAACAGCATGATACTAATATCAAGGCCAGACAAAAACATGGATCAGGTCTTGTCAGTGGGGAGAACCAACTGCAAATGTGTGGCAGTCAGAGGTTAGCGATACAGAGAAAGGAACAGTGTACCAATAATTATTTTAAATGATAATACCAGCGTAGGAACTGAGCATTGAAAGTAGGCAAAAGGATATACATAACCTCTAACTGTATGTACTGCAAGCGACTGTAAGAGTGGGGGGTGGGGGGAGGAGAAGAGAGAGACTTGTAGGAATCTCCAATACACTAATGCAACTGGGCCTTCAAAAATGAATTTAAGGGACCGGAGCGATAGCACAGTGGGTAGGATGTTTGCCTTGCACGTGGCCCGACCGGATTCGATCCCCAGCATCCTATATGGTCCCCCGAGCACTGCCAGGAGTAATTCCTTAGTGCAGAGCCAGGAGTAAACCCTGAGCATTGCGGGTGTGACCCAAAAAAGAAAAAAAAAGAATTTAATAGGGGCTAGGATAATAGTAAGGCCGGTAGCGCGCGCGCACATGGCTAACAAGGGTTCGATTCCTGACATCCCATATGGTCCCGAGCACAGACAGGGAGTGGTTCCTAAGTGCAGAATCAAGAGTTACCCCAGATCACAGATGGGTGTGGCCCCCTCAAATCAAAATACGTTAAAAAATTTTTAAAAAAGGATTAAGGGACCAAAAGCAGAGTGAAGAAGGCACTTGTCTTGCACACAACCAACCTGGGTTTGAGCTCCAACTCCACAAACTGTCTCCAGAACACCCCACAAATGACCTCAACTGGGGAGCACAACTTGGTGTAGCACCCCAAAACAAAATAAAAATGGATCATAATGCTTTCACCTGTAAGAATATCAAGAAGTATCTGTGCCTTTCATGGAAGTCATGTAACGTGTTCACGAGCTGAGAGAATGGACCAGAGGCCAATATCTATCCTGAGCTCTACCTAGCATACAACAAACACTTTCTTCAAGTGACACTAACCTTTATACCTCACCTCACTAATCCTTACTAAACAAGAGCTGGGAAAACAAACCGCCAAGACAACAGACAGAAATATTTGTTAGCATTCTGTTAGCAAGGGGGCTATTTAAGAAACAGTTCAGGAAAGAAAAACGAACTTGGTGGTAGCCTGATAATTTCTATATTCTGGCTTTGTTTCCTCTCCCCAACTATTTTCAAAAAAAACAAATAACCATGCAATTTAAGGTTTAGTTTAAATTTAGTTAAAAACAGGCCTATTACTTTATAAAGAACTCCTTTGGACTACATTACTCTTGTTTTTCCCCTAACTTTGTCAATAATCACTGTATCTTTGAGTAAATTGCTGTGCTAAATTATGGCTGTTCTACATATTCCGCTGAAGTATCACTACTTCCCGTTTAAGTATTTGTCTCTATAGAGCTACTGAGTTACTAGGTTTAGGCAGCAATTACCTTCCTTGGGGAACCCTCTGATGCCCACCATTTCTGGTGAGAGGTTATCAAAGAGATGTTCAACTGATGAGCCTCGGGTGATGGAGACATATGGTCAGCAGCATTTCACATCTGACACAACGGCAATACCTTCCCAGGCACGATGCCCAAAGTTCATTACATTACCTGGCAGCGAGCTCCCAAAAGAGGAAGCAGCAAAGACTCACAGCTACTTTTCCAAGAAAACAAGTTTAAAAAAAAACACAGTAACAAAGCACTTTCAATGAGAACAACTATAAGTTATAACTAAGAAATAAAAGACATTTATGAAAGAAAAAAATTATGGTCTACTAAGTCCATCTATGTAGGTGGCGGTGACTGAACTTCTGACTTAAAAAATCTTAGTTGTACAATAATGTGAAACCTGTTTATCTTATTTAACTACTGTTTGTTTCGCAAGGTAGCTGCCACTTGCAAATATATCCTTTTAACCAGTATACTTTTAGGGAAATTATAAAATAGTTCAATTTACTAGTATAAAAAGGAATTTGGTTATATTATTATTATTATTATTATTATTATTTTTTGCTTTTTGGGTCATATCCGGCATGCTCAGGGGTTACTCCTGGCTCTTCACTCTGGAATTAGTCCTGGTGGTACTCAAGGGACCATACTGGATGCCGGGGATAGAACCTAGGTTAGCGCGCAAGGCTAATGCCCTACCCACTATGCTATTGCTCTGGCCCCGAAATTTGGTTATTTAATAGTGGGTATAAGCATTAAGTGGATATCCTTGATATAATTAGGCTATTAAATATCTTCTAGAAGAAGCTTAGACTCGGGGCAGAGCAGGTGGGGCATTTGCCTTGCACACAGCAGACCCAGGTTCAATCCCTGGCATCCCACATGGTCCAAGTAACAACATTTCTAATTCCTGAGTGCTGAGTCAGGAGTAACCCCTGAGCATCGCCGCCAGGTGTGACCCAAAACAGCGAAAAAGGTGAAAAAAAAAAAAATCAGCTTGAACTTAGTGATGTAATCAGCTTGTAAGAAAGGTGTTTTACATCAAGGAAGCAACAACAATTGCATAAATATGCCCATTTCCTTTTATAGACATTTGAAAAATAAAGATATGAAGAAAACTGTTGAGTCAAATGCTACAGTTGCCAAGGAAATGTATGGACTTGAAATTGTAAAGGAAACTGCAGTTTCATTAATTGCTCAATATAATATACCTTTTAACATTCTGAATGAGCATGTTCCTGACATTCTCTAGAGTAGAGTCTGGCTCTGAAAGGTTCATAAACCCACCACAGCACTTTCCATACTTCCACTTGGCCCACCTTTTTGGGCCAGTGTCAGGAACCAAACATGGGCTCATACATGCCAAGGCATGTGCTTCAGCACTGACTCACACAGCTTGTCGCGCTAACCAAACCGCTCACGCTTTGAAACTGCTGCAAGTTTTTTGCCTCGGTATTCTGCACAAACAATTTAACATGATTAAAATTTGTCTATGAATTAAACAGTGCTTCAGCAAGTTACTATGTTTAATAATTCTGAATGTCACACAGCAATTAAAAATCAACTATGAAAGAAAAGGGAGGAATGATGTAACTAACACTGAAGTGTATGACTTAGGGGACTTAGGACATCCTTCTCTTAAATGTTTTCTAAGTAGCAATGTTGCTAATAATTATAATGAACAGATATGAACAGAAGTTTTTAAGACTATTTTAAACCTTTTTAACATAAGTTTCTACCCTTTAAATTGAAGGCCAGTATTCATTTCACTAGATCACTAGATTCCCGTTCATCATCTATTTGCTAGAGCGGGCACCAGTAATACCTCCATATGTCCTGTCTCATGCTAGTAGAACCCAAAGGCATCCGCTTGCTCCAGGAACATAAAGAGCCTCAAACTATTATATTAGGTCATGGGAATGACCTAATATAAATGTTACTGGTATTTGGCATATCAAATACAACATGAGCAGCTTGCCAGGCTTGCCGTGCGGGTGGCATACTCTTATAGTCACCTCTAAATAAAGTATTTATTGATGAACCACGCGGCCGGCGAGAGCCGGGCTGGTCTGCTGGGTGGAGTTGTGAAGAGAGGGAAGTCCGGATGTGTAAAATGGTGGCCCCCATGGAGTGGGGTCGTCTGGCTTGTTGTGAGGCTCTGCTGGGGTGGCAGTCCAGGGCTAGAACCCGCCATGCCTCCCGGGCGCCTCATGAGCGGCTGGTCACAGGGAGAGCAAGTAGCAGCTCTGCCCCATGTCTGAGAGTCTCTGGTTCAGCATACCTGGGCCAGATTGAAAAAAAAACTGCTGCAGGGTGGGTGTCGAGGATCCGGGCTGTGATAGACTGGTCTGCTGGGTGGAGGTGTGACGAGAAAGAAGTCCGGATGTGGAAAACAGCGGCCCCCATGGAGTGGCCATTTTCCACTACAGGCCTGGATTATCCACTACAGGCCTGGATAAATTATTAAAAAACAGCACATTAATCTGTTCGGAGCAATACTGAGATTAACATGCCAGTCCCATCACCTTCCAGATTTACCTTCTAGACCTTTCTCTAGGGTAACCAAGAGTCCATCTAGAATCTTGTTACCAACTGCTCGGCTTATACTTTGTAATCAGGAAGATATTTCATTCTCATCAGAAACAGGCCTGTGTGACCTCATTTATCATAAACACCATATGATATCTATTATATGATAGATATCTATCAATATCTATCAGAGCAAAAATCTAGTAGAATAAAATGTATGTTCTAGAGTCTCACCGTTAAGGAAAGAGAGAATAAAGTATCAGTCAGACCTCATATCAATTAGACAACCTTTACTAAATGAGATAACTACATTTAAAATGTGCTTTAGAACAAAATGGAATTAGAAAAAAAAGACATATGCATTTGAAAGAACTTTGCGCACTGTGCTGAAAATCAAATCTCTTGCAATAATATAATATGCCAATTCATAAAATGTACGTTAACAGAATTCTCAATTCAACATTTTCAAAGACGACATTAAGGTCAGGATTTCACGACTATGGAAGCACATATAGAAGGGCATTATAAATACGATGTCCCCTGTCAAGCTTACAAATTTGACAATGCTCAATCAAAGTTTTAGCATCACATCCAAAAGTGTTGCATCCAAATAATCACAAATCTTTGTCCTGTATCCTCCCAACATCTTTGTTGGCTTTTCTACTTCTTGTCATGTGTTAATACCAACTCTTAAGAAAAAAAAAAAGAACAAGAAATGGTGCAATAAATCCTTGATCATGTACAGAAATTATTGCTACTATAGTTCACTACGAAGCATGTCTATACATTATCATATGAACTTTGATCATGAAAAAAAATCAGAATAAAAATCTTTAGTGACATAAGCCTTACAATCGTATACAACATTCACGTGGCAATATTGGACAGTAAAGCACCCAATACCAACAGTTGACAAAATGTCCCATTGACCAGCATTCAATTAAATATATCTTTGTAGAGAAAGAGGGAAAAAACTTGTCGGCTTTCCAAGGCTTGTCAAAAAGGATTCCCATGTTCTGTGGATCTAAAACCAAAACACAACAAAAACCCGAAAAACAAAACCAATGCAGGTGAGGGTGTTACCGGAAAGTTAAGCATGCCAAAAAGGTGTTTTCGCGCGAATTAAAACCTAAAGCCAAGGTACCACATAATCACATTGCCAACCAGTTGGGTAATACTATATGAGCCTTATCTTAAACGAAATGCTACTGCACAAAAGAGCATCGATAAGTTAAATATTAGAGTGCACAAATCCAAAATCAGTGGCAATTTCTGTATAAAGCAAAATATTTACTATCAGCTGTAGAGTTTGCCCAAACGGTTTGATTCAATCACCAGTCTCAAGTCATTAAAAAAAAATCTCAATTCTTAAAATTCCTTTTGAATGTAATGAGGCAGTTTTCTTAATAGGTACATGAGACTGAATATAGGGAAAATAATAGTGAATGTCTGAACGTCTTTAAAGCCACATTTCACATTTAAAAAACACTTCCTTCCCACATTTCACTTTTTAAAAATGTTTAGAGAAAATAAATTTAAAATACTTGCCATTTTTCTAGCAAAAACAAACCAAACCAAACAAGCCAAATAATGAACCAACCAAGCAAACACTAAAACCACACACAGATGGGTCATCATGCTGCAGCTGCATTAACTATCACATCTAGTTCACTGGGATGCTTTTCAACTTTAAAAACTGGGATACGTGAAAACGTAAGTTGAATGGGTAATTTTGAATTTGGATTTGACTTTGTTGAGTATTATAACAGAGTATACTTATTACAATACAGTGTAGCACATCTATTAGAAAAAAAATTCAAGATCCTTTACCCGTCTCCTTAAAGTTAAAGGTGTGACATCATAAAGGGTGTCAAATGGCTGGATGTTTTACAGTGCACACTTATAGTTATGAAGTATGTCCTTAACAAATCTGACGGCTTCTTTCAGAGCTCCTCGTCTTCACCTTTTCTTCGGCGGATTAGCTGTTCGCGGCGGAGTGACAGGGCGTCCTGAATTCAGTCCACCATACTGGTACTTAGCTTTCTTTTCAGACGGTTTCAATATCTTAAAAGCAGATATTTGTTAACAGTATTAGTCAATAATCTAAGAAAACATCTCAATGATGGGCTTTTCAATAGATTACATGAACTGTCAAAGTACACAAAAATGTAGAAAATAGTAGCTCTATAAATATTTTAGAGTACCTTTGCTGAATATCTGAATACTGCTACTGTCATTCCATTTAGTAAGAGAGACTCTACAAATCCTATCAGCTAGCAGTCCTTAATCCCCCACCCCACCCCACCCCCATTAGTGTCGCCTGTGAAAAAGAACACTCACTTAAGGATGAAAAGACAGAGGTTCTCACTATTTTGGCATTTTTTAGTTATTTTATGTAGCAGGGAAATTAGTCACATTTACATTTTATATAAGGGCATACCCTAGGATAAATGCAGAGCCTGGCAAGCTACCCATGGTGTATTCAATATGCCAAAAAATAGGAACAATAATGGACCTCATTCCCAATGAATGGATTCATTACTGGCGCCCACTCGAGCAAATCGATGAACAATGGGAAGACCAGTGATACATGTGATAGGGGCCATAATAGTTTTAGGCTTGTACCAAGCTGAAGTTGTCTATGCTGGGAACGGAGCTTACCACTTGATGCGTGCTGGGTCCATACTCTAAAAGCGAGCTATTTTCAGACTTCGCTGTTTTGAGACCATGTATGGCAGTGCTTAGGATTTACTACTAATATCAGTGATCAGGAGGCCACCTGTGTGCCCAGATCCAAACTGGGGCCAGTGGAGTGAAAGGAAAGTATGCCTTAATCCCCGTACTCTTTATCCGACCCCAAGCCTTAAGTCACACCAGGAAATGCTCAGAGATTACAGTGCTCACGGGACTATATGGGATGCCAGGGATCAAACCTGGGTCGGCCAAGCGCAAGACAAACACCCTACCCGCTGAACTATCACTCCAGCCCCTTACCTTAATTTTTGAAGTGTAAATAGAGCTTAAAAAGAACACAACGCCTAAAGGTCAGGGACGTAAGTCAAAGGGCTGGAGCACTCAGCTGTGCAAGCAAGAGGTTCACTGCATATAGAACTCATCAAGCAATGCGCCCCAAGAGCACTGCCTCTGAGCTCTAGGACTGAACCATCAGGCTGGCAGAGCCAGGTCACGTAGGCGGGAGACACCTGCCCCCCAAAAGCAGCAACCCTCACAAATTAACAAATAAGTACAAATTTAATTTTTTATGTAAACCCATTTTACATGCTAAAATTTGATATAAAATAGATGTGTTTAAAATAGGTATATGGGGGGGTCGGAGCGATAGCACAGTGGGTAGGGTGTTTGCCTTGCATGCGGCCGACCTGGGTTCGATCCCCAGCATTCTCAATGGTCCCTCAAGAACTGCCAGGAGTAATCCCTGAGCATTACTTGGTGGGACCCAAATAAAATAAGAAAACAATTAATTAAATAGATGAAATAGGTAACAGGCCGTTTCTGCTCTCTAGTCCCTAAACGCCCCAGGCTCCAGGCTGTCGCTACTTATTGAGTGGTTGTTCTAGTTATATCCTATCAACGAAGCCATCCAATACACTTCGCAACTTGTTTGTACAATTTTTATGTTCTGTCTGAATGTGTCATCAGTACTTCAATAACCCGACTGCCAAATATATGCCACTTAATGAATATTCTATTTGGGATGAACTATTTTCAAGTATTTCTGGTTATGTAGGAATAAAATTGCTGGGTCATGTAGAAATTTAATATTTAATTTTCTGAGAACAGTAGAACTATTTTCTAAAGTAGCTATGTCTTTATAACAACCTCACCATCAATGTTTAGAGCTTCTAATTTCTCCACATTCTCACCAATGCGTTTTAAATTTGATGTCTGAGCTGATGTTTTAAGTAATATTTATAGTGGATAGAATTTATTTATTTTTTTTTTAAATTTTTTATTATACCACCGTGAAACATACAATTACAAAGGCGTTCATAATTGGTTCTTTATTTTTTTTTTGTTTTTTTTTTTTTTGGGTCACACCCGGCGATGCTCAGGGGTTTCTCCTGGCTCTGCACTCAGGAATTACTCCTGGCGGTGCTCGGGGACCATATGGGACGCCGGGGATCGAACCGGGCCGGCACAGGCCAGCCGCGTGCAAGGCAAACGCCCTACCTGCTGGGCTATCGCTCCGGCCCCCTAGAATTTAAACCTACATTGAAACACCAAGCTTTAATCCAAAATGAAATTAAAATTTTATATGTGCTGAAAGATTTATGAAGCATTTCTTAGAACTATTTAAAGACTACCTCAGTGAAAAATATGAATTCAATTCCATGACGGTAAGGATTGGTTACTACCACCCTTAAACGAAGTCAATCTATAATTCAATTGTACTAGTCGAAAGAAAACAGCATCACGAATGGAAAGATGACAAAATTTTTCTACATTTAAGAAGAAATATGTGTACTTCTTTGTTCATCTCTGCGCTATTCACTATAGCTAGAATCTGGAAACAACCTAAATGCCCGAGAACAGAGGACTGGCTAAAGAAACTGTGGTTCATCTACACTGTGGAATACTATGCGGCTGTCAGAAAGGATGAAATTATGAAATTTACCTGCAAATGGATGGACATGGAGTCTATCATGCTGAGTGAAATTAGTCAGAAGGAAAAGGACAGATATAGAATACTGCATTTATTAATAGGATATAGATACCAGTGTTTTAATAAATATGGGAAATGGTAATGGCAGATTAAAACTCACCACTGAATATACACAAAGAGACTTAAGTGATAAACTCTAAATATCTGCAGGGCTAGCCACAATGTGTAAAATAAGAGGGAGAGAGATGCAGAGACAGAGAGAGATAGAGAGAGAAAGAGAGGAAACTGGGGTACTTGCTATTAAGGCGGGTGGGGGACGGGAGGGGGAGGGGTACATTGGTGGTGGAAATGGGGCACTGGTGGAGGGATGGGTGCTGGAATACTGTATTACCAAGAACCAATTATGAACACCTTTGTAATTGTATGTTTCACGGTGGTATAATAAAAAAAAATAAAAAAATTAAATTAAAAAAAAAAAAAAAGAAATATGGGATATGCCAGGGATATGAAATTACTTTGGCAACAAAGTTTTAGTTGTTTTTATCTATGTGATAGATTCCTAATGATCTTATGAATATTACCAATTCAGAATTAAACTGATCTTCCTGTTTAAACGAAAAATACGAACTAGGATAAAAATTCTGGTAAGTTTTAATTAGACATTTGTTATGAATTTCTATTTACGTACCTGAAACGAACACATCAAAGTCTCATCCACACTCATCATTCCACCAGCATTGTCAAACTCGCCACAGTAATTTGGGGCTGAAAACAGGGTTACCAATTGTCGTTTAGCAAAAAATTCATATCCATCTTCCACCACCTAACAAAGGAAATTTCAAAAAAAAATGAATGTCAAAAGAAAAAGCAATTCTTGATGGATAATTCTTAACCATCTCTAGTGACTGAAATTAGCATACACAGAGAGGAAAAGGCCGTTCGATTTAGGAAGCCCTGGGAGCGTGGGAGCACGAAACACACCCAGCAGCACTTCGGCACCATGCAGGGCGCTGGAGCACACACAAAGGCGGAACGCAGAGCATGGGTCCTGAGCTACCTTCCAGTCCTTGATTTTCACTCTTAAACCCTACTTAGGACACTGAAAGATTCCCCCACCCCCCCCCCCGCAACGCAAAGGTCTCAGCCTAATTACTACAGAAGTTTCAAAATCATGCTGCTTCCAAAATTCTTCCAGAAGAGTAGACGTACCAATAGTGTGTCGTGTTTACACAGGAGCTGAGACAGTTCTTATTAGATGATGTCATTCTAATTGAACTATAGACCCTTTTGTTATTAGGGTTCACATTCTGCAATGCTCAGGACTTACACCTGGCTCTGTGCCTGACCAGGAATCACTGATGATGCTTGGGGATCTTTATGTGGTGAACAGAGATTGAACTTGGGGTGGCCACAAGCAGGGCAAGCCCGCATAACTAGTGATGTTAAATTTTAAAAAAAGGCAGTGAAAATATGGTTGAATTAAACCTTTCTTAATTCTAATTTTCTACATATGCATTATGTTGCTGGAAGTTTGAAATTCAGTAAATCAAGCTTAATTTAGAAATTCAAAATATCTACAGATTGCATTATTTATACATATACACTATACACATGTACATATACATATGTATACATAATGCTTTTCCTTAATGATTTAACTTCATTATTAGAATACGCCATCAACGAAGTGATCCAGCAATCCGTGTGCCTCAAGACTGTAAATGCAAGAAAGAGGCAGTAACATTTAAACCTTCCTCGTTAAAAGCAAACCAGATGCTTTGTGCACTGGGCCACAGCGACAGTGCAACAGGCAGGGCACTTGCTTGCATGAGACTGAGTGGTCTGGTTCCCGGCACCCCATACGGTCCCTCGAACCACACCAGATGAGATCCTTGCAGAGTCAGGAGGAAGTCCTGAGCACTGCTGGGTGCGGCCAAAGGAAACAAAACATTTTGTGAAGTGTGTGAAGTGTTTTAGAAGTCTTCAAAGAGCGGAATTATCCCAAAGCACTAGTATTAGAGAACATTCCCAGGGCTAGGAAAATGCTTAAAATCTCGATGAAAGAGCAGAGGGCTTTGATTTCATTCCTGTCACTACATGCTGCCGCAATGTCAAGGCCAAAGGGGGAAAAAACAGTAACAAAAACCCCACAGACCCCCCAAAACAAAAAAGCCCAAGCAATTCAGGGGCCGGAGCGATAGCCCAGCAGGTAGGGCATTTGCCTTGCACGCGGATCCCTGGCATCCCCATATGGCATTCCCGAGCACCACCGGGAGTAATTCCTGAGTGCGGAGCCAGGAGTAACCCCCTGAGCATCGCCTGGTGTGACCCAAAAAAGCAAAACAAAACAAAACAAAACAAAACAAAAAACCAAGCAATTCTAAAATCGTGGCTTTTCCTCGAAGGCCGCCTGGACTCTGGGCTCTGCACTCAGGATGGCTCCTGGCAGACTCTGGGAACCATCTGTGGTGCTGGGGTTTGAGCTCTGGTTGGCTGCGTGCAGCGCTAGTGCCCTACCTGCCATACTTTCTCTGCCTCATTTACACTTTAATTTCTAACTTACCAGTAGGTCCAGGCTCCTACTATAGTCCCCCCACAGACAGATTTAGGCCTGGAAATTTACCGTTAAGATTATCTACCCAAGTGAGAGAGAGCAGGCAGAACTAATGACTAAGATCTTTGTTCTCTTTTCAGTCACACATCTACCAACAGCAAAGGTTTATTTTTATTTAAAATGGAAACATTTCATCTATATTGTTTCCACATAGCTCACAATTTTAGAATGTGCTTGAAAATAGCTTCAAATTAGCATTACATTATTACTCCGTGAACTGAAATCACGGTTCTGAAACTTCTCTCTGGGCAGACTGTCAGGAAACCGTTACATTGTTAGATTAGCAGCGAGATCAAGTTACAGGCTTTAACTCTCCTACTGCTTTTCTTCTGTGACTAGAATTCTTGGATCTCAGGGCATCCAACGTAATAAATGAATTTGTACTAAATAAACAGTAAAATATCAAATATCCAAGAATTTTGTATTTCATACCTGATGAGCTCGACAAATCAAGTCTAAATCATGACGATTCAGAAATTTACTGACTACATCAGCTCCAAAAGTAAAGGAAACACCACGATCATTTTCTCCCCCAGCCCTGCACATCTTTATCTGGGTCAGACCACAACAGATCACAGAGCAAACCTGAGAGGAACAAAGACAGCAATCAAGCACAAGGTTCATGAAATAAAATACATCTATGTCCCATTTCTTACCCTTCAGTACCTAGAATTGCTTGCCCATTTCTTACCCTTCAGTACCTAGAATTGCTTGCCCCTTAGTAACCCGATCTATCAAACTTCATCTCTCTAAAAAATAAAATAAAATAAAATGTTGGCTGGCCACTCCACATATTCAGAATGTGCTTGTCTTACTCTGTACAAACGTTCATGAAAACAGTTGCTCTTTTCGTACATCCATAGAGGGACCGATCAGGGCAGCATCTCCCAAATGACTCATCTGTGTCTTTCCTTGGCAGTTTACGGGCCTTGTAATCCCCTAAGCCACCAACACACTAGAACTTTTACTCAATCCTTTGCTTTTCCCACATAAACTCCATGAATTATTGGAGTTTTTTTATCCAGAGATGAATTTGAGGGAGGAAAAACATGTTCCTAAATATTGAGGATTTATATCAATTATGGTGAACAAAATCAAAACAGATTGCTGGCTTTTAAAAAAGCACGCTCTGGGCTTAGGAATAGACAGCTAAATTTGTTTTATCTGTATGTCTATCATAGTTTGTAGAAAAACAGTATAATGAATTGAAGACCACGCTGAGAACATCAAAGGAAAAGGTCACTAAATACTCTTGAATTATCAAACATTCAGTAAGCAGGTGAGGGTGGGGAGAATGAGAAGAAATTTGCGAAGATGATCAAAACAAAAGCTTTGATTATAGAGACCTCCCAAGAGAATTAGAACTATCAGCAGTAGGAAATGTTCTTTGAATTTCTGGTGTCATGGATTGAACCCAATACCCACACAGCAAGCCAAGTACTGTACAATTATCACCCAGAAGTAGCTAGCTGTCAACTTTCAACTACTGTAAACAAATGAATTTTAAAAAACCCCACAAAACCTGTGCCACTTATAATCAGATGTCTTTATAAATGTTTAAGACAGGTTGGAGAGGAAAGAAAAAAAATCAAACTGCAGTAGGTATTATGTCAATACACATTTAATTCCCAAGAGCCACAGTGCTCTGAAATTACACATCTACCTATGTCTTTAATATGTGTATTTATAATAAGGGGCTCCCCAACAATTCTTGGGGGCCTGGGAGCCAGACAGCTCCAGTACAGCAAGGCGCTTCTCCAGCCCAGTGATGCTGGTGACCACGGCTGGGCCACGCAGCAGTGCAGGAGGCGGAAGCCAGTCCCTGCGCACACGTCCATCCTTTCTACCTATCTCTCCATGCCCTTAGAGATTTGTTTTAGAACGAATCTTTTTAAGATGCTTTGTATAAACTCATGCCCTATTAAGAAAAGAGATCTTCTGAGTCACAGTACAGCTTGCCTTGATGGTGGAATTATCTAAAATGTCCTGCAGAACTGGCTGCCACTGCAGTCAGTTTCTACCATTATTCCCTAAATTCCTGCTATAAAGCGTTAATAAACTCACACCCATACAAAACACACTGGGATAATCACAATTTCTAAGAGTTATCTTATTTCTTTTTTTAACTAGAAGTATGTATACACACACACTACACATAAATGCAGGCTGTCAGCGAACTGGTGGTTAGAACTGGCACTGACATCTGTGACCAAAAAGGGAAAAGATAAGCAGGTTCCTAGGGAAGCAAACCGTGGAAAGGCAACTTTGTGTTGGGGAAGGAACGGAAGGGCTACTTAGTAACGCATGTTTAAGTAACGCAGGTTTGTGTTATGTTTATTGCAATCTCATGAGCCTGGACATTTTTGGTGAGTAAGAACTGTCTGGCCCTTTCCTGTAGAAAGGAAAGGGGGCACAGTTTTACTTTTTCTTTCACTGTGAGCCAGACCATCACAAAGCTGTTCAAGACTGGGTCAGTCATACAGTGCCCAGCACCCATCCTTCCACCAGCGCACATTTCCCACCACCAATGATCCCAGTTTTCCTCCCCTGTCCCCCAGAGGCACCTCTCTCTCTGTCTCTCTCTGTCTCTCCCTCATTTTAACGATTCTCATACAGACTATTCACGGGTAATTTAAAGGTGTATTCTCGGCTAAGAACGACAACTGAACCGACTCATTTTTAAGTGTTTGAAGGATATAGCCATTATCAACAGGACTGTCAACAATGAAAAGCGAAGGGGATCAGCGGGAGCGTTAGTGCTAGTGCCATAGAACCTTATGATCAGCTATAAAACAGCGAAGTCATTTGTTGGTTCAAAGTAAGCTCTATTTATTATTTACAAATCCTACTTACACTGAACAATTCTTAAATTTAAAGAACTGTGATTTACAAAAATTACGGAGGCTAAACATCAAACTTTAAATCTCAGAACTTTACATTTACTGCTTGTTAAAAGACTAGACCTACTGGGATGAACCCAGAGCCATGGCAGAGCCTGGCAAGCTACCCGTGGTGCATTCTGATAGGCCAAAAACAGTAACAATAATGGACCTCATTCCCAGGAACGGAGACATTCCCTGGCGCCCACTCGAGCAAATCGATGAACAACGGGAAGACAAGTGACAAGCAACAACCTTCTCTATGTGCATACCTGTATCAGGGACATCAGTGGGTCTCATAATTCTCCGAATCTGTTCCATAGACTGCAGGTCTGGCGACAGTCCTAGAAACAAAAGCCACAGAATAACAAAAAGCATCGAATCAAAGCAGATCTCTGGTGTAAAATTAGGCCCAGCAAGTGCATCCTTCCAATGCTATTTGTTAGCAGAACCCCATTTCATAGAACAAAACCATAAGGACCAGCTTCACTTTTCCCAAAGAATTTCATTCCCTCTTATTAAAAGAGGGATAGGTTCTAATTTCTCTCTAGTATACCATTCAAGTATCATCACAGAAAATAGAAGCTGACATATTCCACCTCATGTTAAGATTTTTTATTGTAACCTACATTAGACATCTTTACAATTCTTGCTATTCACAGGCAAGCTGTCAGAACTAATATACTGATTATATTCTATCAATAAATAAGCCATCCTAAGGCCAGACCTAGAAGGGCTTGCTAATTTTTTTTTTTTTTTTGCTTTTTGGGTCACACCTGGAGATGCTCAGGGGGTTACTCCTGGCTCTGCACTCAGGAATTAACTCCTGGCGGTGCTCAGGGAACCATATGGGATGCCGGGATCGAACCTGGGCCGGCATAGGCCGCCACGTGCAGGGCAAATGCCCTACCCGCTGGGCTATCTCTCTGGCCCCAAGGGCTTTTTAGTTTTCTCCTGTAAGCTGATGAACAAGTAACTTTATTCAAGTATTTTAATTTAAACTTCTGTATTAAAAAATGGCAAATAAACCCCTCAATAGACATTTTTGATCAGGCTCAATTTTCTAGAATTGGCCCCATTATTCCCCGACACATACTCAACAGTTTAGCCCGCGTCCTCACAAACTCCCTCTTCGACCCACCAACAGAGACTGCCGAAAGCCCGCACCACTTCTGAAGTCTATTTCTCCTCTCACATATTCACAGACACGCGTCTGCTGACTGCTCAGACAGAGGCTGGGCCGGCGTGCCGCAAGCCAGGGAACTCCTCTAGCGCCCAGAGAATCAGTGCAAGCACATGACTTAATGCACACCAAAGGCTCTCCCATTCCAGCCTAATGGGAAACTTGCTGTGTCTCAAGTACCACGCACAATCAAATCCCCTTCGTTATTCAACCGCTTAGCAAACAGAATTTGCTTTAAAATTCTTCAGACAGCCAGACCAGAGTCTACATATTTTAATGGTATCTAGCCAAGTGCTAAACTATTTTTCAAATAACTCTTAATATTCAAATCTCACTAGTTATACAGAATAATCTACTATTCTACCAAATTTGTTTTTTGGTTGCTTGGGTCATATACCTGGCTCTCCTCAAGGGTTACTCCTGGCTCTGCGCTCAGGAATTAGCCCTGGTGGTGCTTGGGAAACCATATGGGATGCTGGCAATCGAACTCCAGGCTGGCTGCATGCCAAGTAAGTAAATGCTCTACCTGCTGTACTATCGTTCCGGCCCCTCAAAAGTAACTTTTAAAACAAAGCCGTTATCAAGTCTCTTGGCGTGTTGACATATCAAACGTAACTACATTTGGAAACCAATCATAATCATCCCATTTCTACAACAGCAGGGTATCTTTCTGCTAAAATTAAGGCAAAGGTAAGACTTTTTTTTAAAAAAATAAAGCTCTGGCTATATTGTTTATACATGAAATTCTTTAACAATAAGTCCTAAATTTTCAGTTCTCTGTAAGTTTCCAGTGATTAAGAGATTTTAGGCATGTCTAAAACAGTTTTGATTACTCACGCTTTCACACAAGTACTACTTTGCTTCCTTATGGTATCAAGATATTTGAAAACTTTTCTAGGTAACAAAGTAAGAAAAATCTGGAAGGGAAATGTACTAGTCACCTCCATGACAACAGAAGATCTTCTCATCAACGATGGCAGCTATAGGTAGACAGTTAAAACAATCAGTGAAGGTCTTCCACAACTTAATATTAAATCTTCGTTTGCCTATTAAAAAGAAAAAGCAAACGAAACTCAAATTGCAGCCGTTAACCTCAAAGCCTCCAAATCATCACAATTTTCTCCTTCTCCTACATGTTTTATAAGGTGACTAATATGACTAAAGTTACTAGAAAACTTCTAGAACCTGATGCTCTGTTTTCCCAGTGCCTGATATCAACACCCAGGCATGATTCTGGCAGCTCTGCTGTTTGAGCCTGGCAGCTGCCTGCCCCTCCACAGCACCGCAAACAATTCCTGGCAGAGGGCAACCTCCAGTGAGCACAACGTCAAAGATGCGCGAGAGCCACAGCCAAGGAGCGAGACCCTTGACGATGTGTGCGCACCAGAGATCCCGATGAGCACGACAATAGCGGACGATAGCGGACGCGTGCCTCACCTGAGCGTGAGCCCGGCAAACTCCGCTAACTACAGCAGCAGTACTCATCTTGCCAAGGCGCCGGAAGCACAATCTGACACATGACCCCCAACAAGTGCCACAGCTTTACAAAAGAAATTCTCAAGCTATACCGGGTGGGTGGGGGTGGTGGTGGTGGTGGTGGTGGTGGTGGTGGTGGTGGTGTGTGTGTGTGTGTGTGTGTGTGACCATTAAGTTCAACCTTTTAAATCATTTCAGAGAATGGCTCAACATTTCTTGTGACATAGGATAGGACCAAAGGGGTTTGAAAACTAAAAACTTAGTCAACTCTAGATCATGAGCAGTCACTGTGAGCTGTTTCACTTAAAGAGAACTTTCTAGCTGAGCTGCAGTCAACCTGAAACATGAGCAAGGAGCGAAGAACCAATTTAATTAATAGCATGTTTCCCGTTTCAGCATCCACTTCCAGAAAAGGCTCTTTCTTGGACTTCCTGGATTTCACTCAGGGAAAATTCAGACCCAAAGGAGCTCTTAGAAACTTAGGAAAAAAAAGTCTTTAGCTTATGAGTAAAAATTAATTATATTTTTACTTACATTCATCATAGAATCCATATATACGATTAATGCTAGCACATTCATGGTTTCCTCTCAAAAAGAAAGAAATTCTCTGGATATTTGATTTTATAAGCCAACAGCAAACAAATGGTTTCCAGAGACTGCTTTCCTCTGTCCACATAATCTCCTAGGAAAAGATAGTTGGCGGGGGAGAGCCCCCATATTCAAATAACCGCAGTAAGTCTGTGTACTGTCCATGAATATCTCCCTAAAAAACAGAAAATGTCGGTTTCAGAAAGTTCGTTAATGTGATCAGCATATTATATGGAATACTTTTTTCATCTTTACATAATTTTACATGAATTTGTTTGCTTAGAACAAAGCTAGATGGGCCATCAGTTCTGACACTGTCACAGAAGGGGTCATCCATTCGTCTTACCCTTTCACACTGAAGCCCACTAGCAAGCTGTCTCCCACGGGAAGCAGACAAACGAGGCCTCTGGCCAAGGACTCTAGGAACTAAAGCCTCACTCCATCTGCCCGTAAAGAACTGAATCTTCTCAGCTGAGCTTTGAGACTAACCGCAGGCCCAGAAAACACCTTAATGTAGTTGCAAGAAAAACCCCAATCAGAGAGTTCAGTTAAGCAGTGCCCAGATGTCTGGCCCAGAGAGACCATGAGATGGCAAGTTAATGTGTTAAGCTACAAGCTTGTGGATATTTTGTCATATAACAGTAGGTAATAAAGTAAAACCTGAAATGTCAGCACCTAACATCTACAATAAAAGGATCATAATTAAGCTACAAGACCCTGAACTCTACAACTTTTTATAACCAGTGTACTAAAATACCCAATTCCCTCCATCAGTGACATTAGATTATTGCCATTTTTTAAGCCTTTGCCTCAATGAGTTCAGATTTCACAATCACTATCTTCCCGTTCATCATCTATTTGCTAGAGAGGGCACCAGTAATATCTCCATATGTCCTGTCTCATGCTAGTAGAACCCAAAGGCATCCGCTTGGTCCAGGAACATAAAGAGCCTCAAACCATTATATTAGGTCATGGGAATGACTTAATATAAATGTTACTGGCATTTGCCATATCAAATATGACACGAGCAGCTTGCCAGGCTTGCCATGTGGGTGGCATACTCTTGTAGTCACCTCTAAATAAAGTATTTATTGATGAACCGCGTGGCCTCGGGCTGTGATAGTCTGGTCTGCTGGGTGGAGTTGTGAAGAGAGGGGAAGTCCGGATGTGGAAAATGGCGGCCCCCATGGAGTAGGGGGTCGTCTGGCTTGTTGTGAGGCTCCGCTGGGGTGGCAGTCAAGGCTAGAACCTGCCATGCCTCCCCGGCGCCTCATGAGCGGCTGGGCACAGGGAGAGCCAGTAGCAGCTCTGCCCCATGTCTGAGAGTCTCTGGTTCAGCATACCTGGGCCGGATTGAAAAAAAAAAAAACTGCTGCAGGGTGGGTGTGGATGATCCGGGCTGTGATAGACTGTTCTGCTGGGCAGAGTTGTGATGAGAGGGAAGTCCGGATGTGGAAAATGACAGTCCCCATGGAGTAGGGGGAACGTCTGGCTTGTTGTTCAGATTTATTGCAAATATTACCATGGTACATCTATAATAAATATCATCTACAAATTTTAACTTTCTGTCCCAATCTGAGCAGAGGCTAGGATTTGCTTTTAAACCGAATCTCTTATTTCTAACGAGGTTGACAATATTGTTTACTGGACACTTAAATTTCACAGGAGTTCTTCCTCAGTTTTCTTCTGTTCCATAGTTTGTTCATAAAAACTTCTTACAATGAGAATAACAATTATTTTGAACAGCAATCTTTCAAACTGTGGTGTAATTTCAAACTCTGGTCCACCTTGTTGTTTCTGTCTTTTTTTTTTCTTTTTTGGGGTCACACCTGGCGATGCTCAGGGGACCATATGGGATACCGGGGATCGAACCCGGGCCGGCATGGGCCGCATGCAAGGCAAACCCCTACCCGCTGGGCTATCGCTCCGGCCCCTGTTGATTCTGTCCTAAATCCTAGTATTTTACATAAAAGACCTATCAAAATTGCAGACACCAAAATTGTGTGTGTATGTGAGACAGAGAGACGGGAGAGGAAAGTGGGGCTCAAGCCAAGACGTCCCACATGCAGGTACTATGGGCTCTCACCACTGAATTCCATTCTTAGCCCACTGATATACTGAACAATTTTAAAGGCTTTGTATGGATCATATACAACTTGGACAGAGGGAAATCTGTGGATAAAAACAGATTGTTTTCAATTTTTCCAATTTACATACCGCAAATTTTCAGGGGCGCCTCCAATTCCAGAAGAATAGGCTGGCTGAGAAAGATCTCGCGAGACTTGATGCACAAGCCTCGGACTTCGGCTTCTGTCATCTGCACAATCTTCCCTGGTCGACATCCCCGTACTGACAAACAATAAATCAAAGTCAGTGTTCTAAAACCTATCCATAAAACAGTGATCCTTAAAGCCCATCTTTTGAAGATCATTTGTAACAGAAGCACTAAACTAGCAACCAGATGACCATATGTGTCCTATGGTCAACAGTAAGCTATTTCCGGCTTGACTCCATTGACACTGGTACCCCTAAAGTATCTTCCTCTTCCGCGGACAGTAGAAACCAAGTACAGAACCATCCCGATTTCACGGGCAGCTTGAGTGCCCGGCTTACTCTCTCAGCAGCTCTTGCATTCAGAAGGTAGAATAGTGCCTCAAAGAATCTGAGACTATAAAGAGAATTAAAAAGGAGGCTACAAGTAGGCATGATGGGCCGCACACACTGCCCGGGCTATTATTTTCAGTACTGGGAATTTTAGTAGGCATACTCTCTAATTTCTGGTCAAAACGAAATCGGAAAGCTGAAAGATATCTAACAAATGCTAACTCACTGGCTAACAAACAGTATTAAGCTTTAAAAGCTATTTAGATGGAAGGTGGCATTTCTTAAACATGAGTCAAATAGAATCCATTAAAGGATTCCCAGCAACTTTCTAGAAGGGAGTATGGAAGAATGGTGCACAGGGAGGTCTTCTTTCTTTTGTCCTAACACACTTGGGGGAGCTAGACCTGGCCATGTTGGGGATGACTCCCGGCAACGCTGGGGACCAAAAGGGACAGAATGCCAGAACTGCTATACTCTCACCGCTCCAACACCACTTTCTAAATTACATTCTTTTATATTACATTACTAGCTTTTTAAATATAGGGCTGATATTTTATTCTTAACTAAAAAGATCTGAAAATGAAAATGGGGAAATTTAGAAGAAACTCTAAGAGCTAAGAGCATGCTTTACATGCAGGTGTCCCAGGTTTGATTTCTGACAACATATGGTACCCCAGAGCGCCACGTCAGAAGCCCCCAAGAACCACCATGTAGCCCTAAAAGCAAAGTAACAAAAGACACACACACACACACACACACACACACACACACACACACACACACACACAGAAAGTGTCTCTGGAAGAGCTTATGTCACGGTCAGGTAAGTCTTCAGACTATTCTTATTAAGCCAAAATTGGCTCTTTTATACACAGAGATCTTAACTAATTCTCCACCTTTTGTTTTTGTACCACTCGCGGGGCTCCAGACCTACTCCTGGCAGGCCTATATGTGGTTCTGGGAACTGAATCTGGCTCTGCCCCTGCAATGCAATCACCCTACCTGCTGGACTATCTATCCAGACCCTATTTTTTGAATTTTAAATAGAAGTAAAAATGTAACATCAAAACAAGAACAACCAGTACTGGCGAGGATGTGGGGAGAACCACACATTCACTGTCAGTGTGGATGCTAACTGGCCCATCCATTTTGGAAAACAATGCGGAGCAGTCCTCACAGAGCTAGTAGACACTGAGCTTCCATAGGACCAACAATCCCGTTTCTGTGGACACACCTGGGGCCCCTGAACCACACAGCAGAAATGCCATCTGCACTTCTCTCTTGCTCACTGCAACACTTCACAACAGCCAGAATCTGGAAACAACTGGAGTGCCTTAGAAAAGCCCCCTGGATAACCAAATTATGGTACAGCTACACAACGAAATGTCAGACACCTGGAACAGTGAAGCCACGAAACCCGCCCATGAAAGGATGGACACGGAGAGCGCCCTGCTGAGTGAAATGAGTCCGAATGAAACAGAATGACGGCCCTTATCTGTTGGATGTAAAAAAAACCTTGTATGAGATTAATACCCAAGGACTGGTCGGTAGTTGGAAGCTGGCACAAATGGGGTGTGAGGGAAGGGGAAGGGCAGTTAGGATACAGACGGGACCTTAAAGACAGAAAATTGGAAATGATTGCTCTGGACAAGGCGAACCAAGTGCTCAAGGCAGGTAAAGGGATATACATGATAACCCTTTCAGTACCTGTAATGACCGTGGGGCACATAGGGGAGGGAGAGGAGAGAAAACAGCTGCGGGGGATGGGGGCACTGGTGGTGGGAAATGTGCACTAGTGGAGGGACAGGCGCTGGAACATTGTACTACTGAAACCCAATCACCAACAGCTTTGTAATTGCATGTCTCACGGTGATTCAATGAAAACCAAGTAAAGTATACTCTTGCCCATTATCGCACGAGCTCCAGCTGTGCGATTGTGTACAGCAGTCATTTAAAGTACTTGTTGTATGAACTTATCGCATATGCCTTTTTACTCCGCTTGGGTCGTTTCCAGTTCAGGACCACTACAAATGCTATGGATCTGATTGTAATTTCCCTGGGTTGCATTAACAGCTGGGATTGACAGACCACAGGTGAGGCTGTGTTTTTAAGCAGTAATTACCAGGTCCACAAAGTGATGTCCCAATTTCCCATCCAATCAGGACCAAGACTGCGCATACCCAGCAGTGCTATAGCTTTCTCCTGCGGGACGCGGGGCATCATAGCGGTGCCCAGCACCACTGAGGCCAACCGCACGGCAAGGGCCACAGCTGCTGTACTCTCTGGCCTTCGTTTCTTTTGGTCAGTGTAGATTCCACCTCACTTCTTGCTTTTTGCCTTTTCAAGAGGCATTTCACTCCTTCACTGCTGATCTCTGCTTTATCATTCGAAAGTCAGTCTCTAAGCAACCACCCGAGTGACTGCCAGATGGCACAGTTCTGTCACACCGCTCGCAGGGCAGACAGAGCAGCATTCCTGTGCCGTGCCAGCGGAGAATTCTTGGCACCTGCACACTGTGTCCCTCCCAAAAAGTCGACTTGTGAGAATTTCAGTACTAACAATACTGTTACTCAAACCAAAGAAACGTCAAGGGAAGTGAAGGGCGTGTTTGGGGGTGGGGGAGAACCACCAACTCTGCAACAATTGTGCAGCAAATACAGCGTGTCTACTAGATGCTACACTGTTTTAGCCTACCTCACTACAGCCCTATTTCATGTCTGACTTAACAATCAAGTTTTTATCCACATAAAACTAAACTGCTTTAACGGCGAGGAGGGCTTTTGTTCAATCCCCAGCATCCCATATGGTCCCTCGAGCACCGCCAGGAGTAACCTGTGAGCATCGCCGGGTGTGACCCCCCAAAAAATAAAACTGAACTGCTTTAGTACCACTCACCACAGAGATCAGCTGTTCTTCACTGAACTGCCTGACAGTTTTGCAGAAAAACCGAGATTACAAACAGAATGGGCCTTTCTCCAGCAATGCAGTCCATCAATCTATTTTGACACCAGTACTACACAGGCCTAATTATTGCAGCTTTTAAGTTTTAGAATCTGAAAACACACAAGCATTCCTATGAAGAACTTCCATTCTGCAGTTTTTATTTCATTAATGGCTCCAACTACCAAATCCAAATCCTTCCGTTTATGTAAATTTCAGTAATGGTGCATCCACACTTCGAATACAACTTTTCGTCTGGGAGCTGGAGAGCTACAAGGGCTGAGTGGACCCTGCAGGCAGGAGGCTCAGGTCTGATGCCGGCATCGGAGCCCAAACATCAATGGCAGTGAGCTCCACGTATAGAGCCAGGAACAGCTCCCGAGTGTAGATCTTAAACATAATCAGTCAGACAGAAACTCTGTGATAATTATAAAAAATAAAATAAAGGGGCCAGAGCAACAGCCGAGAGCTGAGCAGGGAGGGCATTTACCTTGCATGCAGCCAAGCCGGGTTCGATTCCCCGGCATCCCATAGGGTCCCAAGAGCACTGCCAGAAGTAATTCCTGAGTACAGAGCCAGGAGTATCTTCAGGTGTGACCCATAAAACTAAACAAACAAATAAACTGATCATTCTAGCTACTTGAATGAGCTGAGAAGTTGTTCCTTATTCCCTCCGCCTTGATATTTAGCCTTGCTGGTTGTCCTGTAATGTTGTTCCATTGACTGAAATGTTAATTAAAAATAACAAAAGTTCTAGGTGACTTACTTCAAACAGGATTGAGTACCGGTGACTGATTCCGTTTTTGCCCTCAATCCTAAAGCCTGCCCATTACGGGGCATCAAGGGGGACGTTAGGGCACAACGTGGGTTCCTGCAGCCTGGCAGAATGTGAGTTTCAACTTTTGCTTCTCTTGCCCAAAGGAACCTACAATCTGCTCAGATCTTTCAATTCCCAGGTGCTGTTTACTTGTGGGTTTCCAAGAACCTTGTCTTACCTGTGTGCCTTAGTGATTTCAGGGGCACTTGACTCTAGTCTAGGTAGAATCTAGGATTCTGAGTTTCCACACTGCAGAGGCCCCAGGCTCAAACTTAGCTCTTCTCTACAGAGTGGCTTAGTGACATGGTTTATGAGGTGACCACACCCCAGGCCTTCAGGAGAAGAACCCAGCGACTGCTGGGCTCACATAAGCGCCCCAGCTATCAAAAAAGCAAAACCACACTCTTCTCCTGTATTGCCTTCTCAACAATAAAAAGGTTGTGTAAGAACAGAAAACACATGAAGAATGATTATTGCCACAGCACACCAGAAATTCCCATCACTACGTAAAGAATTTTGAGAAGTATCTTGCCAAGAAATATCCACCGAGATCTAATCGTGTTTTGACCTGAATGAATCATACCATTTGGGAAGGCGCACCTCCATCGTCTCCTGACTCATTAGGGTAATCTTTAGGCACAATCCTGTTTACATTAGAAAAAGGGAAAAAACATAAACCAAATTCTCAAGTTTGCCCCAGTGCCTATTTCTGTGTGAAGTATAAATTAGTTTTAAAACCCAGAAAGTGGACTAAAGAAAAATACCCTATGGCACAAAAATTATACAAAATTCTCATGACACTGTCCACAAAGTTTTACTAGCACACAATGGCTCTTGCTTAGGGTCTTTTACCCTATAATGGTAGAGGTAAGCTGTAGCAACAGAAACCATGGGAGCACTCCCATTGGCGCCAGATTATCAACTGTAGAGATAGTCAGAACTTAATGCTTACTGCGTTCTGCAAGTTCTTATTTTGTTTTTATTACAAGAGCATACTCACTGTCAAAAAAAAGGAGAATGTGGCTGCTGTACTTTAAAGACCACAGTGGAATGAGGACAGCACAAGGTGCAGTTGGATGGTTGGGTTCGTGCTCTGACATTTTATCTGTGCTGCATGTTCATATTATAGATGAAATGCTCATCATGACATTGCCAGTTCACAGGCAAACCATGTTCAGAAAGTTTTAATGAAAAGAATCTCATCAGATTTCTTCAGAGAAACAAAAATAAAGCTGCAAAAAAAAAAAAAAAAGGCGGCAACCCAAGGAAGTTTACAAGTGGCTTATGTGTCAGCCATTTTCAAATTTTAAGACAATTACATCATATTTAACAGAAAAGACCAAAGAAGAATCGTCCAAGATTAGCCTCTTCAGAAACAGTTCTTGGGGTGGGGAGACGGGCTGATGTAGGGCCAGAGACGGAGAGACAGATCGGGGCGACTGCACTTGCTGCCGTGTATAAATCCACGGCCCCCAGGACCACCCCCCGGGTTCCCTGAGCAGAGCAAGTGTGAGTGCCAGAAGCGTGGCCTAAACAACCCCCATGCTACCGAAAAAATGATTTAGAACAACTGCAAGTAGATTCTAAGACATAATAAAAATGCTGGTGGTAAAAATGATGAGTGGAATATAAAAAGACTTAGTAGGACAATCTTACAAAGACTGTTAAAATTTATGGTAGCCAAGGGTTACACAGTGGGAAGAAATACAGCCATGACTGAACCATGGTGAATGGATTTTGCTCTGGATAAACTTAATCATCTCCTCCAGTTTCACACCTGTCAGAATAAGAGTATCTGACTTAACCTCTGCCATGCGGTAGTCAAGACCATTTTATGACAACTTTTTAGCTTAGAGCTAATCTTTAAAATTGTTTTATTCCACCACCGTGATATAAAATTACAAAGATGTTCATAATTGGGTCCCGGCCATGAGTCCCCGCATTCCTCCCACCCACCCCAGCCCACACTTTTTCCTTTTCTTCTTTCTCTCTGTCAGAGCTGATTTCTGAATGAGGAAACAAACCCTCAATCATTATCACTCAAAATTTAATACATTTTACTGCAAACCTGGTATTTTAAGATTTTTTTTAAAAAAAAATGTTTGAAATACAAAATTTGACTGTGGTTCAGTTACTTTGATAACTAAATGCTGCTAGAATCATTCGAAACGTCACTACACACACTTCCAGCGCCACCTAAAAGCTCCGTGAGATCATTCCCAGATTAGCCACAGTGTATTTTCCAAGCTCAAACTATACTTCCAGCAGCATTCTTACTCCTTCAATGCAAACTCCATAAAAATCCACTTATTTTGGGCTGGAATGACAGTAGGGAAGAGGGTGCTCCCTTGCACAAGGCTCCTAAGGGTCTGATCCCTGGCACCCGTATGGCCCCCTGAGCCTTAAGAGTGCTCTTGATAGCAGATCCAGAACTAAGCCCTGCGCAGGCAGGCTGTGCCTCAAAAAACAAAAAAACAAAAAAAAAAATCCTTTTTTTTTTTTGCTTTTTGGGTCACACCCGGTGATGTTCAGGGGTTACTACTGAATGACTCTTCACTCAGGAATCACTCGTGGTGTTCAGGGGACCATATGGAATGCTGGGGATGGAACCTGGGCCAGCCACGTACAAGGGCAAGAACACCTACCCTCTGTGCCCCAGCAAGTCTGTCTCTAGACTGTAAGTGTAAGTGGTACTGGCATTTCTTCAAGCGACAGGTAAACCATTTTGTCTTCTAATATCACTTGGATCACTTGTCTCCATGGATTTACTTGAGCTCGAAGCTGCTCGAGCGGTCACGAGTAACATCGCCATACATCCTGTTGGGAGCTAGTGTAGCCCAAGGGCATCTGCTCGCTCCAGGAACAGGAGGAGCCTCAAACCATTCCTTCAGGTCATGGGAATGAGGTCTATAATTGTTACTGGGTTTTGGCATATCAAATACCACAGGGGTAGCTTGCCAGGCTCTAATAACCAACTGTTATCACCCAAGTCTCAGTAATAGCTCCTCTGAAACAAAGGAATGCCAAGAAAAAAGTTATCTGCCCTGAGAAATCTTAGCCATGAAATCTTTCTAATTTTTATACTTTACTTCCTCTTACTCAACCCTATCACCTCTCCGAGATTTACCTGAGTACATACTGGGCAATACCAAAGTTAGCTTTTTGCTAGTGGGTCCGGCCGGGGAGGTAGCCCAAGAGCTGAGGAGTACGCCTGGCACGTGGGAGCCCTGGGCTCGACTCCTGGCACCGCATGGTCGGAGCACCAAGGCAGGGGCAGCCCCAGGTACCTCCAGGTTATGAACCCACAAAAGTAAAGAAAGTTTCTCCATACTGGGATCTACCTTTAAGAAGCAAAAAAGGAAAATCAAGCATCTTTGTTTAGGCTAAACTGTGAAATTCTGTGTTTAAAAAATTAGGCAGCTGCCAAAATTTCAATTTATCTTAGCCAGTTAGGAATAATATACTGGATCACAGTCAATATTCAGGAGCACTGTATAAGACCACAAACAGTAAGAGTTTCTGCAAGAACACTAACATATTTTTTTTAGAGATCCATGGTTTTTATGAATTCTAAAAGATGGCAGAGAATTATCCTATGTTAAAAAAATCTAATCACTTCACTGTATCACTGTCTTCCCACTGTTCATCGATTGGCTCGAGCGGGCACCAGTAACATCTCCATGAGTCCTGTCATAAGCAAGTGTAACCCAAGGGCATCTGCTTGCTCCAGGGACAGGAGGGAGCCTCAAACCATTCTTCAGGTCATGGAACTGAGGTCCATAATTGTTACTAGTTTTTGGCATAACAAGTAAAAATCACTTCACATATACTTAAATATTGTATAACAACCACTTAAGCTGGAAGTTCTCAAACTTTGTTAGTCTACCATCCCCTTTCAGGGGAAAAAAAAATCATCGCACTGCACCAAGCTGTCCCCTTTGGGAAATCCTGCTTTAGCCTGGATTTTAGAATTTCAAATCCCAGTGAGTCCTATCCATAAATTTACCACACAAGCCCTGGTGTGCTGAAAGAACACAGACACTCCACACGCCTTTCCACCCTAAGAGATACGCCCCCTCCCCTTCAATAGTCTTCCTACAGTCCAAGCTTTTAAGTTTAACAAATCTTGAATAAAAGTCTTTTCCCTGTGGAAGTTCAGATTGCCCCTCCTTCAAAATGCCTAACTTAAAAATCAAACAATTTAATCAAGGAGGTTTTAACATGCAGCGCCGGGTCAGACACGCGGCTCAGGGATAAAGTGCCTTATATGCCAGGAGTTAGGGGGTGGAATTTAAATTTAGTAATTCCTAAAAAAAAAATACAAGCTGCCATATAAACCCACATGTAGACCTAGGGACCTGAACACAAACACCCACAAAGCATGTAGACAAAGCATTATTCACGAGAGCCAGAAGGGGAAACAAAAATTATCAAGTAACAAGTAAATATACAACATATTCATTCAATGGAATAAAAGGGATTTCATAATTCAGTCATAAAAGGAATGAGGTACTAAAACACGTCACAACAGGATGAACTTGGAAGACATTACAAGCCAATGGTAAGAGTCAGTTCATTTCTACAGAACACACAGAATAGACAACTCCATGGAGACGGTTCCACCACGGTCAGCAAGCAGGGAAAGCCCAAAAAGAGAAAGCTTAAAAACCAATCATCTACCGCAGTGGTTTTAACTGCGGCCCATGGGCCAGGACGTGATCGGTGCCAGCCCCGAGGTGCAAAAAGACTTTAGAACCGGGATTAGAGGTTGCTGAATGCTGAGGGGTGAGTGAGAAACGGGGAGGGGACACAGAAACAGGCTGTTCTGTTTTCTAGTTGGTGAGGGTACTGGCTAGAATCGGCCAGAATCTAAAGCGGAACACGTGACTGCTACACAACTAGCAATACACTAACCTCTGTAGATTCTGGTATGACTCAAGCAGTAAAGACGTTATTTTAAAGGGTCTTTAAAAGGGGCTGCTGGGCACAGCTCAAAAAGAAAGGCCCCTTCTCTCTCAGTGAAAGCGACTCTAATCCAGTTCATCTTTCAACGGACGCAAAGGAGTCAGGAAGACCCCTCAAGCCTCCGATCCGTCACGGTTGAAGCCCCCACTCTGCACTGCAGGGCAGGCTGGAGGGGCGATACATCAGTCACTCAGGGCCCTCCTACAGTCCCACTAATGGTGGCTCCTCTATTAGCTGAATTAAATGTCAGCGGACATGATTATCAACAAAGGGAGATATATACTAAATGATCACCGCAATCTCACAAATTCATGTCACCGACAGGCTGAGGTAAGTGCAAAATAAATTTGAAAAAGCAATTATCATCGCAAGATTTTCACAGATCAAGAAAATATAAACAGTCATACTCTGCCTGGAGTTTCCAAACTGCTAATGTTCTATAACTCACATTCTAAGCAGTCAAGCTTAGCTTTGTGGCAAAGTTAAAAAAATCTTAAGAAAACTTTCCACAAAGCAATTAACTTTAAAAATTATCACATAAGCTTTGTAAACAACATTCTAATGACAAAGAAAAAAAATATTGAAATTCCAACAAGCACCTCTAAATTGTGTAATTTCAGGAGTGTGGGGTGTTTCATTTGCTTCAGATTTTCTACAATAAGAAAACTATTATAGTAATAATAGTTACTTGGGTATCTCCCCCCAGTTTTATAAGCACATAAGCAAAGTCTATAGGATATGCAAAATCCACCATGGAAACACAGCTCTAGTTACCAATAGGTTTCACAGGCATCTGTTATTTATCAACAGTTTTCAGTGAAGTCCAGCTTGGGATCAAATCGAGTTGGGAACAAAGCCAACACTATCAATCCGTGGGAAGCAATTTTCCACACAATCCTCTTCCCTAACACAGCAGATCCGTTCCTCATCCCACTCTCTTCCACCAAAGCAAGCCGGAATTCCTACTGGTCTGGAGAAATTCTCCAGGTTCCTCTCCCATACTCCCACTAGCACCTACTCCTGGATCCTATGACCGGGGGATCCAATCAAGAGTAAGCTTAGGGGCAGGAGCACCGTGAAAGACTCTCGCTACCACAGGAACATGCCCTGCCCGACAATAGGAAACATCCAAACAATACATCAGGACTTCGCACTAAATAACGAAGTAATCTGCAAATGTGGTTATTGCGTGCTATGACTGACCAACAATTTGATATTAAAAAGCAGAAACAAAAACAACTATATTATGAAAGTACAACCGCTTTAAAATGCCATCAGTGAATGGTGTGGGGATATTGGTGCCGGTGTGAAGTAACACAGTAACCCTTAAACATCAACATTACCACAGTGCATGTTAAGTAGCTCAAAAAAAATGTTGACAGAAAATGCACAGCTGGGTTTAGATTGCACAGGGCTGAGGTTCGCAGGGTCTGGAGACAGCTCTACTAGGTCCACAACACCAACGGCGCCCCGGCTGCCCAAAAGTGACCCTAGAGTACAAAGCCCACAACAGCACCTGCGCACCACCAGGCGTAGCACAAAACACGTTTTTAAAAAGCCATGAAGGAAAAGACAAATGTGGGGTCTTTTCTCCTGGGGTCAGGAGAGGGTTGGCGCTACCAGGCACCCGCAGCACCAAAGCTGGCCCTCGTAGCACTGAGCCCTCCGGACTGGCTGGCTAAGGACTGCGCCAGCTTCCCAAGCACCCTGAAACCTCAGCATTCAGCCCCCAAAGAGATCTCGGAGCTCCACCCCCCAGAAATATTGGCCAGATTTAAACTTACATATCCATTTCACACTAAAACCTAATACTAAATAGCACTTGCATTTAAATGAAATGGAAAACTAAGCAGACAAAAAGTCTAATGCCTAAAATTAGTAGAAAACTCAAGATATCTGGGCCTACATTTTGGAGGAGGGGACCGAGAAGCACCCAAAGACGTTAAGAACCCCAGGGAGGTACCCAAAATCGAGTAAGGAAACTCGGGTCCGGAGACAGCGCGGCAGGGAGGAGGGTCACAGGCTAGGCCCGGCCTGAGCCCCTGCAGCCAAAGCCCAGCCCCAACAGCCCTGACCGCCCTCGCCACAGCGCATTGCAGTGGACAGAGGCAGCCCGACAGGCTCAGAAAAATCACTTCCAGACCGGGAGTTCCTTCAGGGAGAGATTCGTTATCTTTGCGTTCCTTGTGCCTGGTACAAAAAGTTTAATAGACACTAACAGAAGGGAAATGTGCCTGGATTTTGCACCCCAGAAGGGGGTGAAAGCTCCTCTGACCACTCCAAGTTCACAGAAAAAAGGAAAAACCAAGAAATAACCAAGTTATCTCCCCACCATAATCTTCGCCCAGTGAGCCTGAAAACTCCACTGTGACATTTTGGAAGCATGCAGAGTTCTGAAAGGTGCCCCGGCCTTCAAAGCCTTCGGGGAGCGTTCCACTTTCTTCGCAACACACGGGGAGGAGCGACACGGGCAGCCCCCGGATCAAGCATCCACTCGCACACAGACTTATTTTTGTGCCCACATTTTACTACAACTTTGGGGGAGGCGCAAAGTAGCAGAGTCAGGAGCATCCGGCACTTACGGTTCGATTTACATCTCAAATAAAACGTATAAGAACGGTGGCGGGAATATATTTCCAAGGCCAACAAAATATAAGCTTATAAAAGCCAAACAGCCGTTTCTCACTTACACAAAGCAAAAATCCTATTTAAGGAAAAACAAAACCAGCTGAAAAACACGGTCGCCCCTGCAAAAGCCACACCACCGTGGCCAGCGCCGGGGGCCAGCACAGCCGGGCGGCCCAGCAGTGGGCCCGGAGTGGACAGGCGGCAGGAGGGGCGCCCGGGGCTGCCCGAGAGCAGCTGGAGACCCCCGCAGCAGCCTGGGGCGTCCCTGAGGTGCGCGTGGCCGTTCGACGCCCACCGAGGTGGGGGAGGGACGCGGAGGGGAGCCGCGGGCCCTGCTGCCCGCCCCGGCCGCACCGCGAGACCCCCGAGGGCCTCCGGAGCGGCCCCCCGGCACGAGGCGTGGGGCCTCCCCCCCCCACACCCGGGCAGAGACGAAACTGGCTCCACCCGCCAGGACCTGCACCCCGAAAGCCGGCCCCTGCGGCGGGCGCGGAGCTCCCGGGGCGCCCCCAGACCCCACCTGCCACCCCCGCGGCCAGATCGCGCGCGCGCACACACACAGGCACAGACACACGCGCGCACTCACACACGGCGCGCACACGCTCACGCACCGCCTCCCCTCGGGACCCAACTCCCCTCTCCTAAAATTCACTCTCGGAGCCCCGCGTCCGAGGCAGCCGAGAGCGGCGCACAAAGGGAGCAGCGCGGCCGCCCCGCGAGCAGCAAACGCTCACGCCCTCCTGGGCCCGGGGATGTCGGGGGGTTGTCGGGGCGGCGGGCGGCCGGGGGTCTCGGGGCGCGGGCGGCGGGGGTCTCGGGGGCGCGGGCGGCGGGGGTCGCGGCTCCCTGGGGCCCCGCGTTCGGGCCGCGCGCGCGGGGTCGCGGCGCGGGGAGGCCCCGCCGCAGGCCGGGCCGCACTCACCCTCCAGCAGGCGGGTGATGAGACTGTCCACGTTCAGCTCCCCGTCCGCCATCTTGTCGACACGGCGGCTCCTTCCCGGCTGCGGCCACAAGGGCTCCCTCGGCGGCGGCGGCTGTGCCGGCGGCTCGGCGTCCCCTCACCTACGAGTCACGCGGCCTTGGGACCCGGCTTCCGACGCCCCCGGGCCCCGCGGGCGTGCGTGCGTGCGGGCCGCCCTCCCCCACCCCCCCCCTGCAGGTCGCGGGGCGCGCACCCCGGGAAGCCACGGAGGAGATCGATAAACAAGCGGAGCCCCCACCCCCAGGAACCGGGCCGCGTCAGACACCGCCGCCGCCGCCGCTCCGGCCTCGGCACCGCCCCCACTGCGCAGAGCTCACCAGCGCCGCCGACGGCCCCACCCGCAGCGCTGCCGCTCCGCACCGCGCGCCGCCGCCGCGCCACGCAACCCCGCGCAGGCGCACGGCGCACCCCGAGCGTCCTCCCTCCCGCGGCCCCGCCCTTCGGCGGCCCGGCCTCAGCGCAGGCGCACGGCGCGCCCCGGAGCGTCCCGCCCTCCCGCGGCCCCGCCCCTTCGGCGGCCCGGCCTCAGCGCAGGCGCACGGCGCGCCCCGGAGCATCCCCTCCCTCCCGCGGCTCCGCCCGCTTCGGCGTCCCCGCCTTCGCGCATGCGCACTGGGCCTCTCCCGCCCTCTGGCGCCGCCCGTCCGCAGGTGCTCAGCACCTTTTGTCACTGCGCCGAATCGCCCGGGCGGCGCAGGAACCGCCTTCGCGAGGGATGTGGCGGGGATGTGGGGGGGGATGTGGGGGGGGCGGGGGAGCCCCCAGATGCAGACGGCGCTCCCAAGACGCCGACTGGCGCGGCTGCCCACTTTCTCTGCGATGGCGCTGCCTACCGAGCGGCCGTGCCCTTCCCGCCATGCCTTTCGCTCCTTTCTTGATGCTTTTACTAAGCTGGTCACGGGACTGGACATCCGGGCTTAGTGCATGTGGGAGACGACAAAGAAAGATGCTTGACATTGCAGATAGGGAGGGTTTTTATTGTTCTTACCGTTCTGCAAGAGGAGTTGCCAAAGGGGGTCCCTACACGAAATAAATTAGCACGGGGCCGGCTCTGGTCCCTCAGGCGCTGCTGGGGCCGGCTCTCGTTCCTCAGACTCTCGTTCCTCAGGCGCTGCTGGGGCCGGCTCTAGTTCCTCAGGCGCTGCTGGGGCCGGCTCTCGTCCCTCAGGCGCTGCTCCGGCCGGCTCTGGTTCCTCAGGCGCTGCTCGGGCCGGCTCTAGTTCCTCAGGCGCTGCTCAGGCCGGCGGCTCTGGTCCCTCGGGCGCTGCTCGGGCCGGCTCTGGTTCCTCAGGCGCTGTTCGGGCCTGCTCTGGTCCCTCAGGCACTGCTCGGGCCGGCTCTAGTTCCTCAGGCGCTGCTCGGGCCGGCTCTAGTTCCTCGGGCGCTGCTCGGGCCGGCTCTGGTCCCTCAGGCGCTGCTCGGGCCGGCTCTAGTTCCTCGGGGTTTGGGCCGGCTCTGGTTCCTCAGGCGCTGCTCAGGCCGGCTCTGGTTCCTCGGGCACTGCTCGGGCCGGCTCTAGTTCCTCAGGCGCTGCTCGGGCCGGCTCTAGTTCTGTTCGGGCGGCTCTAGTTCCTCAGGCGCTGCTCAGGCCGGCTCTAGTTCCTCAGGCGCTGCTCGAGCCGGCTCTAGTTCCTCAGGCGCTGCTCAGGCCGGCTCTGATCCCTCAGGCACTGCTCGGGCCGGCCTCTCGTTCCTCAGGCACTGCTCTGGCCGGCTCTCGTTCCTCAGGCGCTGCTCGGGCCGGCTCTCGTTCCTCAGGCGCTGCTCGGCCGGCTCTCGTTCCTCAGGCCCTGCTCGGCCGGCTCTAGTTCCTCAGGCCCTGCTCGGCCGGCTCTAGTTCCTCAGGCCCTGCTCGGCCGTCTCTAGTTCCTCAGGCGCTGCTCGAGCCGGCTCTCTAGTTCCTCAGGCTCTAGTTCCTCAGGCACTGCTCAGGTCAGCTCTAGTCCCTCGGGCACTGCTGGGCCAGCTCTAATCCCTCGGGCACTGCTCAGCGGGCTCTAGTCCCTCAGGCGCTGCTGGGCCAGCTCTAGTTCCTCAGGCACTGCTGGGCCGGCTCTGAGTTACTCAGCCGGCTCTAGTTCCTTAGGCACTGCTCTCCTCGCTTGTGATCACTTTCTCAAACCTCTGACATTCATATTCCTCCAGTTACCGCAAAAGTGGGTTTATAACAGATCTCTTGAGTTCTTGAATATGGTATGAAAGCGTTACATACAAAGCTTAGATGCTTAAAAGTTACAGCGCATTGTACAGTTTGGGTAGCCGTGTCTGGTTCTCTCCCTACTCCGATCCCATGTCCACGCGTCTTTTTTTTTTTTAATCCGAAGTGCGTCGTCACTCGTCCTTTCCCACTTCCATGTCCAGATCACAGGGACCTGGGCCCGTTGCTGTGCACGCCATTTGCCTGCCTCCAGTGTATGATGCTGGCCTTGTTCCTTCACCGCCCTCCGCAGGGACGAACTCTGAAATAGGCCTCTGAAACCCTGTGCCTTGAGCCTCCTTTTGCTCTGTAATTTTTGTCTCTGGGTCTTTCCTAGGACCATGCCCAAGAGGCTCTCTGTCCCCTTGGCTTTACTTGGACTCTGACCACAACCACATTCCCTGGGTGTGAACCTGGGCTCCCCAGGCTCTCCTACTCTCGGTCTAGGCACAGCTGAAAGGGTGAGAGAAGGCATCTAGCTATGGGGGTGGGGATGGGGGGGTCTTATATCAACCTGTTATCTTCTATGTCTGGGTACCTTTTTGGAGGGCAAGGTTGGTTTTTTTTTTTTGTTTGTTTGTTTGTTTTTTGCCTTTTTGGGCCACAACCAGTGATGCTCAGGGGTTACTCCTGGCTCTGCACTCAGGAATTACTCCTAGCGGTGCTGGGGGACCATATGAGGATCGAACCCTGGTCAACCTTGTGCAAGGCAAACGCCCTACCCACTGAGCTATCACTCTGACCCTGGGAGGGCAAGATTTTTTATTATTTTAAATTTTTATGAACCTTAATATGAGTAGATACCTGCAACTGATTAGCTACATTTTTTAATATTGTATTATACCACCATGAAATATACAATTACAAAGATGTTCATGTTTGGGGTTTTGGTCACACAGTGTTCCAGCCCCCATCCCTCCACCAGTGCCCATTTCCCACCACCAATGTCCCCAACTCCCTCCCCCTCCTAGCCTGCCTCTATGGCAGGTTCTTTTATCTCTTTTCTCTTTCTCTCTCTCTCTCTCTCTCTCTCTTCCTTCTCTTACATATTGTGGATTGTAATGCATACACTTAGAGGTTATCATGTGTATCTTTTTGCCTATATTTAATGCTCAGTTCTAAGTTGGCATTAGCACTTTCAACAATTATTAGCACACTGTTCCCTTCTCTGTCTTATCTAACCTCTGACTCCCACACGTTTGTGGTAATTTCTACCTTTGACAAGACCTCCTGATCCATGTATCACCTGACCTTGGACATTGGTGTCATAATATGTATATGTATATACATATTATATATGTAGTGTTAATAGATTAAGGCTGTGTGGTGTCTTCCATCCTATTTAGCGTTTATGTTCTGCAGACTGCTTAAGAGGAGGTGACACTGGTTTGTTCTTTCATATCCTTGTTTGCTTTTTTGTTCTGCACTGATTTTCTTAACTCTGTTAGTCTTTTTTATGCTAGGTGGAAGAGGGGTTAGGCCACACCAAGCTCTGCACAGGTATCACTCTTGTGCAGGTGTGTATCACTTCTGCACTATATTAAATAATACTGACTTTTTGGATAAGGTCCTTCCCAGGAGCTTTCACATTTATACACTGTATACAGTTCTAGACAGGTTCTAACTGATTCTCATCATCCCAGTAAGCCCTAGCAAGAAGCCAGAGCAACCCACACATCATGCGGTCAGTCATTCTCAACAT
>JAJIBD010003552.1:0-186778 GCA_021461705.1 Cryptotis parvus
TAATTTTTTTTTTTGTTTATTTTCTTTTTTTTTTTTAATATTTTATTATACCGCCATGAGATATACAATTACAAAGATGTTCATAAGATATTCATATTTGGGTTTCAGTCATATAGTGTTCCAGGCCCCCATCTCTCCACCAGTGCCCATTTCCCACCACCAATGTCCCTGATTCCCTCTCCCTACCCTAGTCTGCCTCTATGGCAGGTTCTTTATCTCTTTTTCTCTTCTCCCTCTCTCTTCCTTCCCTTACACATTGTGGATTATAATACATACATTAAGAGGTTGTCATGTGTATCTTTTTGCCTCTATTTAATGCTCAGTTCTAGGTTGGTATTAGAACTTTTGACAATTATTAGCATACTGTTCCATTCTCTGTCTTACCTAGCCTCTGACTCCCACACGTTTGTGATAATTTCCACCTTTGACAAGACCTCCTGATCCATGTTTCACTTGACCTTGGATATTGGTATCATAATATGTACATATATATTTATGTCATGCAAATAAATGCAGTCATTCTGTATCTGTCTTTTCTCCTTCTGGCTAATTTCACTCAACATGATCCTCTCCATGTCCATCCATTTATAGGCAAATTTCATAAATTCATTTTTCCTAACAGCTGCATAGTATTCCATTGTATAGATGTGCCAATGTTTCTTTATCCAGTCATCAATTCTCCGGCACACTGGTTGTTTCCAGATTCTGGCTATTGTGAATAGTGCTGCTATGAAAATAAAAGTACAGATTGTGTTTCCGCTGTGTGCTTTTGGCTTCCCAGGGTTTATCTCCAGGAGTGGTATGGCTGGGCTCAAATGGGAGCTCAATTTCTAGTCTTTGGAGGGATGTCCATATAGTTTTCCCTAAAAGGCTGTACTAGTCTACATTCCCACCAACAATGGATGATAGTCCCCCTTTTCCCCGCATCCACGCCAGCACTTGTTGTTCTTGCTCTTTTGGATATGTGCCAGTCTCTGTGGTGTGAGATGATATCTCATTGTTGTTTTGATTTGCATCTCTCTGATGATTAGTTATGATGAGCATTTTTTCTATGTCTTTTGGCCATTCGAATTTCTTCCTTGTTGAAGTTTCTGTTCATTTCTTCTCCCCATTTTTTGATGGTTTGGTTTTTCTCTTCTTGTAAAGTTCTACCAGTGCCTGATATATCCTGGATATTAACCTCTTATCAGATGGGTATTAGGTGAATATTCTTTTCCCATTTTGTGGATTGTCTTTGTATCAGCTCCAAGCATTTTTTGAATGGTCCTTGCTGAGAATTCTGAGGTAAGATTGAATCCACATACTCCATAGCTAAGATGCTGACACTTTCATCTGTTGCCCAGCTTCCACAGTTCTGCAGACAGCCTTCAGTTTCTGGATGGTCATGCAGGGACACTCTACCGTTTCTTTTATATTATGCCTGATATCTCCTTAAACCCACACATCTTGGTTCCACAGGTGTCTTTTTGTACCTTCACATATTTTATTTCTGTGCTCAGGGATCCTTGCTGCTGATGCTCAAAGGGACCGTTGCAGTGCTAGGGGATCAAATCAGGGCTGGCTACATGCAAGGCAAGCATCTTAACCTGTCCTCTCTCTCTCAGACCCAGAAAATATACTGATGTGTTTAACAGAAATTTCCCCAGCTTCCCTGCCCTTCTGTGTAGGCAGAACACAGATGACCTGATTTGGTTTCAGTGAGCAAGTTTGTAATTTTTCTGTCTGCACACTGGTGTCTTAGCATTATGCCCGTAGACTTGCTGATTATAACATGCTGGTTACCTCTTGGGAGTAGGAGACAAGAAGTAGGATCCCTACACCCAAGTAACCTCCAAGTTTATGGGATTACTTGCAAAGGAAGTAATGTTTTTTGCCCTTACACTTCACTTTGCAGTGAAGTTTCATATATTTCTCATTAATTGGTTAGTCATTTAAATACCAAAGCTGATGCTGTCCTTCTGCTTCTTTGGGTGTCTGGAATGGAATTTCTCAGTACCTTTCATTCTTTCTCAGCCTACACCTGCCTTATGTTCTGATCCATGACTTTTATAAAAGGTGTAATGCATTTAGAGAAAAAGAGTCTCTTGTTAAACCAGAATGTCCCTCATATTCGTCATTACAGGGCTTTAGAAGAAAATGGTGCTTAATAATCATTTAAAAATAAATTACAATAGTTGTTATTACCTTTTCCATCTATGTTCCTGTTTTGCCAGTGTTCAGGATTTCTTGTTTAGTATCAATAATAAAGGTATTGTTTTTGGTATTGTTTTGTTTGTAAACTCAATCAGCTTACGTTGCTATTATGGCTTTATGTATACTGATTGCTTCCAAAATAAAATACCACTTGAACTTGAACCCTGCGGTGAGTAATTACCCAGGAAGTGAAAACTTGTTGGTGGTTGTGGTGGGGCAGAGTCTGATGAGTGAATCAACTAATTCTTACCACATCAGCTTGTAAGATTACCGGAGAAATTCCGGGTTTTTGATAATTATTATCACAAAAGCAAGAAACTCCATGATTTCTATCAGTTGGTTTTAAGATTTGCACACCCTGACACTTGTTTTCATTTGGAAGAAGGAAATAATCAAAGACCAAAACTTCTTCGGAGAAGATTAGGCACCTCTGTGTCCCAGACCTACTGATAAAGTACTTGAAACAATTGTGGAGATGTCAGATACCATGCAAGTAGTCTCTGTGGTGATGTTGTGGATCACACTTCTGGGAATGTCCAGGAAATGCACAGCACTGAATGTGGTATACCAGGGTCACAATTGTGGTGCCAAGGCTTGTACTCAGTAATGTCAGGGATTACCTTTGATGATTTGGGCCAGTCCTGGGCCTTGAATTCTGAGCTTCACACAAGCAAGGCAGCTGCTTTACCGCATGGCCACCTCTATGGCCCAGCATGCGATACTTTAAACAAAGCACTTTTTGAAAAGATGAACTTGGCTCATGAGCTTACCAAAAATCCTCAAATTATTTCTTTCCACATATTTAGCCAAAGAAATATTTAGTAAACAAACAGCTCAAACGGCCTGGTTTTGTGAACAAGACACAAATGTTTATTATTCACAAAAAAAATCTGAAAAGGACATGAAATGACCATTTGAATGGTGTGCCCTTACTGGAGTGTTTGTTGCTTCTGAAGTGGAGGTTGTCTTGCAGACCGTCCCTGCTTGTTTGGTTAAATGAATTAGCCTTTTTAGAGTCTGCCTTTGGAACATCACTGAAACTCACTTGCATTTTCTTTTGGCACCTTACACAGTACTTGGCCTCAACTGGGAAAACTATGAGTTTCTCAAGAATTTGGTCATTGAGAATGGGCAGGAGTGTCTGGACAGGAGAGGACAAGCAGACTTGTAGCTGAGAAATTATGAGACTCTGTAGGAGACTCTGTGAGCATCCATCTCCTTATGATGTGCTCTACTGCTCCCAAACCTGAATTTTCTATCCTGCTTTTGTTCTAGTTCAGTTGTTAGCTGGGACCCTTAGGGCTCAGTCACTTTTTCTTAGTATCCCAGTGATTTCGAACAATGGTTCCTCCTCGTAGCATCTTAACCCTTCTCTTTATCCATCCCACAACCACAGTTCTGTATGTTAAACAGGTCCAAACTACTTAGTATTTGGTCTGAAAGAAATAGTGGTTTGAAAAAGCCATACCTATAAATTGAAGGAATATATACTTTTATTCCTAAATGCTCCCCCAATTATTTGTTGTGAGCTGTAGGTATCTCTTAGGCATTCCCTCAGTTTCTTGCACTCCTCTTCATTTCCTTTTCCACGTGGGTTTTTCACCCGGCACTTGCCTTTTCGCACAGCAGCTGATGAAAACCCTGCTTTGCAAAGATGTGATATCCTGGGGAAGGTACAGAGTGCGATGCAGTATTGAAGCCAGACCACTTGAGCTAGCAGTTCTCATGGTATTTAGCAGCCACTGAACTTCGCTGTGTCTCTCTCAAATGTCAAGTATCCTGCAATTCTCTGTGCCCTTTTTGCCCCCCCCACTGGTACGCCCACCAGCCTGCCTTTACTGCAGGTACTTTTCTTCTCTGTCTCTCCTCTTGGGGCATATGATTGACAATATAGGTGCTGAAAGAGTATCATGCATATCCCTTTACCTGCTTTCAGCACTCAGTTCTTGACCAGCGTGATCATTTCTAACTGTCTTTTATACTTATAGTGTTTCCTTCTCTATCCTAACGGTGGGTAGCTTTGGTTTTTTTCTTTTTGCTAGTTTGTTTGAGGCATTTGTGAGTGAAATATCTTAAGTAAATAGTTATTCCATATATGAGTGAAACTATTTAGTATATAGTTACTCAAATTCCTTCCATTTATATGCCATTTCCCAATAGGCATAATTTTACCTTTTTTCAGTGGCAGAGTAATGGTCCACTGAAACTGTAGATACTACAGTGTCCTTGTGCGTTGTCTGTGAATAGGTCAGTCACTGAGTTCATTTGAATTGATTTCAAATTGTTAAAATATTTTAAAATTCAATGCTTTCTGATAATCTGTCTTCATGAACAGGTATTTGATCTGGGAGGAAGTGATATATAATTTGTCCGCCAAATCCAGGTCTTTTGTCTTTGACTTTAACAAAGATCATTCCATAATTAAGAGAAATTTGTAAAGAGCAGTGAGATGGTTCAGTAAATGCAGTAGATTCATATGGTTCTTGGATCCAGCTAATTTGGTGATGATCCTTTTTCTCTTAGCATCTTTTTTCATCCATTAAACCATTAAATCAACCATCAAAACAAAGCAAATTGTTTTTGTCCCCAAATACATATTTTTAAAAACTGTAAAGCATTTTCCCATCCTATTTCTAACAGTGAGAAATAAAAAGAATTTTGTCTGTTTAATAAAATATTTTTAAAAGGGGCCAATATTCTTTTGTTTTAATCTTATACCTTTAAAATGTGTATAATCACATTATTTTATCCATAGATGTATACATATAAATACCATGTGTGTATTTAAAATATAAGAATGTATCACTGTATCACTGTCTTCCTGTTGTTCAACAATTTGCTCGAGCGGGCGCCAGTAACATCTTCATACATCCTGTCCGTGCTAGTACAGTCCAAGGGTATCTGCTCACTCCAGGAACACGAAGTGCCTCAAACCATTCCTTCAAGTCATGAGAATGAGGTCTATAATTGTTACTGGGTTTTTGAGGTTAAAATATAAAATATTCTTATATTTAAAATATAAGAATATAAGAATGTGTATTTAAAATCAGAACTATACTAATATAAGAATTTATATTTTATATTTAAAATATAGCACAGTAGGTAGCGCATCAGTCTCATAAAATATAATAAAATATAATTTAAAATATAAGAATGTACTCTTGGATGTGTGAAGCCACCATTCTAAAATACATTGTTTGAAAATCAGGGAAGCTTGAGACAAGTTGTTCTCTCATGGCCTTTTTTTAGCCTCTTGGGATTCCTCTGAAGTCTCTAGAGCACTACGAGTGAGAATCAGCCTCCTCTTTTCCCCTAAGCAGTAAAGTTATTTTTCTCTTAATGACTAAGCTTTTACTATAATTTGGCTCAAGCCTACACCAGTGATTGGAAAGAGGTGAAATAGGTACCAAACCAGAGGGTTCCTTGCCCTGCTCTACATGAAAAAAACATTTGTAGCTCTTGTCTCTATACACAAGTCTATTTGTTCTGTGTGTGGACGTAATTGGTGTCATCTTATGCCCTGAAAGAAAGAGCGGCGGTCTTATGGTTAAACTCTGTGCTTGTACCCATTTTGGCATTGCTTGACTTAAATATGAAGCATATATGTATGATGAGGTACATGGCGTTGACTCCTTTACGCTGCTTACCTCTAAGATAGAGTAATCCAGTGAGGTTCTGGAAGCTTAGTGCTAGGATCACAAGGGGTTTTTTCTCCAGTCACTTTTTTTTAAACTTATTCCTACACACTCTAGTTTCTATAAAAAGTTCACATACAGAAACAACTACTAGACCTTTCTGTTGTGCTGATAAAAAGAAACCTAATAAAGATGAATTGCAGGTTGGTATTGCCTTTTAAATACACTTTTCCCAGTGTATTGAACCATTAGCGGATAATGCATTACTAGAAAATTTGGTGAGCTTCTTCCCTTTAATTACCATTCTGACCTTTATTAAATCTCCTTTTCTGCTTTTTGTTGTTCAAAGCTCAAAGCTAATTCCAGTGATCAGTGAGAGTAGCTATATTAATTTTCATGGCACTAAGGGAATTAAGTTGGGACGAGGTATTGCTGACACTTACAGTGGGAGTAGCTGCTATGTGAGGCACATACACTGTCTCTTAGAACACCCATACTCAGGGGTTAGCATTGAGCATCTGGCATTTCGTTAGCTTTGTCTGTACAGTGTGAACAAATGATCTGCCTGGTTTTGTGTTTCACTGGGTGGCAGGAGTGTGGTTTGAACTTGCTTTCCCTCATGGAGTAACTGCATTTTCTTTACTCTGTGAAGTCTCAGTATAAACATGCCCTGAACTTTCTATTTCATGAAATGCTTTTCATATTTGCACTATGTGGGGAGGCGGGGTGTGTGCAGGGGGACACCTGGCATTATTGCCGATTGAATCGGAATCGGCTGTGGGTAAGACAATTTTCTTAACCCCTGTAAACTCTTTTTATTATTTTTTTTTCTTTTTTGGGATCACACCTGGCGATGCTCAGGGGTTACTCCTGGCTCTGCACTCCGAAATTACTCCTAGCGGTACTCAGGAGTAGACCAGGAATTGAACCCTGGTTGGCATCCTAGGCAAACACCCTACCATTGTACTATCACTCTGGCCCCCTGTACACTCTCTTTTTTACCCTGTAGGCTGCACTTTTTTGTGAAAAGTTCATTATAAACAAATCCTTAGAAACAAGAAATGGATTAGTGGCTACAGGAGCATTTGGGGCAGGATAAGGATAAAAATGACCTCTAATGGGGATCAGGTTTTTCTGGAATAAACATGTTTGTACAGTCATGTGACGACTAAAACAAAAAACAGTGCTTTCTGTGCATCAAAGGGTAGATTTTCCCTTGCATACACGAGACCTGAATTCATTCCCCTACTCTGCCAAAAATAAAAGGAAAAAATGGATTTTTTTGTAGTTATATGTATTATATTTCAATGAAAAATTGAAAAAATAATAGGCCTTAAGTGATCTTGAAGCTGATGTAGGTGACGATGATAGCACACCTGGAAAGCCAACACAGTCACTTGTTAGAGGAAACTCTGGAATGAGACTTGCTAGGGTCATTTTGGTTTTGCTTTTTTTTTTTTTTTTTTTTTTTTGCTTTTTTGGGTCACACCCAACGATGCTCAGGGGTTACTTCCTGGCTGTTTGCTCAGGAATTACTCCTGGCGGTGCTAGGGGACCATATGGGATTCGGGATCGAACCCAGGTCAGCTGTGAGCAAGGCAAACGCCCTACCCACTGTGCATTGCTCCAGCCCCGCTAGGGTCATTTTGTCTCAATTACTAGTACCTGGTGGTGAGACTGGTCTACAAAGCCAGAACCTCCGTATTCAGGTGATAAGGAAGGAGGTTAAAAATGATGAAAACCCCAGTGGGAATTCCTGATGAGGATCCAGCAAGCCTATGTTTCGTCTGGATATACATGTTATGTCTTTGTATTTTGGAGTTATCTGAGTTTCATATCCTTTTCCCTTAGAGAAACTACTAACCCTCCCCTGCCTTCCAAAAAGAAATTTAGCTTAAATATATCTAAACAACTAGGTCTGTTTAATTCAATTTCCCCTTCAAAATAGAGCTTTCTTTTTAAAGGAAAGGGACCACATATAATGGATTGGCACAGTGCCCCAAGTAGTCACTCATTAAATAGTTATTATCAATAAACATTTAAATATGATAATTTGTAATAGAAGTAGAGCAATTAGATAGGTCCTGTGATCTCTGGCAGATTCAAGTAGAGCAAGTGGGTCTGATTTTGTGTCTGCTGCCTTTGGGAATGGTGGTGACCTTAATTTAAGCCGGCTTAAACCAAGTGAGCAGCGTGGTCTTTCCAAATAAGGCTTTGTGTTAGGCTGATTATATATTAGGCATACATGTTGCCTATGAATAATAAATATTTTTAAAAACTATTGATATATTTTATTTCTTTTCAAGGCTTGGAAATTTTTATAAATTATGTACTTATTTTTAAAAGTATTTTCTCCCCAACAGCTTTTAAGAAAAATTCTAGAGCAAAAGTCACTACCATAATAAAATTTCTAAACAGAAATTTCCTTAAGAATTAATTTGGTTTTGGAAAAAAAGAGCTAGTACAAATGTGTAAACAGACTCCCCAAGCCCCCTACAACATTATTTTCCCTAGTAAATTTATTGTTGCCATAAATATAGATTATATTTTAACAGTTTTACTGCATTGTCATTTATTTGCCTGGGCCACCTTAGTTTATTCCTTACTTTATTCTCTTACTGATTTGGTTACTAAATGGGAAAAAAATCCAAGTGGCTTAAAAAGTCTTTTTTAAAAAATATTGTAGTGGAGAACAGATGTAAAGTTTTTAAAGTAACCACTTATCCCCGTCCCTGAAATAGAATCCTAAAAAATACAGTTGGCCTACATTCTGACTTACAGAATATAACTTTTGTCCCTGCTATAAAGAACATTAAAGCTTTCAGTGTGTGAGACATTAAGCAAATTGTGTACCAAGAGTAAATTCTTCAACACATTTTTTCCTGCTTGGAGCTTATTAGTTGTTGTTTTTTTAACCCCATTTGGTGGTAAAAGTGCTGGATGTTGCAGGGAGGATTGAAAGTAAATGCTTTTGGTAATCGGATGATGTCATGCTGACAGTGCTACAGAAAAATTCAGTTGCCCAGAGATTAACGGGTAAAATATCTGATAACAGATAGTTTAGTAAAGAAAATTAAGCTTTGTGTAGATACAGTGAGATACTGAACAGAAAATCAATGGGGCAAGAATCTGCTGGATGAGGAAAGCAAAGGGCCAGGAGTGGATAGGATATTACCTGGCATGTGAAAAAGGAGGAGACTGTGTGCATGCCCGTTGTATTTGAATAAGGGAGAACTCTGGATGGATATGTAAGTAATTTTTTAAAGATATGATATGGCTCTGGATGGATGTACACGGTTCAAATCTGAGAGACGTTCTAGAGCAATAGTACAGTGGGTAAGGTGCTTGCCTTGCGCACAGCTGACTCGGGTTTGAACCTCAGCATTACATATAGTCCCCTGAGCACCGCCAGGATTAATTTCTGAGTGCAGAGCCAATATTCACCCCTGAGCATCAACAGGTATGGCCCCCTAACAAAAACAAAAAGCAAAGTTGGGAGAAAAGCTTCTTACTGAATATTTTGTTTCACACACTCAGTAAATGAATTACCTATTCACAAAATTGGCTTGGCTCAGCTGGTTGACACTCCCAGTGTAAGAAATGGCAGAAGATAGTCATTAACAATGAAGAGCCCCAAGGGACTAAGCACCAATATAGCAATTAGGGCATTTGCCTTGCTTGCAACCAACCAGGTTCAGTCCCAAGAATCCCATCTGGTTCCCTAAGCCCGGCTAGGAGTGATGCCTGGGCACAGAGCTGAGAGAACTTCAGGGTGTGCCCACCCCACCTCCCCAATAAATGCAATTAAAAATGGAGTCCTTAGTAAATCTAGACTTCATTTAAGCCTTTGCATGCTTAAAGTTAATTCTTGGAAAGCACTACAGTATCTGGTATATGGTGAGTTGCCAATGTTAATTTTAGTTATAGGAGTATAAAAGATCAGTAAATTCTCTTTGCATCTTAAAAGTCAGTGTTTTGGGTCACACCTAAATATTAAAATACTGAAAATGCTTAAAGCTTTTTTTTTTTGGCAGGGGGAGACAGTGAGCTCATGGGTAATGTGCTAGATCAAGTTTAATCTGAGATAGCTGTTAAGTGCCTGTGGAGTTAGTCTCCTTGCTTTTCTGGCTCGAGTGAATGAACTTGCCCTCTAAAGTAGACTTGTTGAAATCCTCCAGGCTCAGCACCTCTCTTCAGCTTCTAAGAATTGCTGGAAGAGAGGCAAAGCTGTTTTGATGAACTGAATAGCCTTCTTTGATGGGAATAGACACTGCTCTGACTTCTTAAGGACAAAAGACGCCCTCCTCTGAAAGACCTGAAGGAAGAGACTCATTCATTTTTCACAATTACTCTTTTTTAATGTCTCTGGTTTAAATATGCATGCACACAGACATCCTATTTCGTGTCAGTTTCCCAGTCTACGTTATACCCTGAAGACTGGCTCAGGCAGGAGGTGGGGCCCACCTTTAGTCAAAGTTGATCCTTTGATTTCTGTTCCTTGTCCAGTGGGTCACCAGCAAGTAAATAGACAGTGTTAGAAGTTGGCTAGCAGCATCTCAGTATCTCAGAGCCTGTCTTTCAAGGAAGTTTTCCTTCGCGGAGACAACTCCTGAGATTGCTGGTATCCTGTAGCTGTGTTTCCGTGCAGGGTGCTCTGGGTACACAAACTGAACCCAGTAAGGAACCTGAGACTGTTGTCTAAACACAGGGGATGCTTCAAGGAAATAAGGCACAAACTGCTGTGAACTTGGAGAAGTCCAGTACTTCTCATTGCCATCACGCACACACACACGCTTGTGTGTATATATCACATTTATAATACATTCTTAAACCATTAAATACATTCAGTTAAACACATTAAATACATTCAGTTTATCTGAAATGGAGCTTCAGTGATAAAGTGCCTCAGCTGAGCTAATCCAGCTACTCTCTCAGACTCCGTGTATAGTTCGCGGAATGATAGCTATCAGTGGGTCCAAGGGTTCTGATTTAAATGTCAAGGTTTCTTCATTTTAAAAAGTTTAAAGTGATGGGGAAATGTGATGTTAGAAAAGCTGTTATTAACTTCTAACCTTTGAAAGGTTGCACAAATGTTTTTTCTATATCATGCATCCAGGTAGAGACTGTGGATGTAGACCTAAGGTGGGATTTAACAAAAAGTAGGTATTTTCACAACCACTCAAACTCAAGATTTTAAATAATATGAATAATAACATTAATAGCAGGAATAGCTTAATAAGGTTCTGAAATTAGCACCCTTTTACATGACAGGATGTTGCATTATTTACTATGGTAATTGTGTTAAGACCTTTTAACCTCAGGATGAAATATAGAGATAATTTTAAGTGTTTATCATAATTTAAAAATGACCAAACCTATAAATGTACCAGTGTCTTTGGTGTGGATAAAGAAGATTGGTATATATATTTCAGTAGTATTGTAAGTGATGACACCTTAATTAAAAAAATGTTTTAAAGAGAAAATGTTATATAAACAATTAAATAGAATTGTCTGCAAAAATTTAAGAGTGTTACTTATCAGCATTATTTCCTGGTTGATTTTTAAAGTAGATAAATAGGTAGTAGTGTTCTGACTTTCCTTTTCTTTTTTATTTTTTATTTATTTTTTAATGTTTTATTATACCACAGTGAAACATACAATTATAAAGGTGTTCATTATTGGTTCTTGGTAATACAGTATTCCAGCATCCATCCCTCCACTAGTGCCCTATTCCCACCACCAGTGTACCCACACCCCCTCCCGCCCACCCCTCAATAGCAGGTACCCCCTTTCCTCTCTTTCTCTATCTGTCTCTTTCTGTCTCTGTCTCTGTCTCTGTCTCTGTCTCTGCATCTCTCTCCCTCTACTTTAACACATTGTGGCTAGCCCCTGCAGATATTTAGGGCTATCATTTAAGTCTTTGTGTGTGTATTCAATGGTGAGTTCTTTCCTACTACTATTTCTTCTATGTAAACACTTGCCTAGGCATATCACTGTATCACTGTCTTCCCGTAGATCATCGATTTGCTCAAGCGGACACCAGTAACATCTCGATATGTCCTGTCACATGCGAGATGCCCATGGGTATCTGCCCACTCCAGGAACATAAAGAGCCTCAAACCATTCCGTCAAGTCATGTGAATGAGGTCTATAATTGTTACTGGTATTTGTCATGTCAAATACGACGCGTGTAGCTTGCCAGGTTCTGCCGTGCGGGTGGGATACTCTAGGCATATCACAAACCACTTAAATGTCACTTATATGATTCTTGGGAAATGTTGGTATTAAATTTGTAATATTTATTAGCAAGGATTTTCATTGTTTGAAAAATACCTATACCCAAGAATTTGGTTTGCTTTTTCTTTTTTTTTTTTTTTAAATTTATTTTTTTATTGAATCACTGTGCAGGAGACCATTACAAAGATGTTCATGATTCCACTTTAGTCATACAGTATTCCAGCAGCCATCCCTCCACCAGTACACATTTCCCAACAGTTTCCCTTTTATCCTCACCCCATAACTTGCCTCCACAGCAGGCACTTTTCTTCTCTATCCTTTTCTCTCTGGTTTGCTTTTTATTTGTGAAACTGCTATTTAGTTTTCTGAAATTGCAGAAGATAATAATGTATTTTATAGTAAAGTTAAAATATATATTTAGGCAAATGGTCTATATATGTGTGTGCATACACATACATATATATTGATTTACAAGAAAGTAGTGTTTGTATACCATTGCTACAAATCATATCTACATTTTTCAATGTTGTGAAGCCAACTTTGTTAGTATTCATTCTTCTGGATATTATGTTGTCAAGAATAGAGAATTAAGACTGATTAGACTGTTGGATAATGTCTAATTCCTTGTATTCTGTGAATGTATAAATAAAGGTCCTCCAAATCTGAATGTTACCACAGTGACATCCAGCAAAACCTGGAATATTATCAGTACAGATCGGTACAGCACTTAGTTCAGTGCTGGTTTGGAGACTAGATAAGTAATTTTCTGAATCAGTGTGTCTGGTCAGTGCTGAACCTTTTGGATATGTGAGATTTCTGGATGCAGGATTACTACTGTCTGTCAAAATTCAACCCAGATAATCATTTGGTTGCGAGAGCATCATCTCACTTGTTTTACTGTGCTTCTAGCAGATGTGGATTATACCCGAGAGGCAGAAAAGTCTGAAAAAGGACCATTCTGGATGGTTATAGGAGCACAGGCCACATAACTATAATTGCCTTACTTACTCAGTCTTGCATTCCCAACACTTTGCTGCCTTAGTACATTACTACATTATCCCTAAAGCACTTAACTGACAGTTCCTTCTGTCATACTGCTTCCCCTTGCTCTGTGACTTTTGATCTTGTGTAACACTCTTATGCTTTCTGGACTGTGCAAGGTCCCTTTTTGGTAGAGGTTAGCTCTCACTGATGTTTGAAGAAGCTCTCTGACCTCCATGATTTCAAGATGTGGCTGTTTCTCTGCAACCACACATTCTTTTTTTATTTTAATTTTTTAACTTCATTTGAACCCTGCAATTTACAAAGTTTTTCACAATATAGCTGTTAGAAAGATTCATCGTTCAACACCAGTCCCACCACCAGTGTGTCCCCACCATCACCAGAGACCCTCATTTCCCACCCACTCCCTATCGCCATGCAGACACTAATTATATTGACCATTGCAGCCCATATAAGAGGATGATATTCAGGCACTGGTAGCACTCCACAAGAAGAAAACAGCCAACCCCATCAAAAAATGGGGAGAAGAAATGAACAGAAGCTTCCAAAAAAGAAGAAATTGAATGGCCAAAAGGCATATGAAAAAGTGCTCTTCATCTTTAATCATCAGGGAGATACAAATCAAAACAACAATGAGGTACCATCTCACCCCACAGAGACTGGCACACATCCAAAACAGCAAGAACAACCGGTGCTGGCGTGGATGTGGGGGAAAAAGGACTCTCATCCACTGCTGGTGGGAGTGCCGACTGGTCCAGCCCTTTTGGAAAACAATATGGACATTCCTCCGAAAGCTAGATATTGAGCTCCCATTTGATCCAGCAATAGCACTCCTGGGAATATACCCTAGAGACCGAAAAACACATAGCAGAAACACTATCTGTACTTCTTTATTCATCTCTGCGCTATTCACTATAGCTAGAATCTGGAAACAACCTAAATGCCCGAGAACAGAGGACTGGCTAAAGAAACTGTGGTTCATCTACACTATGGAATACTATGCGGCTGTCAGAAAGGATGAAATTATGAAATTTACCTGCAAATGGATGGACATGGAGTCTATCATGCTGAGTGAAATTAGTCAGAAGGAAAAGGACAGATATAGAATGACTGCATTCATTAATAGGATATAGATACCAGTGTTTTATTTTTTTTTATTTATTTTTTTTTTTGCTTTTTTTGGGTCACACCCGGCAATGCTCAGGGGTTTCTCCTGGCTCTGCACTCAGGAATTACTCCTGGCGGCGCCTCGGGGGACCATATGGGATGCCGGGGATCGAACCCGGCCTGGAATGGGCCGGCCGCGTTCAAGGCAAACGCCCTACCCACTGGGCTATCGCTCCGCCCCCAAGATACCAGTGTTTTAATAAATATGGGAAATGGTAATGGCAGATTAAAACTCACCACTGAATATACACAAAGAGACTTAAGTGATAAACTCTAAATATCTGCAGGGCTAGCCATAATGTGTAAAATAAGAGGGAGAGAGATGCAGAGACAGTGAGAGAGATAGAGAGAGAAAGAGAGGAAACTAGGGTACCTGCTATTAAGGCGGGTGGGGGATGGGAGGGGGAGGGGTACATTGGTGGTGGAAATGGGGCACTGGTGGAGGGATGGGTGCTGGAATACTGTATTACCAAGAACCAATTATGAACACCTTTGTAATTGTGTGTTTCACGGTGGTATAATAAAAAAATTTAAAAAAAAATAAAATAAAAAAAATAAAAAAAAAAAAATAAAAAATAATGCAAATTATAAAAAGTTCACATAATATTTTCTAAGACTCTAAGTGTACTATATCAATATTTAAGTTTAGTTGGGAAATTAAGAAAATACATAATGCTAATGAATGTGAAAAATTACATGTTAATTAGCATATGTTTCATAAGCATACATATGATTTCTTGAAGGCCAATACTTTTCATAAATCTATCCATCATGCAAGTACAGCATGCATGTATTTTTAATTATACTTTAGAAAATATTATGTCCTCCAAATGTGTCGGGGCGCTCCGCGGGGTCCCCGACAGTGCCAGGAAGCGAGTTCCCTTCTACCTCCAAAGCCGGCGAGGAGTGGATGAAAATTCAGGAATCCGATGCAGTTTTAAAAGGCTTTACTTATCACAGGTTCAGGCATACAAATCAGCAAAAAAGAAAAGCCCGGTGCTTAGGATTCCAGGCTAGAACCCCAGCCACTTGTAGGCCAAGATGGCGACCGCCACGTGTAGGCCAAGATGGCGACCACCACGTGTAAAAGCTTCCAAAGGGGAATGCACGCTCACAGCGAGCAAGAGCCCCCAAAGAAGCACACGCGAGTGAAAACCGCTAGTTTATACCCCTGCAACTCAGACCTTCCTCCCACTGTTATGGAAAGCAGGGAGTGTTAAATGTCCTTAGGTAATCCCTCCCTGCACCTCATCTAGACCCTTTAGTATGCTAATGTTTTGAGCCAAATGCAGCGGCCCTTAAAAAAAAAAAGAGGATGATATTAATAAAGTCATGACTCTTTTTCTGAGTTGTTCTGTGCAAGTCTGACCAATTTCTGTTCTTGCATTCACTTTCAAAGTCTCTAAAACATGGTAGGTTTCTACTAGTCAACCCCAGCCCCACCACCACTGCACTTACAGACAACACTTATTTCAAATTTTTCAACCTCTGTTTGAGCCTGTCCTAAGCTTAACCCTGAATAATCTATTTTATATTGCTTGTTGGAGCTAATTCTCTAAATACAGTAGATGAATATGTTCCTAGACAAAAGTCTGTGGAGATGATCAAATATTCATTGTGCCATTTGAGTCCACCATATAGGAAATTATCAAGATGTTCCCACAGACCACATATTGTGCCCACACACTTGTAATTGTATGTCCCATACTTAATTCTATGAAATGCGATGGGACACTTGGTACATCAGTATACCAGGCTGTGAGATATATCAGACTTTGTGGCTGTGTGTCACGGGGAGAGCCAGCAGCAGCTCTTCTGTGCACTGAGTTTCTGGATCATGGCTGACTGCACCAGCAACAGTTCTGGGCCAGCCCACTGAGCCTTCCAGAGGGGACCTTGGTGGGGGCAGGGGCCCCAGCTCTAGCTGCATGGAAGCCCAGTGTGTTTAGCCAGTGAAACCTGCATACCTGGACTTGAATTCGGCTTCTCCCTTGGGGGGGGGGGCTCTGACGAGCTGTTAAATCGGACCTGGAAAATGGCTGTGATTGTGATGTGTTTTTCTGGCTTCTTAGGCTCTATTCGGGCGGCAGACAAAGGACAGAACCTGCACCCCCACCCCCAGGATGCCTCATGGTTAGCCTAGCATGGGGACTGCCAGCAGCAGCTCTTCTGTGTGTGTGAGCCGCTGGATCATGGCCGACTGTGCTACCAGCAGTTCTGGGCAGGCCACCAGGCCTTTGCAACCACACATTATAATGTCCAGAAGCATGTACTGGTTCCAGGAGTTGTCCTTCGTTTGATTGAGGGTGACTTATAATGATGACACTGCATTTAAAATTTTCATATTAAAACTTGGGTAGTACAGATTATGTTTTTTTTTCTGGGTGGGGGATGCTGATGGTCACATATTTTCTACCTAGAAAAGTTTTATTAAGACTGTGTATATATCAGGGGGGAATGGCATTAAGGCAAATCTCAGGAATTTTTCCTTACCCCTCTATTTTCCTCTTCATTTCTAGTCTTTATAACCTGGCTTCACTGGAACTGAGAGAGAATCTTCTTACGTATCTTCCTGAGTGAGTCTGGGAAAGTTTATAAGAGGGTTTTGGACTAAATTAATTTCTTTTAACACTAATAAAGTACTGCAGTACTTTGTCTAAAAGAGAGGGCGTCTTTTGGAAAGTTTGGGAGATGTTATCTTAATAACACTTCCTGTGCAGTATTTACTACTATGACATCTAAAGGGAGTATATTTTTGTAAATTAGACCAGAGTGAGAACACCATTCTGCTCAGCAATTCTAAGAGCTCTTTCTCTCCCTCCCTTGTATAGTTCTCTTGCCCAATTACGGAGACTAGAAGAACTTGATTTAGGAAACAATGAAATATATAATTTGGTAAGTGTGCACTGAAAAGATACTTGAATTAACTTTGTCAAGTTACTCACAAAATATTCAGATGAGGGGAATTTGTTAGTGATTGTTAATGAACTGGTATTTCCACAAAGACAGCTTGAGAGAGAGAATTTTAGAAAGTTCAGGGCCAGTGATGTGACTCTACGGTAAAAGCACATACCTTACATGCATGAGACCTAGGTTCCATCTCTGGCACTGAAAAAAAAGAAAAGAAAAAATTTAACTCACATAGTTCAGTTTATAACTAACAAAGATTTTTAGGGTGGGCAGGTCAGAGCTACAGGAGATGGGCAAAAGCAGATAAGACTGTCACTCTTGGGGAAAGTTGGGGCTTGTTAGGAAGGAGGTCTGGTATTGGTGAAGGTTGAGCATTCATTCTGCTCAGTATTGAGTTAGTACCTCTTGAATTAGAAGTCTTTCTCTTTTGGAGGGGTAAGGGGATGTAGTATGGGAAGGTGGGGAGCACACCCAGGAGAGCTTAGTGACTCTCAGCTCTGTGTTCAAGAGTTACTTCTGGTGGTTCTTGAGGGACTGTGTTGTGCCAGAGATCAAACTCCTGCCTCCTGCATCTGAAGCATGTGCTCCACCATTGAGCCATCTCTCTGGCATCAGAAGTCTTCATAGAAAACTGAAAATTGAACCTTTGTTAGCTTAACAACAGTTTTGTTTGTTTGTTTGATTAGCCAGAGTCAATCGGAGCTCTCTTACATCTAAAGGATCTCTGGTTGGATGGAAATCAACTGTCAGAATTACCTCAGGTAAGTGATAATTTGCCTTGTCTTCTCCCAACTTAAAAATCATATATCCTCATGTGTCCCATGCTTCTACATGAGATTTCATGTAACGGAGATCTTGAACACCAAAAACATTACTTGAAAAAACCCATTTGGAAATAAATATTGAGTATTCATCATGCTCTATTACCATAGAAAAATAGAAAAACCTCAACCCACCATTTCTGAAGATAGTAAATATATCCTTTAGTTCTTTAAATCTGTATTTTATTTCATCCTAGCTGCCCATATGGCTTAGTTCAAGCCCACATATTCCGTAAATTGCCAGGCTCCTGATTCTGATGATATACATTTCTGCCACTCTTTGTGGTGTGCCAAGTGCTCTGGAATAATTTTGACCACACTTTGCCCAAGAATAGTTGATACAAAAGACAATGTTAAAAGCTCTTATTTCTTGTCTTTTTCCAAATATTGCTTATGGCTTTGCTGGCATGTCATAGTGTTCCGGTTTTTCATAACAGCTAACAAGTGTGAGAATCAAGTTCCAAATGAAATGTTTTTCTTGTTTGTGTGTATGTGTAGACTTCTAAATGTACACAGACAACTTTTGGAATCTTAGCAAACACATCATCTGCCTTCTGACTAGGTTGACAAGACACCTATGCAGGCAAACAGCATCCACAGAAGTAGGCATCTTCTTCTTTTATTTTCTATATTGTTTAGGGAATTTTATCCTTGGTTGTCTTCAAAGCCAGAGTATGTTTTATGACACAAATAAATGATGTGCAAATGCCTCATCCTAAATTAAAAGCTCCAGTGGTTATAGATTAAATGGATATTTAAAAATCTCATTTGCTTCTTATATAAACACCTAGTAAACCAGACTAAACACACCAATCTCGTGTAACCAGATTTTTTTTCTGGTGTTTATTGATGGCACAATAAAAGGGTACAAAGACATTATTAGAGGGAATTCATGAAGAAAATAGAACAATCTCCAGGTGTGTCCTGGAATGAATTGAAATATATTCTGGAGTCTTAAATATAGGAAATACAGGAATGGGGGGTTATCAGATGCATATGGGGCAAGAGCAAACCTGGAAAGAATGTATTAGACCAGACTATTTATAGACTGAGGATCGGGGAGCCACGAATTGTCCTTTTTGGGTGGGTCACCTGACTACTTGGCTAGTACTAGCTGAGTTTCCAGGAGGGAACATGTGAAAGCACAGACTATAAAATAGGATGCAGTCTACTGGGATCTAATTTGAATAGGACAGAGCAAACAGTTCAGATAAGAGGGTAAGCAGGAATTTATGATAGTACCATTGGGAATGGAAAGTAGAGATTAAGAGAGAAATTAATAAATACTAATTTTTCAAATGTCAGGTAACTCATTAAAATACCAGTCCTGGACAGACTGCTTTTCATCAAGGCACCATGCTTCTCTTTTGTATTGCTGTTAAAGGTCGAGGTGTTGGTGGGTCTGTAAGTTCCAGTTTTGTTAGAGAACAGTTGCATATTGATATTCCTTGTAAAGATGCTGCATACCATGGGAGATGAGAAGTATGTGGTTTGCTCTGAGAATGCCCCTGAAGTAATGCTTTACTGGGTTTGTGGAACTGGAGACTAGCCTCATTTTTTCTTACATGTGACTTACAGTCTTTTATTCATTTTGGTGCCTATCTCTTCCTGTTCAATGGAATAATTTCCTGCTTTTCTGAAATTTGGAGAGTTTGGCATCCTTCTGAGCTCCATATCTGTGATTTATATTTTCCCATTTTCATTGGAGAGGGGTCTGGAAATTTACTCCACCCTTCATATGGAAGTATATGGTATTGAAGCATCCTTTGGACTACATTGGTATTTGATTGCCATCCCCCATCCCCCCAAAAAAATCACTGAGCAAATTCCTCTTTGCTGATTGAGTTTGTATTTCTTTGTCATTGATGTAGGAAATAGGAAATCTGAAGAACCTGCTGTGCTTAGATGTCTCTGAAAACAGGTTGGAAAGACTTCCTGAAGAAATTAGTGGCCTGACTTCATTAACGGATTTAGTCATTTCTCAGAACTTAATAGAAGTGATTCGGATGGCATTGGTATGTATTAAAACACTGACCATTGAAGGTGCTGGCTGTTGTCAGGAGCCTTTTGACTGATTTTGGATCCTTTATCACCAGTCTTGGATTTAGGGCTGCTGTCTGCCGTGCATGTGTTTTCACAGAGGGCATGCTGAGAATGTTCCTTTCTCTTTAAGTTTCTCTTTAAGCAAGTATTTGTCATCTTGGTTCAGTAGCAGTTATAGGTGTTCCTACTTTTAAGTGTTGACTCATAACTGCTTTACAACTTGTCTCAGTGATTTCAATAGGATTTAGTACAAATAAAATGAGTTTCAGGCTTATGTGCAATCACTAAGAAATTTCTTATTGACATCCTGAATAGACCTGATTGCATGATTTAGGGAAGGATTGTTACAGGAAAATGATGTGCTTGAATTGAGACTTTCTGTAGTATGCTGGGAATTATCTTTTCTTAAGCCATTCTGAGCTATTTACTTGAAAAGCAAAATAAAATAAAATAAAATAAAATAAAATAAAATAAACAGTGCAGATTGTTTCATTTACCAAAAAGAAACTCAGTTCATGGTGACAAAATAAAAGCAAACAGAGAAGGCGTAAATAGACTTGAACTGGAAGCTTCACCAGGGCAAAAGCAACTTTGAAATGGTCAGAAACTATATTTAGCCCTATAGTTGACATAGGATTTCTATGTTTGATGTTTTGCAAAACATCAAAGGAAGTTGCAGAAAGCTTTATAATAGTTGGGGGACACTGCATGAGAGATGATAACTTCCATTCTGATACATAGTTGAGATGAAGGTGGAAGTAGATAATAGCTACCAGCAGAAGATAGACATTGCATTTTGCTTAAATATGGCTGGTAAATTGATGGTGAGTTTGACTCTCCGTAGAAATATTCAGTGAAAGCAAATGTAGGAATTGAGGTTGTTTATTGCTTGGAAAAGTAAATAGGTTTGAGATGGATGAGATGGCTTTGACTTAAAGCATTTGGAAAACTTTTATGTAGGAGTACATTTATTACATATGATGAAAGATGATGAGTATATATATATTTTTATACATACATTTTTACTTATTTATTTACTTATTTACTTATTTCCTTGCGTCACCATGCAGTAGACTATTACAAAGCTGTTCATGATTGGGTTTCAGTCAAATAGTCTTCCAACATCCATGCCTCCACCAGTGCACATTTCCCAGCACCGGCTTGCCCCATTTCTCTTCCACCTACCCCCATAATCTGCCTCTATGGCAGGTACTTTTCTTCTCTCTCTCTCTCTCTCTCTCTCTCTCTCTCTCTCTCTCCCTCTCTCTCACTCACTTTTTCCTTTTTGCAAATTGTGTTTTTCAATACAGACACTGAAGGGTTATCATGTATATTCCTTTTGCCTATTTTCAATACTCAGTTTTAGTCTATTTCCATCTATTGTTGTCAATATGGTCCCTTCTCTATCTTTCCTCCCTCCCCTCCACACACATTTCTAGTTGATCCCAGCCCTTGACAAGTGCTCCTGGCCTGTTCTGCCTGACCATGAATAGTAGTCTCATACTATTTTTTTATACCCCACAAAGTAATGCAGTCATTCTATATCTGTCCATAGGGCTTTGGGGCCACACCTGGCAGTGCTCAGGGCTTACTCCTGGAGGTGCTTATGAACTTAAACTGAGATTGACCCTGTGCTTTAACCCCTATACTATCTCTCTGCCAGTGAATCTCAATTTAAGAAAGTGCTTTAAATATATTTTTTATACCCTAGTCACAGGGAAATGAAAGTAACAATTGGAAGGCAGCTATGCTTACCACTATAACACCAAAGCTGAAAGTAACAACTGAACTACATTAGAAAGAAAAGGTTTTTACAGTAAAAGAAAATATGAACAGAACATTTTCCAAAAATACAAAATCAATATTTTCAAACTAAAATGTAGACAGAGTATTTATGGAAACAAATGTGGAAGCAACAAAGTGCCCACCTACATTAGATAAAGGGGTTAATAGTCAAGGAATGTAAAGAATGCCTACAACTGAATAGAAAACAACTAAGTGTAAAAGTAGACAGAAGATCTGAAACTCTTTTCTCCAGTGAGAATTTACAGTGGGTCAGTAAGCATATGAAAAACTGCTTTTCGTTACTGAATATCTGGGAAGTTCAAATTAAGACCACAATGATATACCACCTTAAATCTGTGAAAATGGGTTGTATTCAAAGCAGCAAGTACTAGGGTACATGCAGGAAGGACTGGGTTTGATCACTGGTACCACCACAAACTGGTGAAAAGTTCTATCTACCCCCAATATTTGTTGTGGCATTATTTATTGTGGCTAAAATATTGAAGCAACCAAGTGCCTTTCGGTGGGTGATTTGGATCATGAAGACAGATTACATTTTTCCAACAGCATGCTATGAAGCTGTTAAATTTATTTTAAAAGGTGAAATTCTACCAATCACAGAAATAACAGAAGGAGCTTCAGGAGAAAGAGTTTACATGTGCAGCATAAGGACATAGAACTGGTGCATAGGACAGACAGAACGAAAAGGCAGGCCAGTGGACTTGGATAGCAGAAAATTTCCTTCAGGAGAAAACGCTGTGGGGGAGGGAAAGGAGCTGAAGGTGGGGAGTGTATCAAAACTGCGGCACATCAGCTGAAGTGCATTAGGGAGGAAGTGAGTGCCCGGTTATGGGAAGAGGTGAGGGAGAGCCTGCAAAAGCAGCAGCAGCCCTAGTTTCTACGGGAGACTTCTCTCGGGGTAGGCACCTCAGATCTGTGACACTCAAGCTCTGCTGGGCATGCCGGCATCCCTGGCAGTGAGCACAGGTAGGAAGAAGCCTGTGGGGACAGTGTGACTTGGTTATCGATGATGCAGGGAACTACAGAATAAGTACCTCTGTCTTCCCCTGTAACCAACCACATGTAAGGCCCGAGCATGCTTCCAGCATCTCTCATCCTGCAGTTTCAGGGCCTGTTGGCTGATTCTGTGAAGGATGCTTTGATGTGACGCACCCTCCTTCCAGCTGCTGACCGTAGATACTGGACATCTAGGCTCAGACCCTCCCATTGTAGTTGACCATGAACCTGGAAGGATGAGGATTTGCCTCACCCCATCAGGCTCTGAGATGCTCAGTTACCCCATGACTCATGGCCTTCACCATCAGTCAGTCCATCTGCCCTCAGTGGAAGGCTTTTCAGAGGTGACCGCCTCCTTCTACACAGACAAATATTTGATGATAGGACCCGCCATTGAATCATTTTCATTCATAGGTGATAAGCTGCACTTTACTGGTTTTACTGAGTAAGGATGATGCTTATTCCAGGAGCAAGATTTTCAAGGAAGGTTTTTAAGATTTTTAAGGAGTAAGAGTCTCTTTTCTGTACAAGAAGCATCTACTGTTCCTAAAGAGCCCTCGAGAGCCTTTTGCTTTTTCTCTTTCAATGCTCAGGCTTTGATAGGCTATTTTTAGGTAGTGACTTTTAAAATGATTTGCTTCTAATTGCTGGCTGTTTTTCAAGCTCTGAACAAATTATTTTAACCCCAGTCTTAGTGATCTAAGTGAGAATGATATAATTTTGAAATGTGAAAAGCTGGTTGGATCGGGAGAGGGGGCAATGAGTAGCTAATTAAAACACGGGGAAAAAAAGAACAGCAGATAGGAAAGACCAAGTGATCATTGGAAAACAATTACAACTAATGAGTTTAAATAATGCTTTTATAGGAAAACTAAAGAAACTGTCGATCTTGAAGGTGGATCAGAACAGACTCTCACAACTGCCTGACACAGTTGGGGACTGTGAAAGCCTTACTGAATTGGTTCTTACAGAAAACCGGCTCCTGGTGAGTGGCATGCACATTTCAAATGCCTGTTTATCCTGAGCTCTCACTATCAAAAAGACTTGTCAAGTTGATTCTACTTGTAATATGGGTAGACTAAGGGAAGTTTCCTCATGGTCCATCTTTAATAAAGGAAATTGTGAAGCATGACGTCACAACAGACTGAGTGTGTGCTTTGTGTACTGCAGGCCATTTCTGTTGTTGCTGCCACTGCATGGCTCCTGAGTACCACCAGGAATGACCCTCTCCCTCCCCACCGCCCTCCCAGCACAGAGCCAGAAGTAGCCCTGCTGGGCCACCACGTTGTCAGACTCTCCTATAGAAATAATGGCCCAGTTGGTCAAGAAAAAGTGAAAAAAAAAGAGTAGGTTAGTAAGCCAGGGTTGGTGGAGGAGCCAGCAATGTCTCAGACTGCTCAAGAAACCTCCTGGCAGGAGTGCTGGGAGGGAGTGAATCTTCCTACCCTAATTTAGGTTTCAGCCTTAACAAATAGCATGACAGAGACAAACATGATATTCAGCCTGGATTCCATGCGAGTTTCACAGACACACTCCCACCGCCAGCCATGGGCCCAGCCTGTTTCCACAGGGTTTGTGCTCACACCCTTGCCATTCTGCATCCTTCTCTCCTGGGCCTCCTTCATCCCAGTGGGGGTCCTGATTCCCTGCAGCCAGCCAGCACCCCGGCTCAGTGGTCATCGAAGCCACAGCCCCTGTGCAGAACTAAATAACCCAGGCAGGAAAGGGATGATTCTGGTTGTGAATTCTTATTTGCTGGGCCTGAAGAACCCCCTTCTGTGCTAGCTGCTTCTCTGTGCAGTCTGTGGATTCCCTTAGTTTCATTTAGACACACGACCATTCCAACACAGATGTAAAAAGTATTTAATTCTACATCCCCTCGGTGAACTTTGCATGGATCTAGTACTCCTAAAGAACTGCTACTACTACTATTATTTTTTTGCATGTAGGGAAGAAACTGGATGAAATACCATTCCTTTAAACCCTTGAAAGTTGCTGTTTTAATATTTGCCATAGGTTTTCAAGCAGTATATTAACTTAATGATTAAAATGTTCTTTTAACAGACTTTACCTAAGAGCATTGGAAAACTTAAGAAGTTGAGTAACTTGAATGCAGACAGAAATAAATTAGTGTCATTACCAAAAGAGGTATGTGCTTTAAAAAAGTAATCATTTTACAGAAATAATTACCAGAGATCAAAAATGTCAGATACTTTAGAAGACTTGTGTGAAGCTTTTTAAAGTATGATCTCTGTGAATCTAGCGATGGCTCAAGGAATTTTATCAATGAATAAGCTTCAATAACAAGAGAAGTGGGTCTGCACGGCTGTAAGCCTGCTGGGGAAAGCTGAACTGATTGGATGTTTAGTTGGGCAAAGGAAGAACTAAGGTTTCCAGTTCAACATGCAGAAAATGTCACTAAACCCTACGGAGTTCATTGCCAGAAGTTAGTTTGGAAGAGGAAATGGATAACTTTGGGTTCGATTGAATTTTGTGTGACATTAAACTATCCCATGAACCATGGGAATTGTAAGAATAGATCTTGATGTAACCTTGTTTCTGGGCATATAACACTGGACAGTGTTCACGTCTGGGAAGGAGTGAATGAACTCTCCACAAAGGCGTTCTCATAGAGGACAGCAAATAAAAGTAAAGCCAGATTCCTAGGATTTTTCTTGTCAATGCTCCAAGCGGAAGAGAGCTGCCACCTATTGTGCAGCGTCTCTGTGAAGACCAAGAGGCATTTAAGCTTTGGCAGGGAGGAGGAAATGCAGGGAACTGCAAGGAAACCCTTTGTGGACCAAACAATCTTCTAGTGCGATGTTTACAAAGAAGGCTTTCTGTTTGGGGACAAGAGGACTTGATTGGAGGAGGGAGCAGCATTGAACTTGATCTTGATTTTTTCTTAATTTTTTTTTTTTTGGTTTGGGGGCCACACCCTGTGGTGCTCAGGGCTCTGCACTCAGGGATCACTTCCTGATGGATGGGCTTGTGGGGCTATATGGGATGCCAGGATGGAACATTAGTCAGCCGCATGCAAATCAAATGCCTTATCCTCTGTAACCTCTCTCTGGCCCTGAACTTGACTTTTAAATTAGCATTATTGCTTAACTTAAGACTATGCTTAGGCACCCGTGAGATGGGGGTGGGGCTTCCTCTCCTCCATCTGGACCACACATGAAAAGGAATAGTTTTCTATGGAGTTCTCACCGGCAAGGTGCTGTTCCCTTTGTAACAACCAAGTGTGACACTTTCTGACATCTTTTCTTGGAATAGTTTCAAGGCAGCCATCTAACCAGCCAGAAGAGGAGGGCTCCTTATTTTCCTAAAGTATTTCTCAAGGTGTCTGAACTTGGTTTCTTTTCCTTTCCCCAGTGTGTTCCTCCCAGGGTGCCCCAGGTTTTCCCTTGGATGACTGGGCTACTGCCTCACCGCCACCCCCATTTGGGAGGCCAGAGGCTTTCCCTTCTAAATGTGACCACCTTCTGCCAACTCTTTCCTCTGAAAACCAGCATGTAAATAACATTTTTCCAGCAGAGGGTTACCTCAGATCAGCTAGGACACCATCGAGAGGGTTGAGCTACTGATCAAGACGTTTTGCTTCCAGTCTCTAAATGAAACAAAACACAAGAGTTGCTATTTTTCTGTACACTAATTTTACTCTGGTTGAATGTGTTCTCCAGTTCAAGGGGCTGGATAATAGATGGGGCACATAAATAAGGAAGAAGTAGAAAACAAGGACTGCTTTGTCCTCCTAATGTCGTGTATTGGCCTAGGGAATTGCATGGCTGTGGACTCCTTGAAACCTCACAACAGCTCTTGTGGTCATGAGGAGATTCTCAGTTTAAGGCGGAGGGAGGAGCTTTCCTCCACCAAGCTCACACAGCTGAGGGTCGAGTAAAATAAGAGCACCTTCACCGACAGATAAAAGTTGGACTGTTCAGGCATAGCAGTCAGCATGGCCATCTATGTTGTTGTGGCCTTGTAAAACAAGAAGGACTTGTTTGGTAATAAAATAATGAGATCAAATTCTCATTCTCTCTCTCTCTCTCTCTCTCTCTCTGCATTTTAGAAAATCAGTATAATTTTTGGAATATTGCTGAGGTAAATGAAAATGAATAGCCAGAGCCAAATTAGCTTCTCAGGTTGACCCTCAGTAAGCGTCACCTCCCGTTCCAGCTGCCCTCTCCCTTTTGGTTCTTACAGAATAACACCTTCTCGACAAGGACTCTGCTTTTGCTAAAGCTATCACCACAGTCATCCTTTCACTTCAAGAAAATGAAACTTGTGTTGAGAGGATTATACCTACTGTGTGCTGGGTGTGGCATAAGTATCCTGCAATTTTTTAATGACTGTGAAAACTGAAAGCTTTGTCAATATGTTTTTAGCTCCAAAGCATTTTATTTAGCTATCACATTTTCTCCATTTTCTACACCATATGATTGCTTTTATTCTGGTACTGGGAGTTTTATCCATAGGTCTAAAGACTGCCACTTTCCTTCGCTGTTGGATCAAGCATAGAGTATTTAGATACTTAGGAATCCTGTCTCTCCTCATCTACCATCACTGTCCTCCACCTCCCCATCACCACCACTCAGTTGCTAGAGTAGGAAAGGCACCAAGCACATGTCTCCAATTCTGCTGTGGGTCACCCTTTGGTAACCCAGCAGAAATGGTTGAGTGTTTACCTCCGACCATTGGACAGAGCAGCCAAACCACCAAGGGCTCCCTGACCTCCAACTGCGTCACGTTGGTCTAGGGGGCACCGTCCTGTCTTGAGTGAGTGTGGCATGTTCTGAGACAGCCGAGGCGGGTGGGGAGGACATGAGACTGTGTATGTTTGAGACCTCTGCTTCCCTAGCTTGATACCATTTGATCAAATCCTGCACCTTCCTGATTATATCCTTTTCCTTTCAAAACTCGATCACTTCCTCTTGAAAAACTGAGTCGCTTGCATGACACACCTGAACTGAAATGCTGAACCACTTCACTTTATCTGCTAAAAAATTTTATTCACGTTATCTGCTAATACCACCCTGTATTAATTGCCATCGCTCTTATCAATATATTGTGTTGTTCTTCCTATTTTTTGTCTTTTTTTTCATTGATAGTATTGTATAGTGTCTGTTTTAGCAACATGTATTTGCTTCCCCCACTCCCCCAAATGGTTGAAGAGAAAAATGTTTGTACTGTGTGGGTCACAATAACAGAGTCTGCTTGTGTTCTGTGGTGTTATTTGTGGTGAACATTTGCAAATCAATGAATGTCTCTTGTTTTCTTAATTGTTAGCTGCTTGGAATTTTAGAAAAGTCAGGTAACTTGTTAACTTGTAAGTATTAATCAGACCACAGTTGCACCTCTGACTTCCATTTCGCTTAATTGCATGAAGATTCAAATCAGCTGACTGCTTTTTGTGTTCTTCATTGTACAATATTGGAGATTTCCCTCTCGGTTCAATGTTGGTTTTAAATGACTGCATGGAACATTTTTGTTGTTGTTGTTGTTATGTGTTTGTCAGATTTGTTCAGATTATTTTCTCTCCAAAGGATACTGTTCTGTGAATCACATTTTAAGTGACTCAGAAATTCTAAAAGAACTTCATTTAGTGGCTCATCTGTCTTCACTGTATTCAAGTTTGTGGGCATAATGCTATTCTAACGGAAAGACTAGGATTTGCTTTATTTGCTACACATAGCATGCTTCTGTTTTTTTTATTTTTCAAGCCACTGATTGTATCTGATTTCTCATCCTGTTGCTTAAGTGTATATGCTTCTGGGAGAGGAGGCTTCCTAAAAAAACTCATTTTGGGTAGAGGGAAGAATTGAGTCTGTATGCAATATGGTTCCTTTATAGACAGAGGAACCATATTGGTTCCTTTATCTGTCTATAAAGGAACCACATTGGTTAATAAAGGAACCATATTGGTCTACTCTGTATGTGGAGCATGAGTCTGAATGAAGAGACTCAATAATAAATATGCCTTAGATAAATTGTAGCTTTAAATATAATCTGTATACTATAGAGCTTCTAGCTGGAAGAAAAGTTAAAGCCCAGACTTTCATTTATTTATTTTTGGGGTGGGAGAGGCGGATACTCAGCAGTGCTCAGGGCTTACTGCTGGCTCTGCACTCAGGATCACTCCCGTTTGCATGCAAGGCAAGCACCCTACAGCAGTACTATCACTCTGTCTCCCCCCAGTCTTTTGCTTCTATTAAGTCAAAACTTAAATGACCCTAATTTTATCACAGTTATCCAGTGAAGTAAGACAGGACAGTACTTAAAGGTCTCCAATGCTTTTCTTTGTCAGGCACCATAAGCATTAATTACCTATAACTGTTGTACAATATGCAAAAAACCTGTTGCAATACTGTATTCATTTGTGAGTAACTTCCTGCTTTTACTGTTATAGTTTAAAATAGTTTTAGTATAGGTTCTCGTTATATTCTAAAGTATTAAAAATTATTGAAAAACTAAAATGAGATCATTTAGTACCTAAAAGTACTAAAATATTATTGACTACGGATTTCAAGATGGAGGAACACTCCTAAACTTGAAAGAGAAAGTAATTCAATAAAGATTATGCAATTGACAGAGTTGTCTATGTGAATATTAGGTTCCTGTTCTTCAGAGACATGAAAGAACTTGGGGAGCAAAGAAATATTCCATCACCAATGATGGAGGTTTTCCTTTACTCTCTTAGATGTTCTTGGACATCATGGAGGAAAAATAAGATATAGCGGGTACATAAAAATAAAAGAAAGTTTTATACTCCACACCTCACCCCAGATATCAAGTGAGGGATAAAAAGGGAAAAAAGAGATAGAAGGGATAAAGAGAAAAAGATACTGGAGAAAATTGTTTTCTCCATCTTTATTCACAAAATTTTTAATTTTTCACCTATTAAAGTTTGAACATTTAAAAAATACACATTGACAAGAGTACAATAGGAAAGTGTCTACTATTATGTACATATAAATTCTTATGGCTGCTCTAAAAGGGAATGTGGTAATAGTTTGGAAAATGCAAGTTTTTTTTTCAAGGTTCAGTTTTTTCTCTATTTTTTAAAATGCTTTATTGAATCACCGTGAATTAGAAAATTATTCATGATTTAGTTTCGCATGTACAGTGTCCCAATACCAGTCCTTTCACCAGTGTCTACGTCCCTCCAAAATGTGCAAGTATTGATTCTGTAAATCCAAGTCTAGGAATTTATCTCTAATAAACAATCATGGATAGGCATGAAGAATGAACAAGGAAATTTATTACACAAAGGAGCAGCTAATGTGTGCCAAGCTTCTACTGGGCATAGTGCCAAGGCCTTTCATGTTTATTCTTGTCATATTTTCACAATAGTTTTATGAGATATAGGTAAATCATCATTACTACCCAACAGATTGTGAAATTAAGATGCAGAGAGATTAGGTAACTTTTCCCAGATCACACAGCAAAAATATGGCAGAACTCACTAGAAGTATCTAATGTGGATTATTTGGTTAATTTGTGATAAATCTATAGAATGAAATTATGATATGGCTTATAAAATGCTTTTAGAAATGTAAGGACATAGGACAATGTTTTTTGATGTCATGTGTAAACAAAGGTACAAAGAATATAGTTTTAGTCTGAATTTTGTTTAAGTCCATATGTATAATCACAAATGCATGGCAGTGACACCAAAAGATTGGACCTCAAAATGTCAATATTAATTTTCCCTTTGTGGTAGTTTGTTTTGAGTTACATATTCAGTGTGCTTTCATGTGTGCGTGTGTATGGTTTTTATTTTCCAGTCAACGTATGTTATATTTGTATAATTAGAAAAGTAGAATGCTGTAGCTATTGGTGGACATTTTTTATATCAGTGGTCCAAAAGCCAGGGAGTCCCAAAGCCACATGATTTTTAAAATATTTATGAAGAAGGGATCATTGAATAATGTGACACAGATGATGATGGGAAAGGGCAAAAATAGTCCTTGTCTTCTAAAATTTCACATCCTATTATTTCTATTCAGATTGTATTTTGACCAGATTTTGCTGATTACACATTTTCTTTTTTTGCAATGAAATGTGGGTTCAGTTATATTGTAAATAGTGTTACAAGGAAGATGCTAAAGGAAAACAAAAACTCCCTTACTCTTGGGACAGGCATTCACAAAGTAGCAGAGAAGCAGACAGAAGAAAAAGTGTTTTTCTTTGAATTGATCTAATTATGTTCTTTAGTGTTATGTAGGAGGCAGGCAGGCAGTCTATACCTATTGCAAGTTGACCCAAAAAGGACTTTCTCAATGATCTGCAGATCCTGTCTCCTTGAGATGGATTAGATCAGTGCCAAATGGTTGGAGGACAGTACAGTCTAAAACTGAGACACCAAAAAACTAAACCTGGATTCGCAGTTATATTCTGTAACTCTCTGAGAATCCAAGTCCAACCCCTTGTATTCTGGGAAGGTACTATTATGTGGTTTAAGGGAGGTTTAAAAATATCAGCTTCCTACATAACTGGTAATGAGTTATTTAAACAGTTGCTCTGCTTCCCAGAATTTCTAAGTGATGGAGACATTTTATCCTCAGGGCCACTAAAGAACCAGTAAACTCTATCTCCTAAACCCCAAAAGAAAAGCAAAAAGTATGTGAATGATAGATATGATACAATACTGAATGTGTTTCTAGCACTGTAAAACACTCCCAGGAAGACAGATTCCTTAAAGGTAGATTCAGGACGAACTTGCCAGCATGGGCAAGATCCCACACTTGGTTGTGTGGTATTGGTACCAGTCATTTGGATTTATAATTTTCACTTCCCTTCTTAGAAAAACAATATCAACCACATTTATTTGGCAGCAGCAATGGGAAAGGCTCTATGATAGGTGCTAAATTATACTTGTGGCTTCATCTAATATAATCCTTATTGTTACTTTCAGTTAAAGTAATGTGGCTGAACCCACAAAGCACATGACTGACCCCAAATTCTATCCCACATCTGTATGATCTCAAAGCACCCACTCCCTTTGTTGTGCCTCATTCCCCTTTGACGTCTGTAAAGAGAACTGTATCTTTTGAATTATGGGGTTGACTGCTTAATAGCATTTTTCTAAAAAATCAAGCTTCCAGCCGTCCCTTCCTGGCTGATTCAGAAAGAGGATTCTGTGAATGTTTGCCTGGGATAGTATGTGCCTTTGGGGATTATTGAGGCATCCTGGCATCCTCTGCTGAAAGGCCTGCTCCCTGCTGGTGTCATCTTCCCAAAACCACACACAATGGAGAACAGGAAGTCACTCAGAGTGCTGACAACCCAGGGTGCCTAGCTAGCTCCTGAATGCAGTTGCTGCAACCCCCAGAATGGAAAAGGAGAAAGGAAATAAAGCAGATTGTAAACAGTCAATAGCTCACACATCCCATTTCCCCACCAGACACTTAAAAGATTCCAACTTGGCCATCACTTATATCACTCTGCCAACATTGAAAACCTTATTTGACAAGCTTTGTTTGGTTAGTTTTGGCTTTTTTTGTTGTGGCTGTTTCTTGGTTAGATCTACATGGACCTTATAGAATTGAAAATGTTCACATGGTATATTCGGGGCCTGAATCAGATATCCTGCAGGCAACTGGGTCAGTGGGCAACTTCATGACATCATGCCTAAATCAGGATTGAGTCTTGGCGCTGTAAACTGAGCAGAAAGGAAGTTACTGCCTCATATGAAGTGAGGAGCTAGTATTTTCTGCTTTTCCTGCCTGCAGACACATTGCACCAGGCCAGGTCGACAGTATTGAGAGCTGTCTAGCCTCAGTCACAAGGAAGACCTCCCCCATAGTTTACAAGCCCACCGTGAACCCAAACCCTCACAAGGAGCAGGACCACGGAGGGTAGAGAGGGTGTCTTTGTATTTCTTTCTTATGAGTAGAAATTTGTTAGGATCATTTAAATTTATCAGAGAATCTGATCATGCCCCTCTAAGGATCAGGATTTTGATTATCTTTCTTTCCATGATATTTCAGGATACTGGAATATCCATGATTTACTTCCTCAAAGGAAGGAGAAATACCTTACCCCACAAAAGTTCCTGTTGCAACATACTTTTAGGACAACACATTGAGGCCCCATATTCACAAGACATCAGTGATTTGTACTAGAAGAAAGGTTTCACCATTACTACACATATAAGCAGACAATAAGTAAATGCCTTTCATTGGTAAACAAATGTGTCTATCATGTATAAATATACCTGCTTGAGAAAAGTGTTGGTTGCTATGTAGACTTCTCATGTGAGTACATAGGAAGGACACCCTGCATGCAAACACCCTGAATATATGTAGTTATGTGTAAATTTAGCAGTAGTTTTGTCAGACCATCTTAGAATCCTTCACATGATTTCTGCTATTAGACAGTTATAGAGGATGTTTTACAGTTTAGAAAATGTTTAGTTAATACTGTGTGATGGGGGCGGAGCAACAGCTCAGCAGGTAGGACGTTTGCCTTGCACGTCGACCTGGGTTTGATCCCCAGCATCACAAAAAAAAATTTTTTATGCTCATATTAAACACATAAATGGCAGAAGATACATTCAGATATTGTTGGGGATTCAGGTCCCCCAACTGGGAGCTTCTGGGGTATTTTTCCATGTGTCACAGAGACCTCAATAGGTTCCTTCATGAGCTTTGCCTGTGTTTGCTTTTTAGTGAGGAGCGAGTCTAAGAAGAATGCAGCACTGCATGGAGTCCTGGAGAATGTTGTGTCTGGGATCGAGTTATTTTTCTCTTCTCTTGGTTAGGTTCCCTTCTACAAAAACCACTGCCAGTTCGTTCAAGAGAATCACTGAATTCTTTTGTTCTTTTTTTTTAAAGGCCAGGTACATGAATAGCTCAATTTCCTTTAAGTTGACAGCTTTTTAAAATAATAATAACCATCATATATTGTCAGGATTGAGGTATGAATTTGTATATTTTCATGACCAGGTCATAACTGAAATCAGTGTGTACATTTACCAAATTTAATTTTTGGTAAAAATAGTATGGACTTTGCATTTGTCAAAAGAAAGTGAACTTACCAAATTGAACAAAAGCTGTTAAAACTTGTGCAGTGGGAATTAAATATTGTATCATCTATCAGCTGTCCCTCTTTTCTTTTTTTCTTTAATAAACCATAATACAGAACACTGAAGGTAGTAAAGTGGACAGGTCTCTGAAAGGTGAGTGTGTGCGTGTGTGTGTGTGTGTGTGTGTGTGTGTGTGTGTGTTTGCTGGTCTAACCTTTCAGACCTAGAACTTGAACTCTCATTTGATCAAATAGTACCTCTGTGGCTTGGCTGACACACTTTAAAATATGTAGCTGTATTAGATAGCACTGAAGTGACTTTCTTTTCAAAATGGAATTTTTGAGCTCATTGTTTATTCTCTTGATTTAAGACGTGTGTGCTTAATTTTTTTTTGCAAAGAGTCTTTATGAACTCATTGAACTTTGTGTTTTGTATGATTTTAATTAATCATGGTTGAGTGTGAGACTTACAATCATGCGGTATAAAAACGCATTCCCCTCGAGTCATTCGAATAACCAGATAGTCCCATTCCATCCCATATCCCCACGAAAGCTGGAAAAACGATGCCTTTTCTTCCCCCACTGTAGATTGGTGGCTGCTGCAGCCTCACTGTGTTTTGTGTCCGTGACAACCGACTAACTCGGATACCTGCAGAGGTCTCACAGGCAACAGAGCTTCACGTCCTGGACGTGGCAGGAAATAGGTAAGCATGTTTCTCTTTGTTTTGCTCATGAGGAACAAATATTTCCCCACTCTCAGATGTTCTGCTGCGTCATCATCTTAACCTTTGCTCCATGTTGCACAGTTATACTAATCAGTCTATCTACCCAGGCCTCAAGAAATCTATGACCTCACTGCTGCAATGAATGAACCTGAGGGATAGCAAAGATCTGGAAATGTCTTAAACTTTCTCCCTTTTGGCTCAAAAAAAAATTGACATGCTGGATAAGGGCCTTGGATTCATTACACATTTGATTGTTAATTTGTTGTAGGCGGTTGTATGTTCAGCTACCAGATGTTTTTCATCGCCACATTCAGTTCTGTGACCCACACTTTAAGAAGCCAATTAAAAAAAATTATCAATTGACTGTAGTTTACTATTAATAATGGTTTCTCATGCACATAGTTCCAATACCTCACCCATCACAGTGTACCCACCTCCCTCCCCCAAAGACTCTGACACTCCCTCTTCAAAAAAAAAAACCTACTAAAATAAGACTTTATTATTAGCATTTGTGTGTTTGTGTTTGGTACTCTCACCGACATGAAGAAAATAATATATTTTGAATATCAGTTACATAGGGGCAAGCATCTGACGTGAGAGGAAGTGTTGTTCTTTCTGCTTCTATGGAAAAACTCTGTGAAAAAATTCTATCCATTCTCAGGTAAAGGGTGAAAACAGGCCTTCCTTGTGAAGATCCAAAAACACCAAATCCCTACAAGAGGGCTGATAAAATAAGGTCAAGAACAATTACTGCAGATAATACAGTTACATTGGACTAGAACTGAATGTTGAAAGTAGGTAAAGAGATATACAAGATAACCCTACAGTGTCTGTATTTTTCAAACCACAGTGCACTGAAGGAGAGAGAGAGACAGAGACAGAGACAAAGACAGGAGCGAGAAAGACAGAGACAGGAGAGACAGAGACAGAGACATAGAGACAGAGAGAGACAGAGATAGAGAGAAAATGCCTGCCATAGAGGCAGGTAGCAGGTGAGGGAATCTGGGGACACTGGTGTTGGGAAATGTGCGCTGGTGGAGGGGAGGAGTGTTGGAACACTGTATGACTAAAACCCAATCACAAACAGTTTTGAAATGGTCTATCTCACAGTGGTTTAATAAAAGAAAATTTTAAAAAATAAGGTCAAGAAGAGCAATTCAGTGTGGTCTGGAACAAGGTTCAAATGTTTCATTGTTCTCTGGATGTATAAGCTTGAGGGTTCAAGTATGTAACTTTGTTTTTAATCTAAATTTTTATTTTTATTAAAATCACATGATTTACAAAGTTGTTCATACAGTTGTTTCAGGCATTTAGTGTTCTAACACCACCATCTGTCCACCAATGTCCCCAGTTTCTCTCCCAATCTGCCCCCTTAGTCACATAACAAATTTACTTTATATTGCTTCTAACACTCCTCTTAAACCCTACCCCTTCCAAATCAATCTACAAGTTCATTTTTCCCATTGTATTGCCTGTGGATCTTCATCACTACCTGGCTATGTATCTTTAAGTTGCTCATATGAACAGGCTCTAAAGCTTAAGTTGATGTTTCTGTGAAACGCTTCCCAGAATAGCAGCGCAGGGGTGGAAAGAGAACTGGGAGCCCTGTGGCACCTTAGCTTTCATAATTGTTTTTGTTAAGACATCATGTGCCTTAGTATCTTCATTGAAAAAATGAGCTTGAATGAGCTGGAAGCTAGATTCTAATGCAGAATCTTGATGGGCTTTACCAGTAACCCTGAGCTAACTAGGATTATAAATGTGGTGAGATTTGGGGAACACCTACCTGAAAAGTGGAGTCATGGATTGCCAAGTGAGACACAGTCCCCAAAAATTACTTATTTAAAATATAGAACCAGCAGATGGTCATTTCTGAAATTGTAGCAGCACTGTTCTCAAGTTCCGAGCTCAGAAGCAGTAGTGGGCTGCTTGCTGATTGCTCTCCTCCAACTCTTGTTTCGTTTCTTTCTTCCTTCACATTTTGTCTCTATCATATGGAAGCCTCTTTTCTATCTCCCCATTTTTTAAAATTCACTCATGATCTTTTTTTCTGAAGTGAGAGGTCTGTCGAAGGGGGGTCTGGCATGAGACTGGACCACACTTTGCCTATACTCAAGATTTACTTATGGTTTTATGCTCAGGGATTCCAGCCCAGCTTGGTTTATGCACGGCAAGTGCCCTGCCCACTGGACTGTCTCCCAGGCATTTATTTATTCCCAGAAAATGCCTTCTTTCTGAGTCTTTCTTTAAAATTTCCCCCAAACTTAGGGCTCCTTGCACTAGATGATAACTGCCCTAGTTACCCATCCCCTCCACACACACACACACACACACACACACACACACACACACACACACACACACCTAAAGATTGTCTAAAGTTAGATATTATGATTTAGATGCCCTGGGACTGTTGGTGTGTTCTATATGCCCAGCATGTGAAAAAATGCCTTGATAAGTAGTTACCCACTGAAGGAAAAGGTTCAGAGTCGTCATTTTGTCAAATGTAAGGCAAACCACTGTGAAGTATCTCAGGTCACGGGCTTCGTTTCTGCAGGGAATTAAATAATTGCTTTTGAATATGATACAGTTAGAAGTGGTGCTCAGCTGGGGGAAGGTGTGCGATGATTTTAAGTGATAAATGCCACCAACCTGAAGTGCTGGGAGGATGGTGTCCTCATTACTGATCAGCTTGGTTGCTAAGTCAGACACCAAGCCCCATTTCTTATTTTTGCTAATGGGTTGCAGGCAGCAGTATTAAGTAAATGGCAGCGCTTCTGGCTGTGGGGAGTGCGCTTATTTTTAAAGCTAATCCTTAAGGACATCTTAACTCTTTGGGCTTTTGTTTGTGTCTGTTTGTTTCAGCTGTTACTTTTTCCCTGGTTCTTGCTTTGCTGATGAACAGGAATTTATATCAGTTTGTTGAGTAGAAAGATGGTTCTGCAATCCAAACTTTTCCACACGATGAAGACCTCCTTTTCCATACTTCATACTCATATGTCCGTCAAAAGAAGGGAAAGTTGAATGTAGTTATTCTTGGGGTAGAGCAGAGAACCCAGTAAAAAAGTTAAGTTACATAGCTGTCATCTGAGTCAGCTGAGTGTGTCATTTAGTCCCGGTATATATAGATTCATAACCAAATTTAAGCCTATTAAATATTTAATTACTACTTATTTAAAGTATCAGTATAGAAACTAATAAAAAAAGAGAGCTATTGTGTCAGCCTTTTGGCTTACAAGAATGCCACACCATGGGAAATCATACCCAATTCAATAGAAGTTTCTACCTCTTCTCTCAAACATATAAAACTAGCAGATGACAGCAGGCAGACTGTATTTTACTTTCCAAATACCTTGCTTTTACAAGTGTGATACATTAAGGTATAGCATAGATGGCTATAGAATGTCAGGAAAACTAAGCACCAGGCCTTTTGTGACAATGACGGAGGGGGATCTTTTATCACTAGCTACCCATGAGCACAGTATACATTACCTTAAATTTTCTACTCTCTCCAGTAGGAATACCCACCAGTTTTACAAAATTGATTATTTGAGAATTTTTTTTAAAGTACTAATTGAACCAATACTAGAAAAAAAAAGTCTTCCATTGGGCAAATTGTTTCTATCTTTGAATTTTATAATTCAACTTGTTAAAAAGTTAAAACTTCATACCTGTTACAGTGCTTATTACTCACCCCACCACTACCGACAAAGCTAGAGATAGTGTGTATTGGCAAGGATGTGGAAAGAAGGAAATTCTTTTATTTTGCCAGTGGAAAGGTAAATTGGTACAGACACTATGGAAAACAACATGGAGGCATCCCAAGAAATTTTAAAAAATGGGACTAAGTCACATAATCTGGCATTTGCATTTCTTTTTCTCTGTTTTCTTTCTTGGGGCCACCCCCAACAGTGTTCAGGTCTTACTTCTGGCTTGGTGCTTAGGGATCACTTCTGGCAGGCTGGGGGGATGAAAGAGTGCCAGGAACCAAACCCATGTTGACCACATGCAAGGCAAGTGCTTACTGTTATACTATCACTCAGCCCCCTATTTTTTTTTTAGATGAGTTAACTTTATTGTGTGTTTTTTTTTCTTCAAACACCGTGATTTACAAAGTAAAAAGCTTTAACAATATAGTTTTTAGAAAGATTAATCATTCAACACCAATCCCACCACCAGTGTGATCCCACCACCAAGACCCTAATTTACCACCCAGCCCCCCATTCCCATGCCTGCTTACTTAGCCGGCACTAATTATATTGACCGTTACAGCCCATATATGAGAATGGTACTGACAAAAGTCATGACTTATTTTCTGAGTTGTTATGTGCAAATCTGGCTGATTCTTGTTCTTGCATTCACTTTCTGAGCTTCTAGAATGTAGTGGTGCAACCTGACCTTCCCAAGGCTGATCTTTAGGACTCTTGATTTCTTGTCTCTGAGCACTTCCTTCCCTGGCAGCCCACACTCCTAATTCAGGTCTGGGTTGAGTTAATTCCATGCTTCTGAAAAATGGCTTTCTTTACATCCCTGCAGTGCAGGGTTTGGGGTTAGATATTCCTTACCCTGATGACATGAGAATGCTGGATTTAGAGGTGACTACAAGAGTATGCCACCCGCACGGCAAGACTGGCAAGCTACCCGTGTCGTATTTGACATGCCAAATACCAGTAACAGTTATAGACCTCATTCCCATGACCTGATGGAATGGTTTGAGGCTCTTTATGTTCCTGGAGCAAGCAGATGACCTTGGGCTCTACTAGCATGAGACAGGACATATGGAGATGTTACTGGGGCCCGCTCGAGCAAACCGATGATGAACAGGAAGACAGTGATACAGTGATACAGTGATACCACCGTGAGATATACAATTGCAAAGATGTTATAATTGGGACTCTGTAATACAGTGTTCCATCACCCATCACTCCATCAGTGCCCCATTCCCATAACACTCCTTCCTACTCATCCCCCAGCCTGTCTCTATATCAGGCCCCTTTTCTTTTCTTTCTCTCTCTCTCCCTCTGTCTTTGTATTTCTCTCTCCTCTTACACATTGTGGCTTGCCCTACAGATATTTACAGTTTAACATGTAAGTCTCTATGTGTACATTTAATGGAGTTATAGTCTGACATTTCCTTTCCCCATTCCCCATCAGACACCCCAATTTGTTACACATACAGTGATCATTACAGTGTATATATGTGCAAGATCTTGGGAAAAAACCTGGTCCTAAACTTGATTATTATCAAGTCTGTCACGTGGCCGCAGAGTGGTCTCGCGCCTGGACAGCTGTGGGTCTGGTCTGTAGCTTATCCAGCTTTGCTGGTTGTGGCTGCCTGCTAGTAGCCACGCCCGACTTGGACATGGAGATGGAAGGGACGGGGCCAGGGGCCCCGATGCCCGCTCCAAGTCCGGTTGGTGCAGCCTCCCTCACGTGTCTGCTGGCCCTAGGAGCTATGTTGCTCTCGGCCAGGTGCCGAGCATTTTGCCATCCTCCTGTGCCTCCATGAACCACTCCATGTGTTGGCCCCTATTTTTCATAGGAAATTATGTTCTTTCATTTACAACAACCTGAATTAATTTTGAAATATTAAGCTAAGTGAAATAAAGCATACAGAAGAGGACTAAGTTTTTACTTATCTGTGGAACCTGAAAGCAAAAATCAGACGCATAGAAACAGAACAGATTGGGGTTGCCAGCTTAAGGGGATGGGTAAATAGGGAGAAATTAGTCCAAAATTGGCAATTATAAGATCAGTAAGATCTAGGAATTTAATGCTGAATGGTGTGTCTTTGATTAGTAATATTGATCATAGAGTCCAGGGATAGCTCAGTGGCAAAAGTCTGCCCTGTAAGTGTGAAGACACAAGCTTGATCCCTGGTGCTACTCACACATGATTATCAGGGTCCTAGAATCCCTCTTGGAGACCCCACAAAACATGGAGACTGCCACAGAATATGCAGACTGACAAGAACTCTAGCCAAGCATATGTGTGACCCCTCTTCTCTGCAATAACAAAAAAAAACAAAAGCCGGAAAGAAGAAGAAAAGGCTTTTACACTAGAAATCTTGAGAGACTGGTTCTTAAATGTTTCCAATCAAAAATATGTAATTCTATTTTTAGCAAATTAACTATAATAAGTAATATAAAATAAATTATTTAGGGTTGGCTTAGAGGCAGGTGTATTCAGTGGTTGAGAATATTGGAAATAATTGTGGTGGGAAGATGCAGTGGTGGAGGATTTGGAGTAGAATATCGAATATTTGTAAGAAATTAACATGAACAACGTTAAAAATTGAGAAGCCCTCTATGTTTAGTAAGCTCAGTAAGTGAAAGCAATAGCACAGACGGTGCAATTTACATGTAACAACAGCTCAGTAAAAAGGTTATGGCTTTAGCAATATCATTCTGAGATATATGTTGTAATGAGCATTATAATTAGTGCCTGTTATGGGATCAGGCATGGGAATGTGGGGTGGGAATCGAGGGTCTTCTGTGGCGGTAAAGGCATGTTGGTGATGGGAATGGTGTTTGGAATATTGAAGACTTGAAACAACTGTAGTGTGAACAACTTTGTAAACCACGGTGTTTAAATAAAGTTTTTTAAAATATAGGTAATTCTGTGAGGTGGTGAAGGTCTTTATAATCCTGTTTTGGTAATTGTTTTGCAGTAAATGAATAGATCATTGCATTGTATGTCTTAAACTTGCCTAATATTATATGTCTGTTTTCTTTCAAAAAGTGTGTGTGGGGGATTAGATGTTGAAAACAAAACATAACATGCTATGTTTAACACATAACATTAAAAAAATGGCACAGTGATGCCATACAGTGAACTCCTAAGCAGCTAAAGAATGAAAACCCTCTGTATCCTGAGTGAAAAGAGCAAGTACATACTGTTCTCATTGTTGTTGTTTTCAGACTCCTGAAAAATACCCAAATGTTAAAAGTAGCTCCCATACAGGACTGGAAAATTGACAGTAAAAGAGCCTGTTCCTTTAGTTGCATTAGTGCTGTGCAATGTTTTTTCACAGATTATGTTTTCTGTTAATATTTATAACTTTAAACATTTTTTTTTGTTTCGAGTTGGGTTTGCAACTAGACTCCAGTTGAAGATAGTAATGTATCAGTTGTGTAATTGTATAACCATCGTTACTATTAATTCTACCGTTTTTAGGAGTTGAACAAACTTGATGTTGTAGTTGCTGCTGTAGTTCAGTGGTTGGGAAGGTTGTTTGGGGTTGGCAGGTCATAGGCAAAAGTGGATAGAAGAGGTTCAGAGTATTAGCTCTGTTGTAAATGGCAACCTTAAACTTTTTGTTTCTGGGCAGATGTAGCTCCCAATAGAACAGGGAGATGTGAACAAATGAGATTGGCTTCTTGTGTTGACACTGCAGGTTACAAAAGGTTACAGAATAAACTTTTATTATTGCTCTGGAAAGCAGGAATACTCTGGAACAGAGGCTAATTGGAATATGTGTGGGATGCTTCACCATAAGAAGGTGTGTGTGTCTCTGTGTGTGTGTGTTGTTTATATTCACCAAAGGGAAGAGTGTATGAGTTTATTCACCAAAGATAAGGGGAATATATGTGTTCACCAGAAAAGAGAAAGTGTGTGTATATGTGTGTTTACCAAAGAGAAGGGGAATGTGTGTATGTGTGTGTGTGCATGTGTGCGTTCACCAAATAAAAGGGTTACAGATAGTTTCCCCTGTTGGTTTGTTTTGGGAGATGGGGGTTGATGTTGTGACACACCTGGTTGTACTTAGAAATTACTCCTGGCTCTGTGCTCAGGGATCATCATGTGTTTGGGAATATGTGCGATGCAGGGGCACAAACCAGGTCAGCTGCATGTAAGACAAGTGCTGTAAAGCTCTCTACTATCTTTCTAGCACCTATGGTTTACTTGTCACTGTCCTCCCATTGTTCATCGATTGGCTTGAGTTATTGGGTGCCAGTAACGTCTCCAATCATTGGGAATGAGGTCCATTATGGTTAATGTTTTTGGCATATAGAATACACCACGGGTAAGCTATTTTTTCTAAATAAAGAACACCTCCGTGCTTGACAAGTATGTGAACCCCTTTTCTTTTGGGCCATTATATGAGTGCCTCAGGTCAGTGGAAGAAATAACTGGTTGTATAAGCACAGGAGATTGCACTCTCCCCCCCCACCCCCACCCCACTGAAAGTGAGAGAATAAGGGAGTTGTGAATCTGCTGTTCTCACTGTTACAGACCTTTCTCATGGTTTGATACTCTTACCATGCATAATGGACTCAAGGGGTTAAAAAAATACATATTGCCCACCTAATATAGTCAGTGAAACCTATTTGGTTCACACCTTCTCACAGGGACTCACTCAAGCAGATACAGTTCTCATTGTGTTGTCTTTTTCTTTTCTATTGAGACTTTGTGGTTTACAGTGCTAGTAATGTTTTTCATGCACATAGTTCCAATGCCACACCCATCACCAGTGGCCTCCTCCCTCTCCCAAGGACCCCAAGACTCCTCCTTCTCTGCCCCTCCTCAGCTTAATTATGTGGATCAGTTCTTCTGTTATGTTGCTTTACCCTTTGTTGCTACCTTGGTGTGTATCTTTCAGACCGAGGAGAGAGATCATTCTATATCTATCCCTTTCCCTCTGACTGATTTCCCTCAGCATGACCTCCTCTGGTTCCATCCATGTCATGGCAAATTGCATGATTTTGTTCTTTCTGAGAGCTGTGTAATATTCCTGATCCATTCATTTATTAAAGTCGGGCGTTTAGATTGTTTTATATCGTGTCTATTGTAATAAATTCAGTGATGAACATAGGTGTTTATATATCATTGCAGTTTCTTTAGAACCTAACTCTCCCTGTCCCACACTCATACTCTGTCTAATGCCTAGGTGAGACCAACCAGCCTTTTACTGGGCTGATTGTGAGGAAAAGTAAACAACAGGTCCTCATTTCCTAAACAACACATTGCCATTATTTTGCACCACATTGCAGTTGTCCTAAGGACAAGTGTGCTAATAATGTGTTGTTCTATTCTGTGTTGATTTTACCTTTTTACTTTATTAAATAAATGTAAGTACTTTGCGCTTCATTATATTTAGATTAATTTTACTCTTTTGGACTAGAGCCTCTCTTCATATCTCTACATGAAATTCTAGCTTGGTTTCCAAGTGTCTTTCCATTTGAAATGGTATACAATTCTCATCATGCCAGATCAATCTGTGGGCAAATGCTATGGGTAGGCTTCCCACATGCCTTGAGTCGAGGTACGTGTATCATTTTATGAAGGAAATAAACCCAGGAGTCCATGCTGTCATATAATTTCTTCTGGAATTAGTGGGCCAGATATTTAAGAAAATGTGTCTCATATCCCTCTCTAGTTAACAGAAGGTGATGGTTATCTAGCATCTGAAATCATTTCTAGAGTTATCCTTAAAGTGAAAAAAATTTGAATAAATAGAACCTTGAATTCTTCAAACCCTCAACTCATGAAATCTGTAGAGGTTTGGTGGTTTTTAAAGTGAATTTGGTTTGTGCAAAGCATTGGTTTTCATTAAAACTGTTTTTTCCCTGGCTCTGTTTGTATTTGTGGCTGCATAGATTTTGTTTTTGTTTCTGGGCCACACAGGCAATGTCAGGGATTACTCCTGACTCTGCACTTAGAAATCACTCCTGGCAGTGCTCAGGGGACCATATGGGATGCTGGGGTCAAGCCTGGGTCATCTGCGTACAAGGCTAGGGCTCTACCTGCTATACTATCTTCGCCCCTCCCCAAAGATATTTTTTAGGAGAGTTAGCCCATGCCTCATAGACCACGGCCTAGCAACATCCGTGATCTATTCATTAGGTGTCATCAGTGCTGCCCCACCCCCACCCCAAAGATGTCTATAAACATTATCAGATGTCCACTTGGGGCACACTTGCCACTGCTTGAAAATGACTGTATTGGATTAATCTTTGGCAAGTTTGCTCTTTCCATGGGTAGTTGCTACTAACCTGTTGGATATTTGTGCAAGCAAAAACAACCCCCTATCGTTGGGTGTCACACTGTAAACTTTTAAGGCTTTTAACTTGTGCTATCTCATTTGAAAGTGAAAGAGCCTGATATTGATATCAATTATCACATAGGAGATGAAGTGGAGCACCTGAAAACTGAAAGATAAAGGTTTGAAGTAGAAGGCCTAAAATAATCTCCCCTGAGAAAGGAAACAGTTTCCATGAAAAATAAATAGATATAAAATTTTACTTTCAACTGCAACTTAGACTCTTTGGTGTCCCCAGCATCTCCTTCTTCATGCCCTCAAAGAGGCCACTAGAAATAGGTGATCCTGGGACTTCTACAGTTCTAAAGTCAGCGAGGCTTTTGCCTCTAAAGCTGGAAGAACTCAAGTCTCCCCATTCTTTCCCAATGATGCCGGCTGCACCACCACCCTCCCCACCCAGCTCTCTCCTTTAAATTGAGACCTCCTGGAACAAGACATAGCAGCATGTTCTATTATAGTCCGTTATGTTTTGCCCTGTGGCCTGAAAGTCCCAATGGGAGATGTGAGGCTAGCAAAGGGTAGTTCAAAAACCTGCAGTAAGAGTCGACATGCAGAGTAAACTAAGTGGCACGCTATAAACATGATGTCATCATATTGAATCCAGCCTAGGAAGGCTCAGTTTCTTCTTTCAGGCTAGACTTGACTCAATGACTTAAACTGAGATTCCAGAATCTCCTTTTGTTTTCACTTAGGTTGTTGCATTTGCCTTTATCCCTGACCACCTTGAAGCTGAAGGCTCTGTGGTTATCTGACAACCAGTCCCAGCCTCTGCTTACGTTCCAGACAGACACAGACCATACCACGGGAGAGAAGATCCTAACCTGTGTCTTACTTCCTCAGCTGCCTTCTGAACCTACCTGCCCAGGTGAACTTTCCATTTGAGCAATTAGTAGGAGCTAGTGTCTGTCCATAAACTTACTCCCAAAGGCGTGCCATTTGTCTAATTCACCTGGAAAACCCACCTGGGTGAATTATTGTGGCTCTCCTTTGGGAGGGCTCCCTGGCATCACAGGAAAAGTGCCATCTACATTCTTGTATCGTGTTTGACGTTCCTCAGTAGACTTTTGGTTTGGGGTTATAGCTAAAGCTGAAAATACATTGACTTCTAAAAGTTAAAAATACAATAACTCCTGAAAGCAGAGTCTCTTAAAATCCAAACTCAAATTTTTTAAGGATTCATGTGGGACTGCACCAGCAAACTCTTTAGAAGCCAGTGAGTTCTTTTGAATCGTTGTACACTCTTTCATTATTATGTATATTTAGTACACATATGTACACATTCACACACACATACATATGGGGCTTGAGAGCTAGTACAGCAGGCAGGGTACTTACCTTGAACTTGGCTCACCCAAGCTTGATGACCCCCCCCCACTCCACATGGCTCCCCCACGTCCCACTAGGAGTAATCCCTGAGCACAGAGTCAGGAAAATCAAGATAATAATAATACTTGAACCTGGGTCAGCCTCATGGAAGTCTAGTGCCTATCCGCTGCTCTATTATTTGGGCCCCCTGGAGTGTGTTTTTAAAGCCAAGACTGAGGGGGTGAGCTTCTCTTTGTGGGGTTGCACCTGTGATTTCTCTCTGATTGCAGCCCCTTGCCATAGTAACAATCTGTATGTGGGTGAGCCTGCATTGACCTAGTTTCCTGCTGACCATGGTCTCTTCCACACACATAGAAAACCTGCCCGCTGCTGGGCCCTGGAGAACCTAGTGAGTGACGTTTCTGACGAGGCCTGGAGCAGGCGTGCCGTGCACAGGGTCAGCGCCATCCGGTTCTTGGAAGATGAGAAGGATGAAGAGGATAATGAAACGGTAGGAAGAGGAAGGCTTTTGGCTTTCATGCGTAATCAAAATGAAAATCATTTTTGACTAATAATTGGTGCTGTGTATAGGTGTCTTTGTTGTTCAAATGTTCTATTTAATATTTGCCTTCCACTTTTAAGTGTTTTTTAATTTTTGCATGATTCGTTAAGAAAATCTTTTGTTCCTTGTATTTGTATGATATGTTGCCTGTCCACCTCCACTGTTTTCTATTTTTATTTCTTCCCTTCACGATGGGACTCTCGAGAGTGCAACTGACAGGCTCACCCCTGCCCTTTTGACACATCTCTGAGCCATTTCTGGGCTCAACACACACTCAGTTCTTCTTTTTATTTTTTGCCTCCAAAATAGTGCTCAGGAGCTCAAGGGTCACTTAGTAGTACTTGGCTAGACTGGATATGCCTGATGGCCCAGTGATGACCCAGTGACATGGCGGGCCTGTGGCCACCAAGAACCCCACTAGGAGGATTCCCTTCCCCAGCCCTGTTTCCTTAATAATAACTAAGAGATTTGCTTTTGGGTTTTTGTTTTGTTTTTCGTTTGTTTGTTTTTTATATTATGCTGTTCACCATGAATTCTCTTCTCTGTCACCACCATCCCTGTGTCACTATACCAGGTTGGCACCATAGACATTCCCTCATGTGACTTGCCCACTTTCAAACCCGAATTCTCTCCTCTCTGGAACCAGGACACTTTTGATCGTCCCACAGTGGGCTGTGGTTTTAGACGGCCACTCTCCAGGTTTTCATTCAATTATTGGAACTGGATGTGAGAAAACTGCTCCAACCTCACATGCTCATCTATGCTCAGAAATGTCCCTCAGTTATACAACCCTTCCAGATTTAGAGACAACTCTTGAAGCCCTCCCAAAAGCTGATTTCTGCTTCTTTTAACTCCTTGACCTAATTGAGTTTGTCATGAGCAGAGTTTAGAGGGAGTCCTTGTGGTTTTCGGACCACAGAGGTGGGGTTTCAGTTCTTGTCTGCAGTCATTGTTATTCCAGCTGGCCCCGTACAGGAGTTTATCTAACATGGTACATGTGCTTCTACAACGGTGAAGTACAAAATGGGAATCAGGTGACTTGAATATCAATGACCCAATGCTGACCTGCTGACTTGTGAGGATGGGATTATATCATCAGTCACTTCATTGCCTCTTGAGTTGCTCACGCAGTATTTTGTTGACCTGTTTTAGCTTCTTAGGAAATTCTCAGACAAGCCATTTAGAAGACGTCAGTGCGATTTTATGGTAGAGAAACATGTAACATGTTAGATAATACTTCATTGCCAAGGCCAGGGATGTGATTCAGTGGTAGAGCACATGCTTTGCATGTGTGAGGTCCTGGGTTTTATCCCTAGCAACACCCTAAAAGTAATAATTGCCTAGTCACTTACTTCCTTACTGTGGTCTTTATTAGGAGAATGTGAACTGTCTTTATGGTCCGTTATATAAATAGCACAGACAGCAGCCAAATAAGAAAAGAATCACTCGCCTCTCTCTTCCTTTTCTCTTCAGCTCCCAGTGCCTTGGGGTTGAAGGAAGCCAAAAACACTTGGAGTAATAGTAGAACATCACAGTGATTTGAATTGAGAACTGCTTTTGGAGGGTGGGGGGCCCATTATCTTTTTTCTTCCTCCACACCCCATGTCTTAGAAAGGTTTGTGTGTGTGTGTGTGTGTGTGTGTGTGTGTGTTTTCCCTACTGTTCAAGTAACCAAACTTTATTTTTTTTCTTCCACTCATCTCATATGTTTTTACAAATGTTCCAAAAAGTAATTCTTCTAGGCCTGTCTGATCGGTTCTAGGCAACACTTCATCTTTCTTAAGCTGCAGGTCAATGGAGGTGGGATGGAGGGGTCCCAAGATAGCTTTTTCTGCAGCTTTTAAGCGTGTGGTAGGGAGAAGGGAAGATTTGCAGGGAAGGTCTGGACCTTCTGACTGCCTGTGTGAAAGAGGGAGGGAGCTAATCCCAGCCTCTCACTCCACTGTTTGTTTTTTCAGAGGACACTTCTGAGGCGAGCCACACCACACCCGGGGAGTTAAAGAACATGAAAAAAGACAGTGGAGAATTTGCGGAATGACATGAATGCTGCTAAAGGACTGGATTCCAACAAAAAAGAGGTCAATCACGCCATTGACCGAGTGACCACGTCTGTGTAGCATTTCACCTTTCAAGTCTTACCTCCCCTGTCTTCCCCTGCTGTGGAGGAGCCTCAGGCAGGCAAGACCAGAGCCTGTGCAGCCTTGCCTTGCCTGGTGCACATGGAAGTGCCTTTCTCTCCTCGGGCCCCACTGGTCAGCACAGCAGGGCTCACCAGGCGCCCTGCGCACCTTCTTCTGAATTGCAGCCGGTGGTGATAAGTAGCAGACACTACTGTAAACATTTGCCCTTTGCTTTTGTCTTATGTTTGGTATGGGAGAGTGCTTCGAGAGGCCATGTTTCTTCTCTTCCCACCCCCTCAAGTGCTGGGACATTTTGAACCCAAATCTCTTGGACCTCTTGATGAAAGTTTTATGTCTGAGGAAAAGTCAGTGCTTTTTAAAAAACCCTTTTGGCAGCTCAGATGGTGTGAACTGAAAATTTTTTTTGTATAGATAGTTTCGTAACCAAAAAAAAAAAAAATTTTTGTTGTTATTTTATCTTGAAAACGGTACATATTTTAGTATTTGTGCAGAAAAGGAACGTACCAGTCCTAAAGTATTTGTTTTTATTTGTACCATCCACTTGTGCCTTACTGTATCCTGTTGTCGTGTCAACCCAATTGTGCATGGTCCCGTCCTTGAGCAGTGATATGAGTTGAAGAATGTGGTATTTTTTAAGCAGTGTTGGATTTTAATCAATAATCTACTTGTCAGTTCTGTTTTTAACCAAAAAAGAAGAGTTAACCACTGATTTGTAAATTTCATCAATTCATTTTTTTTTTTAAAAAAAACATGAACCAAAGGATTGGACTGATAATATTTCTTTCCTATTTTTTTTTTTACACATTAACTCATGAATCAATTTCTTACGTTGAGTGCGATGTTGATTGTATCTTCCTGGAAGAGGTATGTGCCATTTGTTACATATAATAGAACAGAAAAGCACAAAAGAGAAAGATGGTTCTGGAATTCAGGGGATAAATTATGTGCTGCAAAAAGAAAGTATGATTTATATTGAAAAATTTTAACTTTTATATCAAGATATGAAAACCACAGTAAATCAAAGCAACCTATTAGAAATGTTGCTGTCTTCATAAGTGCAATTTAATTTGTAAATAGAGTTTGAATCAAAGTGTACAAAATATTGCTTCAAGTTTTAATTTTAAATCCACTAATTTAAGGGGCCAAGGTATGTTTAATGTGTTCCCTGTTGATTTTTTTTTTTATAAAGTGATAAAATAGAAATGAAATTTACCAGTCACTGTGTGGCGTCTAGGAAAAATTATGTTATTGTTTTCTGTGTGTTATTTTGTTGTTTTTGTTCCCTAAAATAAAGTCACCCTGGTCATAACCATACAGCTTTCTAGATTTATTATCACCACTTATGTTTCAGTGAAAGCAGTGGCTGAGTTCTTTTTTTTTTAACATTTTATTATACCACCGTGAGATATACAATTACAACGTTGTTCACGCTTGGGGGTTTCGGTCACACAATGTTCCAGCACCCGCCCTCCACCAGTGCCCCTCAACCACCACCCATGTCCCCAGTTCCCTCCCCTCCCACATCCTGCCTAAATGGCAGGTTCTTTATCTCCTCTCTCTCTCCCTCTCTCTCTCCTCCTTCTCCCACACATTGTGGGTTGCACTACGTACACTTAGAAGCCATCATTTGCATTTTTTTTGTCTATTTAATGCTCAGTTCTATGTTGGTATCAGACCTTTAGACATTTATTCACACATGTTCCCTTCTCTATCTAACCAAACCTCTGACTCCCACGCGCTTGTGGTAATTTCCACTTTTGGTAAGATCACCTGGTATATTTATGTCATGCAAATAAATGCAGTCATTCTATGTCTCTCTCTTTCCTTCTGACTAATTTCACTCAACATGATTCTCTCCATGTCCATCCATTTATAGACAAATTTCATAACTTCATTTTTTTCTGACAGCTGCATAGTATTCCATTGTGTAGATGTACCACAGTTTCTTTATCCAGTCATCAGTTCTCGGGCATACTGGTTGTTTCCAGGTTCTGGCTATTGTGAATAGTGCTGCTATGAAAATAAAAGTTCGGATTGTGTTTCCGCTGTGTGTTTTTGGCTTTCCAGGGTATATTCCCAGGAGGCGGTACGGCTGGGTCAAAGGGGAGCTCGATTTCTAGTCTTTGGAGGAATGTCCATATTGTTTTCCAGAAAGGTTGTACAAGTCGACATTCCCACCAACAGTGTATGAGAGTCCCCTTTTCCCCACATCCACGCCAGCACTTGTTGCTTTTACCCTTTTGGATATGGGCCATTCTCTGTGGTGTGAGGTGATATCTCATTGTTGTTTTGATTTGCATCTCTCTGATGATTAGTGATGATGAGCATTTTTTCATATGCCTTTTGGCCATTCGGATTTCTTCCTTGTCAAAGTTTCTGTTCATCTCTTCTCCCCATTTTCTAATGGGGTTGGCTGTTTTTTTTCTTATATAGCTGTACCAGTGCCTGATATATCCTGGATATTAACCCCTTATCAGATGGGTATTGGGTGAATATTCTTTCCCATTCTGTGGACTGTCTTTCTGTCTTGGTCACTGTTTCTTTCGAGGTGCAGAAGCTCTTCAGTTTCATGTAGTCCCATATATTTATATTTTCTTCTAGTTGCTTTGTTAATGGTGTTTCACCTTTGAAGATGTCTTTAGCTTCAATGTCGTGGAGGGATTTTCCTATATTTTCTTCAACGTACTTTATGGAATCAGGTCTGATATTGAGATCTTTAATCCATTTTGATCTGATTTTTGTGCAAGGTGTTAGACACAGGTCCAAATTCATTTTTTTTACATGTAGCTGTCCAGTTTTCCCAGCACCACTTGTTAAAGAGGCTTTCCCTTACTCCAGTTTGGACTCTTTGCACCTTTATCAAAGATTAACTGATCATATCTTTGAGGGTGGGTGTCAGGATACTCAACTCTATTCCATAGGTCCACAGATCTGTTTTTATTCCAGTACCATGCTGTTTTAATTACTGCTGCTTTGTAGTACAGTTTGAGGTTGGGAAAGGTGATGCCTCCCATCTTCTTCTTCCCAAGGATTGCTTTAGCTATCCGTGGGGGTTTATTATTCCATACGAATTTCAGGAGTGTTTGGTCAATTTCTTTAAAGAATGTCCTGGGAATCCTTATAGGAACCGCATTGAATCTGTACAAAGCTCTAGGGAGTATTACCATCTTGACAATGTTAATTCTCCCCATCCATGAGCAGGGAATGTGTTTCCATTTCCTCCTGTCCTCTTTTATTTCTTGAAGCAGTGTCTTGTAGTTCTCTTTGTATAGGTCCTTTACACACTTGGTTAAGCTGATTTCTAGGTACTTGCTTTTCTGTGGCACAATTGTGAATGGAATCGATTTCTTAATATCCCTTTCTTCTCTTTCGTTATTTGTGTATAGGAAAGCCACCGACTTTTGGGTATTGATTTTGTACCCTGTGTGGCTGAGTTCTTTGGTAACTTCTCCCTTCTGTTCCACATCTAAAGTACGGTCACTTTGAAGTCAAATGCTTCTTCTCTAACACATCACAGAATTCAAGCTCTGACTGATAACTTTGCATGGGGCTCAATTAGATTTCTCAGAACCTGCTTCCTATCCACCAGCTGCAATTCCTTCTTTTGTAATTGTGCATGTACTGAGTTCACTACTGAGTTCACTCTGCTTTTTAGGACTTTTGGAGATCTGTGTATATTTTTAGATGTTTATTGAGTTTTATACATAAAATAGGTCTTGGGAACTTCCTCAGAAGTTTTTGGATTTTGAACCCCTGGCAGTGTTCAGGGGCTACTCTCTGCTCTGTGCTAGGATCCTGGCAGTGGCTGGGGACCACTGAGTGCCACAGCTGACACATCCTCTCGTGCAAAGCGTGCCCTCAGCCCTCGATACCGTCTCTTCAACTCCAGTTCGTAAGCTTTAAACTCTGTGCCCTAATCTGTGGATATACTTCCCCACACAGCACCCCCACCTTCATGAAAAGAATTTTGGCACTTTCCTTTTTAAGCCTGAAGATTTTTCCACGAATGCACAAGCTAGTAAGCACATTGTTATTTGTATTTTATTTTATCAACACACCATCATGATGTACAAGGTTATTCATAGTTGAGTTTTAGATATACAATGTTCCAGCACATCTCCCACCACCAGTGTGGGCTTCCCTCTGCAGTATTCCCAGGTTCCTCCCATCCTCCTCCCCCTCCTCACCTCCCCCTACCTGCCACCTTGTCAGACACAGTTTTTAAAGGAGCATTAACTTATTGGTGAGAATAGAAATAGATTTTGCATAGGAGTTTATTATTATTATTATATTTTTTACAGAAACCTACCCTTAACTACTCAGGGTATCAAACTTTTATTACAATAGTGAACACTATGGTGGGAGCGTCGGGGAGAGATTCTCTGTGTGAATCCATGCATTTTTATATCTAATTCTTACTTGTTGCTGTTGGCAGTCTTTACTGCACATTCTCCTGGGTCCTTTGGGGGCTTTTGTTTGTTTGTATTTAACTGGAGGTGAGGGGCAGTTGTTTCTCCTACCTTGGGAGGGCAAACTCACCTTACACTTGCTCACTTGCTTATTGTACCCTGCTGCTGCAATGCTTTTTTACTTCAGGATTCCGCAAACAGACTTGGGCTTCACCTTGGAAATACCAGTGAAACAGACCTGAACCACTGCCAGCTATTCTGGGGCGGCCTCCCTCATCGTCAGCAGAGAAACATTAGTTGCCTGCAGGAATTCCTATCCCTGGGGAGGTGCTTGCCCACAGTTCATGACCTTTTGCTATAGGAACATGTTCCATGGCACTTTCAGTTCCTCCTCAATCTTACCTCTACCCTCCCACCATCACCCAAGTTCTGGCTGTTCCTTTAGGGAGGAAGGTGAGAGAGGTGTGGCCCCATGTTTGTCTTGTGGGAGTGATCGGTAACAGCAGGAAGGATTTGTATGTCCTGCTCCCCTGCTTTTTTGTATAGCCCCTTCTTTTGCAAGAAAATTATGTCTAAGCATTGTCAAATCATCACTACATAAGAAAAGGCATTAATGATGGTGGAAGAGATTGAGACCTCTGTACCTGGGTGTCCTTTCCATCTTCTCTGTAAAGCCTGAAGCCTGGTCCTGTGCCACCCACCTTTCTCTCAGATTGTGACCTTGCCAACTATGGGGGTGAGGAGACGCAGCTGGTGGCACTCACCTGGGGATGTGCAACCTCCAAAAATCAGGGAACACACTCAGTGAAGCGTGGGAAAAGTTCTTTCTTTGCTCAGAATTTCTTGGAACGGCTTTCTGTAACCTTGTGAAAATTACTGATACCCCTTTGTAGCCCCACTGCCTGCTCAGCCTGCACCCCCGCAATCTCACAAGGGACTGCACAGAGCTGCTCGTTAACAGGAGGCGATGGGGACCCCGCAGCTCAGGGACAGCTATGCAGAGTTGAAATCTCACTTCAGCAATTAGTGTTGACTTCATCTGATGCAACTTTCCAAGGAGCCACTAAAATATCTATAAATATATATTATATAATTATATATAATATATATAATTTATATATAAACTTACAGAAAACTCAAAAGTAAGTGTCGCCTAGGTGTCTGACACCCAACTCAACTATTATCAACAGCACCAATATCAAGTCATTGTAAATGAATCCATTTATATTTTTAAGTAGAAGATATGGGGTCAGGGACTTGAGTCAACGAGCACTTGCTGAACTAAGAATAGCTAAAAGAAGCCCCAATGAATTACTGTAGGAAAAGCAGAGCGCAAATATCCACTTTAATAAAGTTAAAGTGTTGGGGGAGTGGACACAGCCTGGCCATTAGTATCCAGAGAGGTCACTTGGAATCCCAGCCTTGCCAAATGACTGTGTCAGTTACTTGCCTCACTGGGTGTCTGATGCTTCCTCACTAAAATGGGATAGTACTATCTTTTAGAGACTTACCGTGAGGATGAGATGGAAAACCTACAATGCATTGCCTTGGTGAATGGAGACTGGTGAATGCCATTATCCCAGCCAAGTTATCAGTTGCTGTGCAACTCCTGTAACCAAGTCAGCAAATGTTCACCAGGAGGAACAGGACTCATTGTTCTCTCACAGAGACAATATGATCACTTCTGGTTCTCTCTCTCTCTCTCTCTCTCTCTCTCTCTCTCTCTCTCTCTCACACACACACACACACACACACACACACACACTGGGGTTACATAATAGACAAAGGAAATGAATTTGTCAGGTCCTGTTATTGATAAGGTTGCAAGGCCTCCAAAGTAACACCCTCATTGAAACTCACCTTTCTAGCTTGGCTTCCCTGAGATAAGCTCGTTTCTACCAAGAAACTATGAAAAAATATTGAGTAAAACATCTCTCCTTCCACATACCTATCCACACCATCCATGTACACACACACAACACCTTGCCTTGTGCTCTGTTTTCTGCTGCATTTGCTGTGATCTTTTATGATCCATCTTCATGTTTCAGAACTTACTCATTTTCAACCCTCACTGTGTTCTGTCTCCTTTCCCTTGAAGGGAAATTACTGCAGTTTTTATATGTCAGAAGGGGAGAATGATCTAAAAATTGGGTCCTTCAGGGAGAAAAACACCTCCAGGATGGCCTACACAAATGGAGTCTGGATTAGGGAGTGTGGAGAACACGCCCAATCTGGCTGACACTTTCTTTCTTTTTATAAAAAAAAAAAAAAAAAGCTGACAGCTGGCAGGAAAGAGAAACCAACTAGAAGAACCTGATCTGGTTACTTTTGTGGAGCAGGCAGTGTGGAAGGTTGGAGTCGGGTGTTGGTGATTGCCAGTTGGCCAGAGGACTGTGGAATTTTACACACTGAGGGTGTGTAGTCCCTGATGTGGGCCAGGTGCTTGAGTTTTAACCCAGAGCTCTCAGCTCTTACTGGGCAGGAATCTGATGGGCTGATCCTCTACATCAGTGTCTAAACTGATAATGAGCCGTCCTGTGTCATGGTAGTTCCAGCGGCTGCTGCATGTGAGGCACTGACTAGCACCCACAGATAAGTAACATGGGCTGACTGTTCCAGAAGGTGCCACCAGGTAAGAGGTGGCATTTTCATTTTGCAAAGGATTCAAGTTTTAGAGTAACTTTAGTGAGATGACACAGTAAAAGACGGTAGGATTCACCTCCTCATCTCCATTGACTAAAATCTATTGTCTCAGCCCCCCTTATTTTTATTTTGCTCCCCTCTATGAACCCGTGGTTGCCTATAGAGTTGTATTTATCAGAGTGATGATGGGGCTGTCTATCTACTACTTAGCTTTAGGTTATGGACCAAGATTGACCTGCAACGGAAGGAAATGTATCCACAATGTGTACAGACTCGAATCTTCCATTGCTTCTAGTTCTGGAACAAATTTTGTGCCTTTCCACCCCCTCCAGTCCTCCCACCAAGCCTCTGATGTCATGTTGTCCTGTGGCCAGGGACATGGAACATTCTCTAGTTCTTTAATCTCAAACTGCGTGCAAATCCCAAGAAACAGAATAAATGATTTGATTAGTGGGTGACCAGTATGTTTTTCAATATGTACTAAAGCGACAGTTCTGTCACCAGCCCTGTAAATGAGCTTGAGCATGTTCCCAGTGTTGGCAGGCTGCTCTAGCGTGAGCTAATTAGCAAGGAATGATTTTTTCGCCTCTCTGCCTTTAATAGCCTACCCCTAAAGAAAAGACAGATAATGAACACTTGGAAAATCAATAACGCTGCTGCAACTTGATCTTACTACCATTTAGGGGGACTCGGGGAGGTGAGTCATGATTTATTACTTCATATCCTCCTTTGTGAAACTCCTTGATCTGAAAGATTTGACAAATGGAGATTAGGAACCACTCTTCAACCAAAGCAGCAGCAGAAAACAAGAATGAATGACTTGTTGAATTTGATTCAAAATTCACTTCACAACTGCCTTAGTTGTAGAAAGCGAAGGGCCCAGGCAGTATCCCACATCAAGAAACCCAGTGTGTGGGCTGTAGTGACACAGTACAGCAGGAAGGGATGTTGCCTTACATGTGGCCCACCTGGGTTCAATCCTCAGTAAACCATATGGTCCACTGAGTACTGCCACTGGTGGTCCCAAAAACAAAAACATAAGAAATTCAGCTTGCACCAGGCCCAAATAGCCCCTCCGACATAGATCCCGCATAAATGAGAATCTACAGAAGCTTTTAGGGTGCTTTCCCATAACGGCTCTTACTGCTTACACCCTGTTGGACATGAAGGTTCCAAGACAACATGTGCTCTGAGCACCTGAAAAGGGCATGGGCTCTCTGGGGAGACTGTCAGGGCCTATGTGGACCTCAGATGTCCTGAGCTCACAGTCACACACCTGGTTGTCGCTTCTTGCCCTTCCCCAACTGTAGGTGTGAGTACTTGTTTGTTTAAACCTTGATCAGCACAGCTTGGTAAAATACAACACACATACTTGTCTGGGCATTGACTGTTCTCCCTGCATTTTTTGTCCTGTTCCTTGGCCCAGAGGCACCCTGGGTGGGGCTAGTTTCGGCGTTGGTTTGGAAAGTTTCGAGAGCAGGCTGTGGGCTGGGTCTGCTGGGTCTCGGCTGCTCCTGGTTTGAATCATTCAGCAGTGGGGCAGGCTCAGGGAGCGTAGCCATCCAGGACAAGGGTGGCGAGGGGAATCATTCTGTCCTGCCTCTGCCTCTTTCTGACAGGGCTTCTCTAGCGCCCACTAAGGCAACTGGCACCCATCATTCATGCTGTGTTCTCACCCACACACCTGGGAGACAGTATGGAACCTCAGTTAGAGGGGTACTTGCTTAATGTCGATCCCCACCATCCCAGAGGCTGTCCATTGGTGTTCCCCCACACACAAATACATATATACACACACAAACACATACAGTGGTTGTCTACCCAGATCAGGTGTGACTTGGAATGGCAGCTTTTTGGAAAGCCGGACTTTGTCACTGGGGAATCAAGCTTTCTGTCCCCCTCTCCTGGCCAGCAATTCCACAGAGCCCACAGGAGAAGCATCGATGCCCACAGCATATGGCAAAGCGTGATTCCTCTCTCCATTAGTACTGTTGTTCTTTGAAGACCATTATTAACAGTATTTTAAATCACAGTACTTCCAAAAAATGTTAAAAAAAAAATATTAAGACCTGGCTAAGAGTCCTGGCTGCCCTGTTTCCTCTAAGACTGCACCAAGGTCATTCATGGAGGTTCCATGGCCTGTTCTCAGAGGGTACAAGTCACTGCCTGATTATCTCAGATTTGTTTGTATTTGTTTGTATTGAATGCTGAGAGTCTCATCACCTGTTTATGGTAGTGCTGATGATTTTGATCTGCTTACTCGCTGCTCCTCAGCACTATCATCCAGGTGCTCGCTGACCTTCCCCCAATGTCCTTAATGTTACCTCCGGTTTCCCCTCTTCATTTCCCCCACACATCCTTTACCCCCACCCACACAGTAATCTCAGCTCTGCAATCCAGGGGAAAGGTTTCTTATCATTTGATACTATTTCTTTGCCTCGCTGTAGTAACACTGGAGTGAGATCATCTGGTATTTGTCCTTGTCCCTCTGACTTATTTCACTTAACATGATGCTCTCCAGTTCTGTCCACCTTGCCGCAAACTTCATGATTTCATATTTTCTTTTTATTTTCTTGGCTTTTTTTAGGTCACACCTGGCAATGCTTAGGGGTTACTCCTGGTTCTGCACTCAGGAAATAATCCTGGTGGTTTTCAGGGAGCCATAGGGGATGCTGGGGATGGAACCTGGTATTCTCACAGGGAGGCCACATGCAAATAAATTTTCTACCTGCTGTACTATTGCTCCAGTCCCCAGTTCATCTTATTTCATAGCGGCATACTATTCCATTGTTTATATAAACCACATCTTTTTATATCGATTCACCTGTCATTGGAAACTTGGGCTGTTTTCATATCCTAACTATTATACTAAGCACTGCAATGAACATAGGTACGCACTTATTTTTTTGAGCTCATCTTTTTTGTGTTTACAGGGAGAAGCCAATAAGAGGAATAGTTGAGTAATGCAGGAACTCTATCCTAAGTTTGCGAAATCTCTATACTATTTTCTATAGAGTCTGAACCAGACAGTCCCACCATCAGTGAATGAGGCTGCTTTCTCCCCATGTCCCTGCCAACTCAGGTGGTTTTCAGGCTTTTCATCACATTTTTATGTCAGCTTATTTTATTTTGATGACACTGAGGTGCTACTATTATGTAAAATCTGTTTTTTAAACATCATCCTAAGGTTGCCACAAGAACTTCTGGGGGCAAAGGGCAGTTAGTATAGAGAAGGGACTAGTATGACAATGATAGTTGGGAATAATCATTTTGAATAGGAACTGAGTGTTGAAAATAGGTAAAGGGATATTCCTGATAACCTTTAAGTATCTGCAAACCATAAAGTCAGAGAGACAGAGAGAGAAGGAAAGTACCTGTCATAGAGGTCGAGGGGGTGTGAGGAGGATGCAGGAATAAAACTGGGGGGACATTGGTGGTGGGAAATACACACTGGTGAAAGGATGGTTGATAGAACATTGTATGACTGAAACCCAATCATGAACAACTTTGTAACTGAATCTCACTATGATTCAATTAAAAAAAAAACCCTTCATCCTGCTATTGCTGAAACAAAGTGCAAGGATTATGTGGTGATTAGATGGTAAAATACTTCCATCTGATCTGGCACCAGTCATAGCATCCTCTTTAATGGGAAGTGGTTTTCATGTCGTCTTGAACCGAATCCCTCAGTGGTTCATTGAAGCAGATTGTTGAGCTCTACTGTCACACTCTCTCCTTCAATGGGTCTCAACTGGGGAAAAGAGAATTTGGTTTCCTGCCAAGTTTCCAGATACTGCTGCTGATCCGGGGATTGGAGATCTCAAGGCTGTTGGAAGGAGCAGAGCTTTAGAGTTACACAGATCTGGATTTAAATCCATGACGGCACTTAATTTTGTGATCTTAAGATGCTTCTATAGTTTTTAAACATCTTTATTTAGGATCTTGGATTTGCAATATTGTTATGTTTATGTTTCATAGACACATCATTCCAACACTTTATCTACCACCAGAGAACCAGCCGTCCTCCACCAGTGTCCCGAGGACCCTTCCCTCCACCAGCCCACCCATGGAAGCTCAAGTCTATAGACAAAACTCTTCAATTCTGATGATTCTGACCTTTGTTGTTCCTTTACTGTTGCTTCTTATATCTTGTTTTGGGGACCTCTCTCTCTCTTTTTTAAATTGTGGAGGTAGGGACACATACATATAGGTGAACAGCAAAACTGGAATTTCACAAATTTTTACAGTGACAAATTGGTAAAGTAACTTTTTCAAAAGATATACTTTTACAGGTACATAATTTAAAAGCTCTATTTTATGAATAAGTCAGTGCTAATTCATTTTAAGATTTACAGGAAATAGGTATAACCTGCAAATATAAACTTTAGTAAGAGTGAAAAGTGTTACAAAAAATATAAAGACTCTGAATAGGCCTATATTATATTCTAAGAAAGGAAATATTAACTTTATGTTAGGAAATATTATAAATATTGCTTAATCAGTGAAGGATTGTAATAAAATTACTATGGATGATTAAAAAATATGCCTGATCAGGTATATAAATAAAATGATAATTGTGATTGCAAATGTATAAAATTACTTACCAGAATAGGAGCAAACAATTCTTTTTTTATGTCATAGTGGGCAACTCTTAAGTGCCATGAGTGAATGCCATACTCAATGCCAAGTGCTGATGAGTTTGTCTTGCCTTTCAAAGAATCTCCTTTAATGCTTATTGCAAGACTGGTTTCAAGGCTATGACTTTCCTAAACTATTGTCTGTCCCTGAAGCTCTATATTGTTCCTTCAAATCGGAATGATAATCTAGCTGGGTAGAGTATTCATAGTGATGTGTTAAGTTCATTGAATATTTGTGTTATATTCACTTCTGTCTCATAGAATTTCATTGATAGATCTTCTGTGAACCTTATGGGTTTTCCATTATATGGAAGTTCCCTTTTTGGTCATGGTGCTTTCAGTATTCTGTCTTCATCTTTGCATTTTGTCGTTTTGAATACAATGTGCTTTGGAATTTTTTTTTTTTGCTGGAACCCTTTTAGTCTATATTCCTCAACTCTGGGAAATTCTTATCTGTGCTTTCTTCAATGATTGTTGCTTTATTAAATTTGCCTTCCCATTTTTTGAGGGACTCTGATGATTCTTTTGTTGGTTCTGTTGAGTTCATCTCACAATTCTCTGGTATAAAAGAAATGAAAATATTTCTTTCCAGGCAATTTTCTACCTTTGTTGTTTTCTAACAGTTTCTTCCATACTATCTCATAGCTCCTTGAACATTTTCTCAGCTATTGTTAATCTACTTTTCAGAGCTTCTCTTGAGTTTTGTTGTTGTTGTTGTTGTTGTTAATCTCACCTATCAGACTCTTCATTTCTGCTTTGAGTTTTCTCATTTCAGGACTTATACTTTTTTGTGCTTTGCCAACTACTTGTGTCATGGTTTCTTCAAGTTCATTAAACATCCTCACGATGTCATTAAAGTCATTTTCTGAGGATTTATGAACTGGTTGGTGCTGATTGAGCCTTCTGTTACTGTTTTCACTCACAAAACTTGGTGAAGTTCACCATAGGGTTTGCTGTACTTGTGATGTGGGGAGGGCAAATCTTTGTACTTAGCCCCTACCAGGGCTCTGTGAGAAATTGCCTTTTCCTTCTCTGCCCTTTGTGACCCAGCGATAGGAAGTATAACTGTGCACAGTGTGAAATGTGATGAGCTGTCAGGTGACCATGCATGCTTCAGGAACTAAGGAGCTGGGCCCATTGGAAAACATGGCAGCAGTTGGATGTGGAGACAGGAGATTGTTCTCACCTGCTAGGGTGTGGCAGTGAGCAGAGGTCCAGGCACTGAGGATATGAGCCTGTTGAGACGGCAGATTGAGAGGTTCTTCCTAATATCACCAACTCTTCATTACTTCAGCTCTAAAATGGCGATAGTATCTGTTCCAAGAGTGTTGGTGGATTGGATGGCATAGCTCACAGCTTCCATAGGTACCAGTTCCTTTCCTGCTGCTGGAAGTGCTTGCAGCATGGTTGTTGTGATCTCATGGATCAGGTGCTGAACTGGAGACTCCCCTTCAGAGCAAACACAGCTCAGGGGAGGATAGACAGTGATCACAAAAAAATGGAGACTGCTTCCCCAGTGGGAGAATACCCTGGAAAGGTGATAGCCAGGCAGGTTAAAAGGGGGAAATGCTCTCCATCTTTTGCGGGGGTAGAACTGTCTCCGACTTCTCTGTAGGTCTGTGCCTGACTCTCAAACCCACCATCTGCTGCTGTACCTGGCCTGGGGGAGGAAAGCTCCCTCCCCTGCTTTTCCCGATATCTCAGGATCACAACTCTCACCTGTGTTACTCCAGTAACACTGGGATCACCTTAATGTCCTGGGAGGCTGAAGCCAGGAAGCTTTATTCAACTGTTCCAAGGTCTCATGACTCTCACCCAGCCCAGGTCCCTCCTCTTTGTTGTCTTGAGGAAAATCATCCTGCAAGGCTTGGCAGAGAACTCAGGGGACTAGAATGTGGGAGGCTGCATGGTCCCTTGGCAATACAGATCACTACATATGAGTGATATGTTGGTACATACAGTTTATTACTTATTTTATAGAGGTTATTCCCAGAAACCATCAGTCTTGGGTGCTGTGATCGATACTGTGGTAGGTACCCAACACCTGAGTGCTGGGGTGAAGTCATGCGGGGCTGGGGATTGAACTTGGGGCCTTGTTCATGTAAGACATGCTCTCCACCCCTCGGAGCTATCTCCCTCACCAATACCTGAGTTTTAAATAATATCCCCTTATTGTCTAGAGCCATCTATCAGTATAATAAAACTACTTTCCTAAAGATCTGAAGAGAAATACTAATCATTTATCACCTCATTTCCAAATACATATACACTATTTGGGGCTGGGTTCAAATGCAAGGGTCTAAGCTATTGGGATCCTGCAGTGCCTGGGATATCTGCACCAACCAGGTGGTACTGAAGACTTCCAGGTCACACTTTGTGGTACTTAGGGGCCTCTAGACTGCACCCTGTTATGCTTAGGGGGTACCATATGGTGCCAGGAATCAAACCCTGGTTGGGTGCATGCTAAGCATGAGCCCTAACCACTGTACTATCTCCTGGCCCCCAAATTGGTGATTGCTATTCTTAATTATGCTCTTCTTTGAGCCATGATTTGGTTTGAGAACTATATCAAACTCTTTGGATACTAGTCCCATTAGAATACTACAATTCTGTAGTCCTAAACTATGGCTCTTTCCCTATTGCTGTAAAATCAAATTTTGTTAGCACAGAGCTAGTCTCATGCACAGAGTCTAAATGGCTCTCTGGATCTAATATACAATTTGATGTTTCAGAGTTTAATGGAGTTTCTATTTTAGTCCATAGATCACATCTGTACATGTTATGCCAGCAGAAGGCAGTAGATATACCACCTGCTTATTGGGGTAGGGGGTGAGGGTGGTGGTAGAGGGGAGAACACCCTGGTTTCCCAAGTGGGCTGTGCTGGTCTGCACCGGGACAACTGCCTTCAGTACTGCCCTACACAGCTTTGTTTTCCCACTTGCTTCACAATGTGGTTCCTGTGAATCCTTCTCAGACTGTTCAGGGGACTGGAGCTTGCTCTCAGCAGCTTTCTTGGCCCTAATCTCATCACAGCATTGACTGAGCAATATCCTCAAGACTGGTCATCTCCATCACTAAAATTATTAGCACCCTGTTGGAAGAGCTGCAATGTTGGAAATTGCCCCAGTTGCACATTTAGGTACTTTCTGGATATTAGCTCTACTTTATGGAGTAAATTCAGGCTTTCCTATTGCCTGCTGTGGCCCCTACAGGTTCCCGAGCTGAAGTGTCTACTCTTCTTACTTTCTGCTCACTCTAAGCTCTCCCAGCCACTCACTCACCTAACCATTTTTCCTCTTACAACACATCCTACCCATGGTGTCCTGGGTCCCTTATCTGCAGCCACTTTCATAATCTGGTTTAAATTCCATCCTAAATGAGCAATTTAATTTGGTCTATTTTTTCCCTTATAGATACTTTTCCTCACTTTCTCAGAACTGTTTATAATAGGGTTGTTTCAGGCACACAATGTTCCAACATCAATCCCATACCAGCACCCCCTTCCCTGGACTGATGTCTCTATGTTCCCTCCCACCCCAAACCCCTTGGCAAGTATATAACAAATTTATTACATATCATTTGGTACAATAAATCTGAACGGAATTATAAATAGAATTATCAGAAAATAAATCAATAAAATGTCCATTTGATTACTATATTTTAACCTTTCTTAATTTAGTAGATAACAACTATATGCACCATTATTGACACAACACGCTTCTTCCCCCCCACTTTTCTTCTCTTCAAAGTTTCTTGAAAAAAATGTTTTTTATTCTCTCCCATTCTAAATTTTCTACCCAATATCCTGGTTAGGTCTTGGTTGCTTTATACAATGGATATTTTCTTTCAACATTATTGAGATATAATTGGCATATGATACAATGTAGCCTGAAGATAAACAGTGTGCTCATTTGATATATTTATATGTTGCAAACTACTTAATATGATAGGGCCAGTGATATGGCTCAGTAGTAGAGCATTTTCCTTTCATGTGTGAGTCTCTGTATTCTATCTATGACATCAAGAGGAAAAGACAGATGATCACCAAAGCATTAACTAAACCTGATGGACATTTCAATTCAGCTCCTTCCTTTTAAGATAATCTGCTGCATCTGGCTCTGTGGTTGGCTCCAGATACCCAGGAATGATTAACCCAGTGCTTTTCCACACTATTCACTAGGGCAAGCTACTGCAGTACCATCTCCAGATTGGTCCCCAGGTTAGGCCTCCTATGGCCCCCGTGGCCTGTAGCTGGAACTTGGAAGAAGTCCTGCCAAATGAAAATGGCCAAGGGGGTATGAAGGCCCTGAGCATATTCTAACTAGGTGATTGACTTCTATGAAACGCCTCAACTGGTAAGAAGCTGTTTTGGGATGAGGGTGGGAGAAAGAAGGGAATATGAGATGTTGAGGAAAACTGTGAATGTTGATAGGATGATGGAGAGGAGTAGAAGGAAAATGTTGGAGGTAAAGGGAATGATTAAAAAGGAGGAGGGAAGAAATTTGCTGAGTGTGGAAATTCATTTTTAAAGTAGAAATCAAATCTCAGGATCTATCACTGTTGGAGAAAGTCAGAAATGTTATAAGAAAACACACATTTCTTATAACGTGTGTTATAAGAAGCACACGTGTAATCCTATTAAAGTGCAGGGGAAAAGCTCTCTGATATTGGACGTTTTGAATGGAGAGCTCCAGTTTCACTACCATCAGACAATTTGTTGGACTCAGTTTCTCCATTACAGTATTACATCATAATCCAGTGAATCCCTGGAGATCTCTTTTTGCTTCTCAGCATTCTATATAGAACAGAGTCAGCCATAGGAACCTGAGCATTTTCCAAAATCACAACTAAAACAAACACACCTGAACAAACTTTCTATCATCTTATTTCAGCCATTCTGAGGACTGGATAACCTCCCAGGTAGGGTTTCTGTTCTCCTGGGTATTTCCTACTCTGACTTCTACCACTAGATAGTTTTCTTCACATTCTTGGCATGACAATGAAATCACTGTTTTCTGGTCACTCTGTGAGGGCCTATACTCAATCTTCTTCTGATTTAGCTCAACTGTTATCAGGTGAGTGCCCGAGAAACTGAGCTGTTTTTCCCCTGGGAAACAAGGACTGTTGGAGGAGCAGCAGCTCTGCAGTCAGGGGAGCAAAGTACCCTGGGATGGGCACACTGAATGGTGTTGAGTAGCAACACAGACTTTAGCCATCAAGCTGGGAACTTGGGAGCCCAAAGGAGGCAAGAAGGGTCTTTGATGCCCATAGCCAGTAATTAGATATGACTAACTTGGGAAAGGAGCTGTGAACTTGAACATGGCACCTCCCTTCAGTGGAGGTCTGTTCCTAGAGAGACATTCAGCAATCAAAACCAGTTTATCAATGACTAGGCAGTGCTGAGATTAGTTCTGAGACAGAATTCTGGGCTGGGTGCAACCACTTACCCATAAATATGGGGTCTGCTCCAATGAGTTTAAACACTAGGGTTATTTTGGGAGTATTAATTCAATTTTACATGATTCAGCTTCTGGGATTTGGGTGGATTATTTTATACCAACTTTTTATTAGCATAGCTTGCAACCTAAAATTAGGAATAAATCATTGTTTTATTAAGAGAAACAGCATCCTGACTCCAAAGCCCTATATTAACTTCAGAGTCTGGAGCTTATCCTTAATGTATTTATCTCTGATTGGTGTGTAGTTTACTTTCTGTTCCAATAGAGGTCTCTATATTTTTCGCCTCTTCAATCAGTATCAAAGCTACTGATGATGCAATTACTAATAAGCTCATAAAGAGCTGGAAAAGGATGAAGCAGAGAATATTCACCTAGAGAATATTTTATTTATATTTTTAGTGCTGGGGGTCAAACCGAGAGCCTCAGACATGTGAGTGTACCACTGAGCCACATCTTGACAATACTTTGGAAATATTTTTTGAAAGTACTTTTACCAAAAACCATGAATAGTTGATTGACCTCAAATTTTTTGATTTCTTGCAGTTTCTGTTTCTTCATTTACCAACTAAAAATTGCAGAGTTGGTGCCTGCAATCAGCATCCATCCAAAATTGTCCAGAGAAACAAAGAAATGATTCTTATCTTGCTAAAATGTTGCAAAAAGCAAGACCCTTTTGATTTTTATCAAGTATATGTGATTACACCTTACATGTAATGTATAGAGCGTTCAGGCAAATGATCTATAGTATCGTCTGGTTTTATGCATAAAAATTTGAACCATTGGAATCTCCCAACCCCAGTCTCAAAAAATTTATTTTAAGTTACAGATTAGATTTATGCTATTTTTATTTCAGAGAAAAAGTTATCTTGTGAACAGAAATAGCTGCTATGCTATCCCAGTCATGTGATCATACTGTTACTAATGTAATGAGCCAAAGGAATTTCCCTGACCAAAAAATCAAAGATCTTTTTGAAATATCTTATAACCAAGAGATGTAAACTTTCCCAATTACTGGTACTGGAATACAAACCTCAAAACAGACACAGGATGTTATAAGGGAGACCAACAGTTGTCAGTAGAATGGAGATTAATGTTTTCCTAAATTTGGAGTAAACCACAAGTGTTGATGCTTAGAAAATATAAGGTAACTGATAAACAGGTACACCATTAACATAGCCGAGCAAAATATATATATAACCTGAAAGATAAAGTAAAATTGTTGATTGTTATCATCAGCCCCATCCTAATAAGGCCCCAAGAGTAAGATGCTTGTACGCTTTCAACTCTCTGGGGACGCTTGCCCCTAATTTAAATTTATTCTTATGGAAAAATAAAATCTGAATTATATGAATTTTGAGGCATATAAATCTTGTGGCTATTTATTTATCTCAAGATAAAACATCAGTCTTGATTTTAAAGACACTGTGACTCTTGTGGTCTGAGTTTATTTTTAAATTTTTATTATTGGTTTGGAGGGACCACACAGCTATGTTCGGACTTTCAACCTGGATATGTGTCCAGGGAACACTCCTAGTGGGGTTCAGAGTTTATATGTGGATGCTGCAGACTGAACCAGGGTTGACTCCATGCAAGGTGAGCATCTCCCCTCCTGTGTTATTTTCTCCAGCCTCTGTTCTTAACTATTTTTAGTTTACTGATCTTTTGATATGTAACTACCTTTAGGCTCTTAGTAAGAAGGACTGAGGTGATAATGTAAGAAAGGGCTGCAGAATCATGGAGTAGAAAAGGGAAAGGAGTGAAAGAGTGAAGAAAAGAACAGAAAAATGTTGGGGGGAGGGTTGTGTAAGTGGTGAGACATATGGAGACCCATATTCTGAGAGCAGCATCTGGTGTGCAGGTGGCGCAGTCTGCCTGGCAGTCTGAGGTCTGACCTAGGTCCAAGTTGGGGTTTAGCTCCTTGCCACCCAGCTGAAATTTGCAAATCTGTCAAACTCTATTTCCTGACTTCCTGTTTTGTGCTGAGCACTGTCAGATGCTGGCTATCATGGACAAGACTGACAGGTCTCTCTCCAGAGCTCATTTTTTTGAAAGCTGGCATGTCTCATGAGGGCAGTTATGGAACTACAAGAATGAAAAGAATTTAATGCTCAGGAAATGCAGGAAAACTGCAAGAGAGAAAATGAAGGGTGATGGGAGACTAAGAGAAAACTTAAAGTAACAATTAATTCCCATGACTACTGGATGACTTGGAGTCTCACTGATGGAGCCGACAGTCACCAGGAGGGTCAGGAAAGGTAGATATCTACCCTGACAACCTCTTTATTTCCAAAGTAGGTTTAGCTGTTTAGCGTAGGCTGTGTTCTGCTGGCAGAACACAGGGCTGTCAGAGGTTTATTTTCATCTGGCTAACTTTGACGTACTGTTCTGTACCTACACTATAGGGGTCTTATCTGCCTTTCATTCCCCCTCAATTGCTTATATTTAAGGAACGGGCTTTAACATAGAAAGAGAAGCTGTTTTCTTCCATTCGTTTTCAGGCCCTTTACCTCCTTCTCAAATGAGCAGATTCCTCAAATACAATCTGCTTCCACATGGTCTAATTTTCTCTGCTCACTCCTCAATTTTGTGTCTTTTACGGGGGTTTCTTTCAGTTTAGGTCATGATCACACTGTCTCATGCTGAGTCGATCCCAATGAGATATTAGGGACACACCTTATCTGACACCTCTACCATCACAACTGCCTCTGCTCATGTCCCTTTAGTTTTGTCCTTGTGACTGTGTCCTAGGGCTGTGCCCTCACCACACCACTCTCAAGACTGTACTGAGATGTGTAGCCATCAGGTATAGACCAATGTTGGAAGACCCTTCTGTCTACTCTTTTTACATTCCGGGCCACCAAATCCAAGCATTGGTGCTGATCACTAGAAGGACAATATTTAGGAGGTAAGAGTTGATGCAAGTAGGTGCCAGAGCAATTGCACAGGAGGTAGGGCATTTGCCTTACACACAGCTGACCAGATTCAGTCCCTAGCATCCCCAAAGATCCCATGAGGATGGCCAGGGAGTAGTTCCTGAGTGCAGAGCCAGGAGTCACTCCTGAGCATTGCCTGGTGTGGCCCAAGAACAAAAAAAAGGAGAAAGAAGAGAGAGAGGGGGGAGGGAGGGAGGGGGAGAGAAAGAGAGAGAAAGAGAAAGAAAGAAAGAAAAAGAAGGAAGGAAGGAAGGAAGGAAGAGGAAAGAAGGAAGAAAGGAAGGAGGAAGGAAGGAAGGAAGGACAGACAGACAGGAAGGAAGGAAGGAAGGACGGACAGACAGGAAGGAAGGAAGGAAGGAAGGAAGGAAGGAAGGAAGGAAGTGAGTTGATGGAAGAAAAATCACTTGATCACTTGAATCCGTTATTCATCAATTTGCTCGAGTGCACGCCAGTAACATTTCCATTGGACCCTATCACTTGCCAATGTAGCCCAATGGCATCTGGTTGATTCAGGAATATGAAGAGCCTCAAACCGTTCCTTCAGGGTCTTTACAAGGAAGTCTGACCATCTTGTAGGTGGGTGGTCACATGATCTTTTGACATCCCGTGGGATCCAGTCTGTAATGGCTCTAGTCCAGCGGCTGTCTCCAAATCGCATTACATGTCCAACCCATCTGATTTTCGATGCCTTGGCAAACGAGACAGTGTCCCTGATTCTGCAATAGCGATGGAGGTCAGAACTCTGGATTCCTTCTCTCTCACTTGAGTGAGGCGTGATATTCCAAGCATAGCTCTTTCGATTCCTCTCTGGGAGACCCGAATAGCATTCTCATCCTGCTTTCGTAGGGCCCAGGTCTCTGAGGCATATGTTAATGCAGGGAGAATGGTGGAGTAGAAGAGATGTGCCCAGAGCCTGAGGTTCTTTGTCCTTTTAGCTATTTCTTCGATGCCTTTGATGGAATTCCATGCCGCTCTCTTCCTCCTGCGCAACTCAGGTTTTAGGTCATTCACAATGTTGACTTCTCGACCTAGGTACACATAACTGCTGCATTCAGAGATGTTCCATTGAGAGTGAGTGGGGCCTCTGGAACTAGTTCATTTTTCATGAGGAAGAAAAGTGCTTTTTTAAATTTAGGGATCAGCAAATTGAGATGTTGGACTCATGTCCCAAAAAACCAACTCACTCACTTTGGGGATGGGGATATGGGTTGGGTTTATAAGATGCTGGTAAATTGAGTTGGAAGTTTAAGGTCATGGACAGAGCAGGGAGTTTTGTCTCGAGACTGTTTGGGCTGGCATCAATGGTTAATGGGTCCTTGGATGATAGCTCTGTTCTTTGTGACACGGTGAGGTAATCATTCTCCTTGGTGTCTGCACGATGACCTCAAGAGTCCTTCCAGAGTGCCTGTGTCGACTCGCTTCTCCGAGAGAGGAATCCTTGGGTAGGGAAAGCCTTGGGAATATTCTTAGAGGACCTTTGTGTTCCCTTCCCTTCCATCCAGAACTCTGCCTGCTCTAATTGCCAGCACACACACACAAAGAAACCATGTCTCAGGGTGAGGAACAGCACAAAGACCTAGGGGAGGCACTGTGTAAGGTATGTGAGGAGGAAGATAGAGTCTCTGATGTACACTCACTTCAGTTCTCAGAGGCGGAGAAAGACAGCTGCTGATGCCTGGCTTCAGTCAGAGCAATGTCTTGTGGTGCCAAACCCCAGGCCAAACCTAACCCAGTCAACATCCAGCATGGAGCACACACCACCTCAATGACACCCCTGAGAAATGTCAGTAGCCTGGTCTGAGTTCACTGCTGTTAAGTGGCTGAAATTCACATCTCACCATCTCACTCCAAAGCTGCCCTCAAAATGTCTGTTCCAACATCACTGAATCCTCATACTGAGATTTTGGGCTACATTTTTTTTTTACTATTTCCAGCTTCTAGGGATGTTTTAATCCCTGGAGCAGAGGACTACTCTTCTTATACTATGCATTTTCCTTTCTCCTATTACTGTATTACAGACCATCAAAGACATCATCATTATGAAATGCATTATACCACTAAGAATGGGAAGATGCATTATATTTGAGCTTTATCACTAAGAGGGAAAAAAACACAGAATGGGAAGATAAGAGAAGGCAACTAGCCATTAAGGCTTCACCCCCCCAGAGGGCCAGAGTAGTAATACAGCAGGTAAGGGTTTGCCTTGAATGTGGCCAACCTGGGTCTGTGTCATCACATATGGTTGGCCCTGAGTGTAGAGCCAGGAGTAAGCCCTGAGCACTGCTGAGTGTAGCGGGAAAAAAAACAAAGAGGAGGAGAGGGGAAGTACCTCTCAGGGATGGGCAAGAGAGTTCCAGCCTGCCACCTACCAAAGGGTTAGAAGCTACAAATGTTCTGCCACTCCTGGGGCAGGTAGGAAAGAAGCGATTTCCTTTGAGAACTTGAATACAAGCTGTTGTGAACTGTGCTGTGAATTCGTGCTGAGGTTTTAAAACAATCTCAAGCAAAACATTTATTTCTTTAGTTTTGCAGTTAGGGGCCACACCTCTAGTGCTCAGGGGACTGTCTGGTACCTGGGATTCAAATCATTGTTTCTGCTTCAGTCACAAGCAAGGCAAATGCCTACATTTCTGTACTATCTCTCCAGCCCCTCAAGCAAAACTTTCCACAGGCAGTTTCGTCATGCTGGGAATGCTCTGGAATAACTGGAAAAAACAGATTCAAATTGTCTCTAGGAACAATAAAAACGCAAACTCAATTGCATTTTTTGTGATGATAACCAAGATGAATCCTGGTTTCCAGAGATGTCAACATTTCAGAGATGTTCAGCAGTGCTCAGATATATATATATATATATATATATATATATATATATATATATATATATGTATGTATGTATGTTGTAAAAGAGGTGCAATGCAGTAAGCTAACTTTTCAATCTGCTCCCTGACCTGGACAGAGGCTGGAGGCTGCGTATCCTGGGGCTTTTTTATTTTTTGGGTCACACTGCTCGATGCTGAGGGGTTACTCCTGGCTCTGCACTCATGACTTACTCCTAGTAGTACTCGGAGGACCAGGGAATGCCGGAGGTCGAATCTGGGTCAGCTGCATGCAAGACAAACCCCTACCTGCTCCAGCCCCATTTTTGTGCTTTCTAAGCTACAGAGCAACAAAGGTCAGAGTGGCTGAGAACAGCTGCCTTGAGGCCTCCTATTAGGCCCTTACGGAAAGTGGAGACAGTTTCATTAGCCTGGATGTATTGTGAAATGCCGAGTTCCAGCCTCTACCTAACTTCTTTAGCCCCCTGGGTTCCTAACTGACTCCAATACATCTATGTAGACCAGTGGTTGGCTAGATAGTAAAGGGTAAATATTAAAGAGGAAATATTTTAGACTTCTCTGGTCATATATGTTTTTGTCTGTTTTTGAGTCACACCCTGCTCTGGGTTTACTCTGGACTTGTGCTCAGGGGTCACTCCTTCCTTGCAGGGATTAAGGTGGCAAGTGCCTTACTAGCTCTACTATTCCTCAGATCTCTCTTTTTTTCCCTTTTCTTTTTAAAAATATTTTTCAATGGAATCACAGTGAGATACACAGCTACAAAGTTGTTTATGATTGGATTTCAGTCATACAATGCTCCAACGCCTATCTTCAGTCCCTTCTTGACTATTAAACTTGTCTAGAGGATGTAGAGGGAAGGTAGGTGTGGGCAGTTAAGAAAGTGAATGAGGACAAGAGCAGGTTTGGAGAAACTGAATTAACCCAAAGGAAGTGGTTCAGATTTGGCGCCTTTTTCCTGTAGCTGTTGCCCTCTGCCTACAGCTCTTGGGAACTAAGTGACAAATGGAGTCGGCTATGCTGATTCAGCCTCCTACCTGGTGTATTCATTCGGGCAACCTTGGGGGTGGAGGAACTCCCCAAGCAGTTTTGCAACTGGTTTACTTTTGCCCTGGCCTCTCTGCGCCTGAGGGGACAGCGATCTTCACAGATGCGCTACGCTAGTCTCAGAAGTCTGCATTTCTACCTCCTGTAAACAACTCTGATGAATCTTCAAACTCCATGAGGGGCCTGAGCGATAGTACTGGCGTAAATCCATTTCTTTGTACATGACCCACCTGGATTCAAACCCCAGCACTACATATGGTTCCCGAGCCCACCAGGTACTCTGACCCCTGAGTACAGAGCCAGTAGTAAGCCCTGAGCACAGTTGGGTGTGGCCCAGGACCCCCAGGCCCACCCCCGCCAAACAAACAAAATACTTTGATTCACTCATGATTCATAGCAGGGCGCCATTATTGTGGGGCACATTTGAGCCCCTGTGGCTGCCCACCAGCTTCTCTGGCTTCAGCTGCAGCTGCGGTAAACTGGCCAGACATTCCGATTGGCCCAACTCCCTATGGCTACTTCTTACACTGTGGTCCCCCCTGGGAGGGAATCCACCTCTGTCACAGCTCAGATACAGGCAGGGACTCATTTCCTAGTGAAGCCCACCCAACATGCCTGCTTCCCAAGAAGGGTCCTGTGAGCAGAGACTACATAGATCATTTTCATGCCTCCAGCATCCATCTCTTTACCCAGGAGACACAGAACATGTACAAAGCAGGGAGCGGATTAGGCCACTTCATTTACGAGCGAGCCAAGGAACAAGAGTGGACTGAGGCTATTGCTCAAGGCCCATTTATCTCTTAATACTCTGTGTTCACATCCCACCCATTTCAACTTCCCATCTCTTTGACTCTTGTGTATTGGGTGAAGCCCTTGCCTGTACACTCTCTGTTCTGCCTCAGCCTCCCGTAATGTTTTCCCCTGAAATCCCACTGCCCCAACTACCTCCTGCTTGGATGTTCTTTGACCTTACTTTACTCCCAGGATTTGCTCAGCTGCTAAGCTTTGCACACACATCTAATCTCACTTTTTTTAACAATTATTTTTCTTTTTTTCTCTTTTGATTGAATCACTATAATAGACTATTACAAAGCTGTTCATGATCAGTTTCAGTCATATAGTGTTCCGACATAGTGTTCCAACACCATCCCTCCACCAGTGTCCAACACCAATGTACCCGTTTCCCCCTCCTACCTACCCCCCACAACTTACCTTTTCAGCAACCACTTTTCTGTCTCTCTCTTTCACTTTCTCTCTCCTTTGCCATTACATTTCGCAAAATACACTGGAAGAGTTATCATGTATACTCCTTTCCCTACTTTTAATACTCAGTTCTAGTCTTGATCTTGATCACTTGACATCCCGTTATTCATTGATTTGCTCGAGCGGGCTCCAGTAACATTTCCATTTGACCCTATCTCGTGCCAGTGTAGCTCAATGACATCTGGTTGCTTCAGGAATACAAGGAGCCTCAAATCATTCGCTCAGGGTCTTAACGAAGAAGTCTGACCACCTTGTAGGTGGGCGGCCATATGGTCTTTTGACATCCCATGGGATTCAGTTGGTAACGACTCTAGTCCAGCGCTCATCTCCAAACATATTACATGCCCAGCCCATCTGATTTTCTATGCCTTGGCAAACGAGACAGCATCCCTGACTCTGGAACAGCGATGGAAGTCAGAACAGTTCTAGTCTAATGTTACTAGGACTATTATGGTCAAATTGGTCCTTTCTCTGACTAACATTACTATTTCCAACTATTATTGTCAAATTGGTCCTTTCTCTGTCTTACATACTCTCTGCACCCCCTCTACACATTTGTGGTGGATTCCAATCCTTGACAAGTCCTTCTGGCCTGTTTTCCCTGGCCTAGGATAGTAGTCTCATACTATATCCCACAAATGAATGTTGTCATTCTATATCTATCCCTTTCCTTCTGACTAATTTCATTCAACATGATACTCTCCATGTCCATCCATTTATAGACAAATTTCATGACCTCATCACTTTTAAAAAAAACAAGGAACATTGCCAGAAGAGCTTGAGAGGAGAAGACAAGAGGCTCACACTAGGAGCTGGTGCTCCAGGACTGCTGAAGTGCCAGGGATCCAACTTGGGGCCTTGTAGATGCCAGATATGGGCTCTGCCACGTGTGACTTTTCCCCAGACCCTCAACTCTGCTGTGATGGGATAGTCAGTATAACCTTCCCCCTGAGATTCGAGCCAGTGCCCCTATAGTTTGCTATGAGAAAGGCCCCACTTGTGTAGGAGTAAAAAGAAATGAGTGACAGAATTGGACTGAAGATTTTTCCATCTTTATCCTGCACTGAGGGTGGGGAATGATGAAGAAGCCATATATAGAGTTTCCTGAGGGTCATGAGTGTCCCCCTTCTCCAACCAGCACTGAAAGGCAGAAGTCTTTCTCTCTCCAGGCCCTGCTAGAGGGACTTCAGTATACCAATATACGCCCCAAATGCCAGCTAAATAGACAATTCCTTCTGGGATCAACAAGATGAGGGAAGACCACCCCTTCCCAGTCTTGGTCCCCTTGAGAAAGCGGCCAGCAGATGCAGAAGAGCTGTTGGGGCCTCAGTCAGGGTGGGCAGACTCAGCCTTGTTCATGGGTTTCTCCTGCATGAGACTCAGGTACATCTGGTTGGAGCCAGGGGGGAAACCTGAAGGTCTCAGTCCACCAGCAAAAGCTCAAGATGCCTCTAGATTCCTGACAGAGTATTTTCTTGGAGTGACAAAGCAGAACACAAGGAAGTGTAGAAGAGTCAGATTTCTTTGCTACACTGGTGTTTCTCGAGCAGCGCCTACACATCTGCTGGTTCTGGGGTGAGAGCTCTGTTATTTTTCATTGCAGCTCTGCGGTGCCTGAATGAGAAGGAAGCACTGTTCCAGAAAATCCACTGCACTGTGGGAATCTGCAAAAAAATACAGTATACGCGGCTGTAAAGATCAAGTCTTCTTAAGGAAGGTGGGTTAACACTTTATAAACTCCCTAGGAAAGAATAGGTGAAGTCCATATTATGCCACGTTGCTTTGACAAAATACCTACATTGGAAGTAGTTCTCACTAGCTAAAGGAAATTTGGAGGATATTTTATTTTTATGGTAGCTACAAAATACATTTTTGCAGCCGTGAATGGTTTGGAGGGAAGAAATAGGGGCACTCCAGACCCTGGCAGTGCCAGAGAGAATGGCATGGCACTGCAACTGGCACTGATGCCATCATTCCTACTTTACTATTGAGAGTTTAGTATTTTTGCTTTGTATCTAATTTGCTATGATTTAGTAGGGTTTTGTTTTACTGAGAAAGGTAAAGGTCTTTCCCTGTAAATAAATAGTAAGTGCGTTTCAGCTTATGAGAAGTTTCCAAAGACTGACTTTTGGATAATGTTGGGCCAAGGTGGAACTTAGTGGTTTGATTTGCCATCTTCTTTTTTGAGGAGTCGGGGTTTGAGTCACACCCAGCTGTTCTCAGGGGTGTACTCCTGGGCCTGCACTCAGGGATCACACCTGTCTGGGCTCAGGAGACCATGTAGAATGCTGGGGATGAACCCAGGTTGGCTGCATGCAAGTGAATATCTGCCGTACTATCTCGGTATTTGCTATAAAATTATTTTTTCTCTGAATTTATTGAAAAGGTATGATTGATTTTATTGCTGAAGTTCTGTGACATACAGTACTATTAATGGCGGTTTCTCATGCACACACTTAATCCTCCACTCATCACCAGTGTAAATAGCTCCCCACCCCAAGGACCCCAGCACCCCCTTCCCTTTTAAAGCCAAAATGTCACAGAGGATAAATTACTCTCCAAGGGCAGGCACTGCAGCTCGGTTACTGCCAAGAGGCAGTAGATGAAAGGCTTCAGGTAGAGGCCCAGCTGCAGAAGGTGCACACTTGTGTGCGGTGCTCGGTATGGATGTGGCAGTGATGTCTGTGTTTGCTGGAACATAAGCATCATGGCTGGAACGTGTGGATAGTGGCTTCCTTCACAATAAGGTGGGTGTGCTCAACCACTGCTTATGAGTGAATTAGAAATGAAAAAACCTTAGATTAGTAACAGATTCTGCTTTTAAAGCAGATTCCATAAGAGCGTCCTAGCGAGGACTGGCTGCTTAGGTGTGTGTGTGTGTGTGTGTGTGTGTGTGTGTGTATGTATGTGTGTACTTCGAGGGGACCCAGCCACTAAATGCAGAGGGGGGCCTCTGTCCAGCACAGTAACTGCTGGAAGTGGTCAACATATACCCTTTATTGGACTACAATTCGTTTGATATCAATTGACAAACAATATACACAAAGGTTGATATGTGAACCTGGAAAATAATAATAGAAATAAAATTAGAAATAAAAATACTATGGGGATGGCTCCAGGGCAGGAGCATGTACTTTGGATGCTGGACTCCTGATTGGGTTTCATTAGACCCTGCAGTTTTATCAAACTGCAAATAGGTAGGAAATAATATCTGGGGCTGGTGGGGAGAAATAATATCTCAAATTTGATTTTCTTTTTTTCCTGTCTGATGTATGCAATTTTTTTCTGAGATTATCATTTTTATAGAAAATATGGGCATTATTTCCCCCCTCTGTAAAATTCCTGTCCCTCTCTTCAAGAGTTTTATTTTCCTGGGGCCAGAGCAATACCACAGTGGGTAGGGTGTTTGTCTTTCCATGTGGCCAACCCAGGTTTGATTCCCCGGCATCCAATACGGTCCCCTGAGCACCACCTGGAGTAACCCCTGAGCACTGCTGAGTGTGACCAAAAAAGCAACAATTTTTAAAAATTTTCCTATTATTATTCTTTGTAATTCATTTTTAGAGGGGGGTGTTGAAGGTTGCACCTGGTGCTGTTCAGGAGATACTCCTGGTTCTGTACACAGGGAGTACTCCTGGCAATGCTCAGGGACCATATACAGTGCCAGAAATTGAACTGGAATTGGTTGGATACAAAGCAAGAGTCTTAACTCTGTTTTGTTCTTATTGTTCTTTGCCATTGGGCCACACTCATTAATGATCTGGGGCTTACTCCTGGCTCCGTGCTCTGGGATCACTCCTAGTGAGATTCAGGGGACCCATATGTGATGCTGGAGATCAAATCTGGGTCAGCCACATGCAAGACGAAGGTCCTACATGCTGTCATATCTCTGGCCCTAGGAGACTTTATTTTTGTATAATCATTCCAACCCTTCTTTGCAGTCTTTTAAAAGGTGTATTGTAAATGCTACCTCCCGTTTTGCATATTTTCTCTTCATTCTCTTTATGATGTTCTTGCTGAATAGAATGAACACAAGTTTACAAAAAATGGTGCGGTCAGATATAGCAATGATTTCTTTCATGGCTTGCCTAAAGAAATACTTCTCTCTCTTTGTTTTCTATTTGATTTTTTGATTTTGAGTCACATGCTCAGGCAACCATATTGGGTGCTGGATATCAAATCTATTGTGGGTAGGTAAGTGCCTTACCCACAATACTATCTATATCACTCTACGAAATCTTCCTTTAGCCTCAAGTTATTAACCGATTCTCTTCTAAATGAAATTTTGCATTTAATATATGAATTTCCTAATCACCGTGGAATGTGTGTGTGCATGTGTGCATGCATTATGCTAGATCTGATTCATATTTCATATTAAAACAGCTTTAATATTCAGGAAGGACTCCCAGCATGCAGCACAGCATGTTGGAGCTTATCTTCCAGGACGGTTGAGCCAACCCCTCCAGTGTCCCTGACTCAGCTCTGAGTGACAGATCAGATAAAGGGACAGGTACTGCATGCCATATTATTTTCTGTGTGAAATCAGTTATCCCAGGACTGTTGAATTACCCACCTTTCCTTTGCTGATCTGTAAACCTGGGTCATTATTCAGGTGTCCTTATATTGGTGAGTCTGTTGTTCATTGTCTTGTGTCCCAATGTCACACGTTGTTACCTGCTACCAAGCCAGTCATAATGTTACTGTAAACTTTAACCTCTGCAGGTCATCTGCCTATAACTGCCATAAGTTTTATCTACCTGTGATGACCTTTTAATTTGTCAACTTGCTTAGGCTACCATCCAAGTTACAAAATAAAAAATAAATCTAGTCATTTGTATGAAGAAATGCTACATATATCATTAAAGCCTCTATTCAATTGATTTTAAGAAATGCAGATTGCCTTGGATCGCTAGGGTAAAGGGATTTAATCTGTTGGAAGGGATTTCCATGTAGGACTGAGTTTTCTCCAGGAGAGTGAAAAATTCTCCCCTGAGGGGGAAAGCTCAATGAGTTCCTGTGGGCTTCCATTGCATGGGTGGTCTCTCCTAAAATTTGGATTTGTATAGTCAGTCTCTGCAACCATGTAAAATTGTTCAAGCTGATTCCCTATAGTAGATATTTCCATTCTATTTATGCTTGAATAAATAAAATATATTTACACAATATTATATATATATATGTATATAACTTCAAAATATATTTATACATATAACTTATCTGACTGACTTGTAAACTACTTTCCTTCACAAAAACAGCAAAAGCAACTTGTCAATGTATAGAAACACACATTTGGGTTTTCATTCAAATCACAGTGACTCTATATGCTAATTGGAGCAGAATTGATACCCTTAGAAAATGTATTTCTCTTCTCCTTTCTTTGAGAGAACAAAGGCTTAGAATGAGCTGTGCCTTAACTACTCAGAGGCGCTCTCTTCTAATCCTGCAGGTACTATGTGTCCTTTGTGGGAAGGTTATAATTTTTGATTTAAATTATTATGGTTGTGCCAGGGAGCCCCAACTGTCTGACCACTGGCAAGCCACTAGCTGACTGACCTCTCTGTACCTTTCCCTTCTCAGAGGTAAAATCCACATGGGCTGCAACTCCCCCTAGTGGCCACACATGGGCATCTCAAGGAAAAATAGTGGACAGCCACATCCAGAAGGAACCAGCTGGAAGCCCAGCCATTGCTTGCCTTCCAGCCCTACTACCTTCATCAAAGAGCTGTGTTCTGCCCTGCTCAGAGGGAGAGGAAAGGGCATGTGCTCAGAAGGAAAGAGAGGAAAGGCATGTGGTAGTCATGTGGTGGGTGAGCTTACTAATAGGTTCTTAGGAAAAAAGGTGTTGGAAGAGCCACGTAAGATCATAAAACTGAATGGGGGTGGGTGGTCATGAAAAGATTTAAAATAAATTTCCTTGTGTTCTATTGTTAATACATGTTTTCTTTACATTCCTATTTTACATCTCTACATTCTTAGGGTTCATGTAAAAAGGTGACCTTGAATATTAAGACATATATACTTGGAAAAAGTATAAGACATCCTGGAACAGGAGCAGGAAAGGCACATATTCCACTCTTGGTGCTGCTCAGGGAACCATATGCAGTGTTAGGGGTCGAGCTGGGCAGGAGTTAAGACATATACAAGGCAAGTGTCTTAACTCCTGTGCTGTCTCTCTGTATATTTTTTTTTTTTTTATATTTTCATTTAGTATGTTAATGCTAATACTTGCAGTATTTAGAGTTTCCTTCTGTGACTTGCCATTCTTCTGTTTCTTCACTCAGAGTATCACCATTATATTTCCTGATTTTTGTCTATAAGATCACATCTTTTAAACCTTTATGAGAAAAAAATCATTAAGACTCATTTTTGAGTGCTTACGCCAGGGTCCTTTTTAAGTAAAAGGTGCACACTGGATATTGGGGGTTGTATAATTGGAACAATTGGAATTGTTTTAATTCTAGGTTAACCAATCTGTGATCTTGTGGTTAAAATTTTCAGAAAAAGAAAATATTGCTGCTGCTCCTATCAGTCTACCAAAAAGGGAAGACAAAATTTGACAGTCAGAAAGGATTATCTGATTTTGCTGTGGGAGAAGGAGGTGAAAAGGCTCTTTTGAAAACTCACTGCTTAGTGCTAGAAGTTATGCTGAGTGACTTCAGAATCCAGCTTCCCGCCCAGCTCAGGGCTGACACTGAGTTCTGAATTTTAGTCTCTGTGTGTGTGTGTGTGTGTATGTATGTGTAATCACCATATTTTAATCTATATTGTGTACACTGGGTAAAGAATTATCTAAAGTCTTTTCAAGCATATTACTGGGAATGGATAAAAACAGTTGACCCTTGAGGAAGAGGCAGATTGGGGACTAATCCATTGCATAGTTGAAACTCCATGTATACTATTTTATTCCTTCCCCAAATTGGGGTTGGCTCCTGTTGGGTGACACACACTACTGAGCCTTTAACCTCCAGCTACACTTAGATTATGTGAAGAGCTGGTCCCTGCTTTTGGGAATCTTTGGAGCAGACACAATGGGAGTTGGGCAGAATTGGACTGATTTCATAATTTTATATGTCATAAATATTTTTATCATGAATCTTGCTTGTCCCAGATAGATATTCTGTTCCCATGGGTCCCAAGCGTAGGACATACATGTAGATACCCCAAGAGTACTTGGCCAGATTGGATCAACCGTAATGTAATCAATTTTCCTAGTTCAGAGATATGCCAGTGCACCTCTGGGCAAACTGACTTGTCTCTGAGTCTAAAGGTAATACCAAAGTGAATTATTCTGATGGATTTTGGACCTTAGTGGGATCCAGAGTCTGGGATCTGCTAGCTATATATCCATGGTAAAAGGTATTAATGCCATTTCCCACAACTTACATTCTGAACTGCTTTCTGATTCAGATGCAGCCTGTACTCCTCTGCTAGGGAGATTTTGCCTCAGGGAATCAGCTCTGGTTTTTGTGAAGCTTGAGCCATAAAGGCCCATCTGAAGAGCTACACTTCAAAAAGGGTCGAAAGCTTGGCTTCATCTCTAGATAGTCACGATGGGCTGGGCTGGAAGATTTTGGTGGGCTTCTGTCTATAAAATAAGCTACGAAAAGAAGAAGGGAACTTTTTGCCATTTTGGCTTCCCTTGGCTTTCTGCCTCTCTCCGTCCTCTCCATTCTCTGTTGGGCTTCAACACGTGGTGGCAGTCATTTTGGCCTACACGTGACTGGAGCCCAGCTGGGAACCCAGAGTCTGGGGTTTTTCCTGTTCTTGGATTGTATATCAGAACCTGTGATAGTAAAGCCTTTTAAAACTGTGCCAGATTCCTGAGTTTTCATCCATTCCCCACCAGCTTTGGAGGTAGAAGGGAACTTCGTTTCCTGGTATTGTTGGAGACTCCAGTGGCTCCCCGACAGGCTCCTAAGGAATATTCAAGGGTCTCTGAAGTCAGTCTTAGTGATCCTTGACCTCATGCTGCTCTGACCCAATGGGGTCACTGGGGTCACTTTGCTGATGCTCAGAAGACTGGGCAGTCCTGCAAACTGACTCTGAGACCTCTCTATGCAAGGCATGCATCCAGGCCTTTGAGCTACTGTCCCTGCCTTAGACCTCTCAAATGAACTCTCGCTTTTTTTTTGTTTGTTTGGGTTTGTTTGTTTTGTTTTGGTGTTTGGGCAATGCTCAGGGCTTACTCCTGGTTCTTTACTCAGGCAGGCACTGATGTAGACTTATACAGTGAGTTCAACTCACGCCTTAAGGATTAACTGTGCTTTGTCTTGAAAGAAACCTTGTTTATTCTCTCCTTTCCTCACCTCAAATAGTACTTCTGGAAATTCGATATATAGGTTGAATATGATGGCTGATGAGAGACTCAATAAGATGGTATTTGGACTTATTTCCTCATCTTTCCTTTACCTCTGTATTCTCTTGTCTGGAAGGCTGTGGGACTCAGATGAGGTGAGAACCCAAATGTTCCTCACTCCAGGAAAAGTTCAAATAGTGAAGGATAAAAGGACAATTATCTATGTAATTATTCAAATTACTGAGTCCAGAGATGCTCTTCAGTGCACTTTACGTTAGCACACACATGCACAACATTCACTACATATTAGACTTCATTTTAAGTCCTTCACAAACACTGACTTCTTTGATATTTGTATGAATCCTAATAGGTAAGAACAATCATTGTTCTCTTTCACAATAAGAAGGTTCCCAAGAGATTGAGGAACTTGCCCAGGATCCCAGAACTTGAATAAATGGGGGATCTAGGTTTGAACTCTTGTAACTTGACTCTGGTGCCCAACTGTTTACACCAAACAGTGATCAGAGTCCTTGTAATTCTTTACTCAATGCCATTAACATTGCCCAGCTGTGTTTCCAAAACATTTATTCTTGGTATTATTTATTATTTGGAGGAAATGACCCAGAAAATGCATTATTTTGCAGACTCTCTTGAGTTATCAGTCAACACGATGCACCTTAAATGGGAAAGGTGTGAAGCTGGAAAAAGGGAAATGAAATTCTAGTTATGTTCTATTACAAAGGAGCACTCAGAGGAGGAAGTAGCCAGGCACTCCCCCTCCAAAGGCTCAAAAAGCTTTTGAAATGAAAGTTAAATAAGAATTTAAGTGGTACCAGGGACAAACCCTGGTGCTTTATAACTCTTTAACATCTCCCACATGGCAAAGCCTGGCAAGCTACCCGTGTCATATTTGATATGCCAAAAACAAGTAACAATTGTAGACCTCATTCCCATAATCTGAATGAATGGTTTGAGGCTCTTTTTGTTCTTAGAGCGAGCAGATGCCTTAGTCTACAATAGCACGTGACAGGATATATGAAGATGTTACTGGTGTTCTTGTGAGCAAATTGATGAGCAGCAGGAAGAAAAGTGATACAAGTGAACATGCTGGGGCTCCAGGTCAACTCCCAATTGTCTAGTTGTTGTTGCTGTTATTGTTCTTTTCCTCCTCTTCTTTCTCCTCAGCAAAATCCTCTTCCCTTCTCCTCCTCCTCCTCCTCTACATTTTGATTGTTTTGAAACTTAGTAACCTCTTTGACAGAGAAAAAATGAAAATCATTTCCCTTTTACCTGCAAGACCTGTTCTGGCCTATGCAATAATTATTAATAGTGATGATACTTTATGATCACACACCCAAACCATTTAAGTAAAATAAGTAAATAAGTAAGATAAAGTGAAATTCAAGTCAGTACACTTTACTGTTTAGCAAATAATTGAGTATATTCTTCCAATTCATTGATTTTATAGTATCTCATGCTTTCTGCCTTTGATTCCACATCTAGTATACATACCAATGAATTTGTTCTTAGAATGTTAATTTAAATTTGTGTAATAAGTTGTGCATTTAGAATTTATCCAGCGACATGTATTTGTTCCTTTATCAGTTTTGCTCTTAGTTACAGGACCCTTCTTGTGTACCGCCTATTTCCATGGCTTAGAGATTTCTGATATGACCCACTTTTAAGGAGTCTGTCATTGCACCTGGAAGTCAACCAATGTGAATCACATAGTTTTCTAGTAAATAAATCAAAGCAGCATCTGCTGTGTATCCAACAGCCTGGAATCGTACACATTTTAGGGTAGCAGATTTTTGATCACTTTAAAATTAAGAACACTTTGCCACCAATATTTCCATTTTCTTTGTGATATTCTTCAATGAATTTGTCTCTTGGATTGGAGAAGCATGTTTGTGTATCAATGACTGTTCGGATAATTTCCAGGTTTGACTTAGTATGTCAATATTCCATTCTTTAAATTTACAAGTAATATAATCAGGCTGGTAAACCTGGAATATGACACAGAGAAATGAATTTCTGTTTATAGGAAATATTATTGCTCAAAAAACTGAGATATGAATAATGTTAGAAACATTTACTTATTGTATGTTGTTAGTTTGGAAAGAGTTTTTAAAAAAGTTTTAAGTTGTATGAGTATGTGTGCATATTAAAAGCCTACTAAATGTAAGCTTAGAATCCATGCATCTTAGAATATATTTTATCATAAATCATGTAAAAATTAAATCATGTGAAAATGATTTAATTCTAGGAATAGTTCATATGTGGAAGCATTTAAGGTGAATTGTACTAATATTTCTTATTATTTTGAAATTTAAAAATTCAGATGTATCAACAAAAGAAAAGCTAGAGTTGTGACTAACTAAAGAAAAATGTTAGCAACAAAAGACTAGTTGGTAGGAACATGGTATTCATAGTTTAATTCTTTCAACTATTTAATTATTATTTATTTATGTATTTTGCTTTTTGGGTCATACCCAGTGATGCTAAGGGGGTTACTACTGTCTTTGCACTCTGAAATTACTCCTGGCAGTGCTTGGGGGATGCCGGGATCAAACCCAGGTTGGCCACATGCAAGGCAAACGTCCTACCTGACGTGCAATCGCTCTGGCCCCTCTTTCAACTTTTTAATATATTTGAATATCTTCATAGTTAAATGTGATTGAAAAGAGAAAGAAAAGTAAGCCAAGTGTTTATCCATACACCATTGTAAAGTCCTTTTGAATATCCTATCTTCTAACTCCACCAACAAATATGAAATATTGTATTCTGTATACACAACCAACCCAAGAAACACAGAAAAATAACATATAGAAGAGAAACAGGAGCTCCCTCAGTCCCAAGAAAAGTAATCAAAGTTTTAAACCTAGACTACTGAAATTAAAGTCAGAGCTATTCATTTGGTTCTAGCATGTGTCAAGCATTACTCTAAAAATGTTTGACTGTTGCAAATTTTAACTTAAAAGCAAGCAATCCTTTGTGTGGGGAAGGTAAGAGGAATATTTTAACTTCATGGAAAGAAAAATTGAAGGTATGAGAAGGCTGGATTTAGAAAAACTGAATTATAAGAGAGATATTTAGTAATAAAAAAGAAAATATAACCAGATATTAGTAACATTTCTGCCAGATTTCAGAGAGAGAGAGAAAACATAACCAGATATTAATAACATTTAGGCCAGATTTCAGAGAGAGAGAGAGAGAGAGAGAGAGAGAGAGAGAGAGAGAGAGAGAGAGAGAGAGAGAGAGAAAGGAGTATTAACTTTAGGAGTCTGAATCTGGACTGTTCTGGAATGGTTGACTTGGACACACACATACACCTTTAATTCATTCATTCATTCATTCACTCATTTGTTTGTTCATTCATTCGTTTGTTCATTCATTTGTTCATTCAGTGTATTTGCTGTATTCCAAGCACTGCTTCAGTTGTAAACTACATAGAAGTAAACTAAACACACAAATTCATTGCTTTCCTGTAGACAACCGAAAGTAATGATAGCATGATATTTGGGAGATGTTCTCTGTCCAGTCACCTAGAGAAAGAACTTCCTCCTTTAGCAGTTATCTTTTATCCCTCACAACTACCATTGACTTTTTATTTTTAGATATTTGAAATGCAACTTTATTCTGATTCTAATAAAAAGGAATGGGAATGACAGTAACAAACAAGATTTCACCACTGAATATTGTGATGTGATTGCAGCAGTATTAGATCTGAAACTCAAAGGAGACAACTGAAATTTCAAAACAGCTAAATATGCAGTCCAAACAAAAGTTGGTTTTTTAAGCTGCCACATTCACTAGAAACCCATTCATCTCCTTTAGCATCCCCCAAATTAAGCACATGTTCTGTTTAGCTATATAATGAAGTGTCAAACACGCTGCACCACTGATATCACAGGACAGTTGCCTATAAAACTGGATTTCTAATACTGGGCTCCAACTTTATCTCCTCACAGGTCAGCATCCTCATCAGGTAGAGCAGTTGTCTGAGAAACATTTAAATCATGCTTGTATTGTGCTGCCGAGACTGGGTCCATAACCTCCACCTAGGAAGTGAGAACAGACATGGCACAAACTCCAAATTAGGCACGACACGATCACGATCTTCCTAATCATCTATTTGCTAGAGCAGGACCAGTAATATCTCAAACGCCCTGCACACTGTAAGCCAAGGGCATCGGCTTGGTACAGGAACAAAAAGAGCCCAAACCATTATATTAGTCATGACAATGATCTAATATATTTTACTGCATTTGCATAAACAAACGCACTTTAGGCCGCGAGCAACCATAAACACCCCAAATAAACTAAACCCACGTTGTGGGTCTGATGAGGAGCAGGAAGGCGGCGCCAGGGGTGGGGCGCGGTTGTTGTGAGGTCTCCGGGGGGGGCGGCGACCCACAGCCCCCGCCTCATGAACGGCTGGGCACAGAGAACCGCTCGCCCCATGTCTGAGAGTCCTACAGATACCTGCGTTGAGGAGAAACTCTAGGTGGGCATACCGGTGTGGTGTCGGCTTGAGTCTGATGAGAGGGACCAATAAAATCGGCGCTGGTGGTGGGGCGCGGTTGGTTCTCGGTGGTGGGCGGCTGGAACCCACCAGCCCCCGACTGCCTCATACTGCCAGACCAGGACCCTCGCCCCATGCGAGAGTCCTGACCAGCATACCTGGCGGATTGAGGAAGAAACGCCCAGGGTGGGTCGATCCGGGGTGGCTGGCGGCTAGGTGGAGCTGATGAGAGGAGTCCAATGTGGAAAATGGCGGCGCCATGGAGTGGGTGGGGCCGCCTGGCTTGTTGTGAGGTTCGCGGGGTGGTGGGCGGCTGGAACCCACCAGCCCCCGACGCCCAGACGGCTGGCAGGAGAGCAAGGAACCGCTCCGCCCCATGTCTGAGAGTCTCTGACCAGCATACCTGGGCCGGATTGAGAAGAAACTGCCCAGGGTGGGCATCCGGGCTGTGATGCGGCGGCTGGGTGGAGTTCTGATGAGAGGGAAGTCCAATGTGGAAAGGCGGCACCCAGAGTGGTGGGGGCCGTTGTTGTGCGGTTCTGCCGGGGTGGTGGGCCAAGCTGAACCCACCATGCCTCCCGACCGCCTCATGAACGGTGCACAGGAGAGCCAGAACCGCTCGCCCCATGTCTGAGAGTCTCTGGACCAGCATACCTGGGCCGGATTGAGGAGAAACCTCCAGGGTGGTGTCGACCGCTGTGATGGGCGGCCTGGGGAGTTCTGATGAGAGGGAAGTCCAATGGAAAATGGCGGCGCCCATGGAGTGGGTGGGGCGCTGGCTGGTTGTGAGGTTCTGCCGGGTGGTGGGCCAAATTAGGGTCTCTAATTAATTTTCTAGCAAGCCAGAGGAAGGACTTTTCAAAGTTGTAGTTACTTTTGGCAAAGTGATACCATTTCACCAAAACTTTTCAGCGCCACCCTCGAGAACATCATGTGACAATTAGAATGGAAAGGAATGGGAGTGAACATAGATGGTCGGCAACTACACCACCTCCGCTTTGATAATGACATAGTTCTAATAACACCAAACATTAGCCAAGTGGCACAAATGCTGGCTGACTTCGACAGAGAATGTGGAAAGATAGGTCTACAGCTGAATCTAAAGAAAACTATGTTTATGAAAAATGAACTAGTTCCAGAGGCCCCATTCACTCTCAATGGAACAAACATCTCTGAATGCAGCAGTTACGTGTACCTAGGTCGAGAACTCAACATGATGAACGACCTAAAACCTGAGCTGTGCAGGAAGAAGAGAGCAGCATGGAATGCCTTCAAAGGCATCAAAGAAATAGCTAAAAGGACAAAGAACCTCCGGCTCCAGGCACATCTCTTTGACTCCACCATTCTCCCTGCATTAACGTACGCCTCAGAGCCCTGGGCCCTACAAAAGCAGGATGAGAATGCTATTGGGGTCTCCCAGAGAGGAATCGAAAGAGCTATGCTTGGAATATCACGCCTCACTCAAGTGAGAGAAGGAATCCGGAGTTCTGACCTCTGTCACTATTCCAGAATCGGACACTGTCTCGTTTGCCAAGGCATTGAAAATCAGATGGGCTGGACATGTAATGCGATGTGGAGATGACCGCTGGACTAGAGCCGTTACAGACTGGATCCCACGGGATGTCAAAAGATCATGTGGCCGCCCACCTACAAGATGGTCAGACTTCCTTGTCAAGACCCTGAAGGAACGGTTTGAGGCTCTTCATATTCCTGAATCAACCAGATGCCATTGGGCTACATTGGCAAGTGATAGGGTCCAATGGAAATGTTACTGGCGCCCGCTCGAGCAAATCGATGAATAACAGGATTCAAGTGATCAAGTGATCAAGTTGCTTTTTGGCGGAAATGTCATAGTACTGAAGATTCTTCTTTCAGTGGAAAATAGATTTTGCCTTAAATTTCCTGTTAATAATACTACTACTTTGTTGCCACACAGACTATGGGGATGTTTTCACATACTCAACAAGATCTCCATGCCACTTAGGCACATTCTTATAAGGAACTCTTGATGTGACATCAAACATTATAATGGCACACTGGGTTGAATGTAAGTAGCCAACCGACAGGCCCCCGAACTTTGACTGCTGACCCACAAGTTGAACTTGATGTGACAATAATTGGTGGAAGACAGGTGGGTGCACCCTCAATGCCTAGGGTGGCAACTTACTTCTTCTTGAACTCGCCCATCATGTGGGGCTTCATGAAGATGCTCTTGCCCGTGCCCACCAGCACAAGTTTGAACTACACGTGTCATTCTCCTTGGGCAGTCATGATGAGAAGCTTCGAGAAGCATCTCCCTACCACTGACTTCTTATGTGGTGGCATATAGGATAGGATTAAGGCTTTTAGAAGGTCAATGCACTTAAGAGTTTATATAAATTAAAATTAAAAAATTTAATTGTATACATTTAAAAAAAAGACTGGGCCTCCTGGGATGAACCCAGAGCCACAGCAAAGCCTGGCAAGCTGCCTGTGGTGCATCTGATATGCCAAAAACAGTAATAATAATGAACCTCATTCCCAACCAATAGAGATGTTACTGGTGCTCAATCAACGGGAAGACAAGTGACAAGTGATATAAATTAAAATATACAAGACTGAAACATAGATAAAAACCTATTATATACTCAACAGAATAACAAACCCCCTTTATTTTGGTTTATTTTGGTGGAGGGTATTTTGGGCCACATATCTAAAATCTTTTTAATAAACCAAATCATAACGTTCATAGCAAAGCAGATGGACCTTGAAGTAATTATTCTCAGCAAAATAGAAAGCGAAAGATGCATGTTGAAATGGTTTCACCCATATGTGCAATATAACTAATGCAAATGAACTAACAAAAGAACAATAACATTAGGTCTAAGAATATGAAGAGAAAATGTGGTTAGCACTGACAGTGGAGGGGTGGGCAGAGAGATCAATTTTGAGATGGTGAAAGACATGAAAACGTTGGTGGTACATGTGCTGAGGTATACTGAAGTATGAAGCAGTACTCCTGAAATAGTCTAGTATTCTAAACCAATGATAAATTAAAAAGCATTTTGTTCTTTAAAAATGGTTTCAATAGTCAAATTTTGGAATCATAGAAGAAACAAAATAAGTAACCAAGGCATATATGTAAAAACGAACAAAAGAAATCCCAATTTTAGATTTGTTCCATAAAATTGTGCTCCTGAGGAACATTAATTTTTTTTCCCTACTGCACCCTGGTCAGCACACTTTCTGCCTGTGTGCTTGTTTTGCTGATTCTCTAGATACGGGTTTGCTATGCCTGAGGGTAGTAAATGGTGCCAGAAATGGTAGGCATGCTTATACACTTATTAATTACAGAAAAAAAAAGTTTTCGAAGGGACCACAGATACACCACCTCTGGAGTGGCACTCACCTAATTTTATCTCAACTTTATGTCTTTGGTTAGTACGTAGGTCAATTGAGCAGTGAATCTCTGAGAAGATTCTCTTTGCTTGAAATAATGGCTACCTTGTGTATTGTCACCTTAATATTTTGTATTTTTTTATCTCTCTTCTGTTTATCTTGGTGGCTTAGTCAGATTACTCTTACAAAACCTCAAGGGACTTGCTGGAGTCCCATGGGAAGTAGGAGATCTTTCCAAAACACTTGTACAGGAAAGAAACAAATCCCTTATTCATTTCTGTCTTGTATCTAGTTGTGATGCCACTTCAAACTGTCAGATGAGTTCTAAAATGCTACACTCTTAGTTTTGGGCATCTCACTTTTAGTTTTTATCAGCATGCAATTTTAGCTGTGAGATTAGTATTACTAAAGTGTGACTGTGCCTCAAAGGTTTTGGCCTCCCAGTTCTTTGACTCTGTGTGAATGAAGAGGAATGGAGAGGTGGGTGGAAGAAAAGATCAAGGCTGTTATCATTGGTTAAGTTGTGTATTTTGCAGACAAGGAAGACAGCCCAGGACAGGTTTCTTGACTGATTCCCAGCACATGTAAGGGAATGTTTTGAAAGATGGTGGTCCTAAAGGAGTGACACCCAGGCACATTGGGGTGGGGAGAGAGTGCAAAGGCTTAGTGAACAAAATGTACTTCTTCATGGGGCCCAAAACTCATTTGTGCATTTAATACCCAACCCTAGACATGCTTTTATGGTTAGAAATGAGGGGAAACGTTAGTAAATGCATCGGTACTGACGTTCATCTTACACCAGCTGGTCTTTTGCTCCTTGGTGGAGTTAAAAATCCCTTGTTTGCATTCCTATGAGATGTTGCTCAAAGGCAGACATGCAGGTTTTCTCTTTAGAAGGATGCGCCAAGCAATGGGATTTGGGTTTGCAGCAGGGATGCTGAGCTCAGCGCCTGCACTCTCCCAGATGAAGACCAACTGGAATTCAGCAGGACGCTGAAGGAGTGTTTAGCCTGGTGGAGACCAGAGCACTGAGAGGGGCACACTGGGCCTGGCTATGGAAGGTGGAACATGAACCTCAAAGGTCCCATCCCCAGCATCTTAGAGAAATGATGGGTCCAGGCCCATTGTTTGGGATTTCTTTTGTTTTACAACAAATTTCTAGAGACTTCCAGGCTATCTGTGTATAAATGTCATTTAATGAATCTAAGGGTGGGAGTCAGCACCGGCTCTGCCTTTGGTGGCCCAGCTTTGTTTCAAGCCTACACATGGAAGGGCAAATGCTGCTGAAAGTGACTTGCCACGGAACTGCTGGACAATGCTCCCCTGCACAAATTTCTTAGTTTGCTTTGGCACCTTGGGTTCTAGGGTTTTGTACCTGAAATGGAGGATTTAGTGACTCCATCTGAGGGAAGATATGTCACTTCTATAGACAGGTGGAAATTGTAGTTCTTCCATGACACATTATAATTTCATATATTTTAAAATTATGCTAGAATGATATAATGGGTTTTAAGGACAATTTCTAAAAGATGGCTTCTGAAAAATGGCAGAATGACTATATTGGTGTGTGTGTGTGTGTGTGTGTGTGTGTGTGTGTGTGTGTGTGAGAGATAGAATGTGTGTGCAATCAAGAAATTATTTTCTCTTTTTATTTATTTGCTTTTTTGGGTCACACCCGGCAATGCTCAAGGGTTACTCCTGGCTCTGCTCTCAGGAATTACTCCTGGAAGTGCTCAGGGGACCATATGGATGCTGGGGATCAACCGGGTCGGCCACGTTCTAGGTAAATGCCTACCCTCTGGGCTACTGCTCCGGCCCCCTCTTTTTTCTTTTTCTTAATGGGAAAACTTTGGACATCTGTACTGCAGTTTGTAGGCACTTCTTTGCAAGGACTGAACTCTGCCAACACCACCCTGAGCTGGGGTTGGGCTAGTGGCAACGAGAAATTCATTCTGAGGAGGTCTGTCACCTATCTGCCCTCTCAAGGCATGGGTAAGAGGCTTCTGAAATCTTGTAACAGCTACCTCAAATCTTCCCAGTGGAGCTCATTACAAGGAAAGGAAATTTTTCATGGTGATTTTGTTTTTGACAAGCACAGTTGAGCTAATGAAAAATGGAAGAAAGAATGAGTGCAGAGCAAGATGTCAAGGATATAGACTCCCACATTTGAACATATGAATATTTTCTTTGAAATGGACCATACTAGTCTCTAAGCAAAGATTTTTTAAAATGGTTTTCTTTTAACTGTACAATTGCCATTAAGGAAATGTTTCTAGTTCTTGTGCAAGAGAGTGTGACTGAAGATGATTATATTGCCTGACAAATCAGTTTTGAGTTGTTTTTTCCTCCTACTTCATGTGGGATACCTCTGTCCCTCCCTCCTATCAGGACCTTTGCGTCTTGATAAGAATGTTGCCCTGGCATCATCAAGAAGTACTTTCTTGTAGATGGACTTGCTAATTTTGGCCTTTTTATTCCCAGTATCAGCCATAGACTGGAGAGGGGAAAAATAATCCTTGAACTACCCTAATTTATTGAGGAAGTTCCTTAAATGTCAGGGAAATGATGCCAACAATATCTGTGTGCAGAGGCTTTAAAACTATCTTGATAAAATAAATTCCATGCACATGATTACAGGCACTGCTCTTTATGCTTCAAGCTTAAGATAATGATTTGACTTCCCAGTGTTTGGCTTATTACTGGAATTTACCTTACATCAATATTTCTCAACCAAGAAATATTTTTCAACACCTTCTATGGGCCCCTAAAATACTTCAAGGGTGGTACCTGTAGAAATTACATAAGTGAAGGACCCATGGCATGAAACTAGAGGGGCAACCAGTAAGACAGGGGTCCACAGGAAGCAAACAAGCTTAGAAGGGGACCATGGTCAAAAACGCTTGATCAGGACCTCTGGTTATGTGTGGAGGGAAAAAAAGAAAATGCTTGAGAAACTTATTTAGTGGATTTAATCAGCAATTACTTATTTGATTTTTATCACCTGTTTACATAGTATTTTTATAGGACATATTTTTCCTAAATGAAGCTGTTTTGAAATAGTGAATACATTTTTTGTGTATTCCAAAGAAATATTTTTCCCTTGACGATATTTGTTATTCTCATCATTGCCTAGCTTATACAGCTGTTTACTGATTGCTTTCGTAGATTGCATCTTATTTTGGAAACTCTAGGTTTAAAATATTCAGACTCAGCAATCGCCATATATCACTGTCTCTGTGATTCTTTTTATTCGTTTATTTATTGTGGTGCCTGGGACTGAACCCGAGTGCTCTACACATGCAAGGTAGTTTCTCTACTTCTGAGCCACACTGCCACTTGTTTGGCCTCTCTGAATTATTTAACTAAATAAGTAGTTCTAATTATAAGCAGGTTACCCTTTTTGGGCAGATGCATATAATTTTATAATATTTTATTATACCACCATGAGATACACAATTACAAAGATGTTCATAAGATGTTCATATTTGGGTTTCGGTCATAAGGTCCCAACTTCCCTCCACCAGTGCCCATTTCCCACCACCAATGTCCCCGATTCCCTCCCCTCTTCCCTAGCCTGCCTCTATGGCAGGTTCTTTATTTCTTTCTCTTTCTATCTCCTTCTCTTTTCCTTCCCTTCCACATTGTGGATTACAATACATACATTAAAATGATGTCATGTGTATCTTTTTGCCTGTATTTAATGCTCAGTTCTAGGTTGGTTAGCACTTTCGACAATTGTTAGCACACTGTTCCATTCTCTGTCTTACCTAACCTCTGATTCCCACATGTTTGTGATAACTTCCACCTTTGACAAGACCTCCTGATCCATGCTTCACCTGACCTTGGATATTGGTATCATAATATGTACACACACACACACACACATATATGTCATGCATATAAATACAGTCATTCTATATCTGTCTCTCTCCTTCTGGCTAATTTCACTCAACATTATCCTCTCCATGTCCATCCATTTATAGGCAAATTTCATAACTTCATTTTTCCTAACAGCTGCATAGTATTCCATTGTGTAGAAGATGCATATAATTTTTAAACCAATTAGGTTCTTAAAGTTACTGTACTAAAAGAATTGCTTTGCATTGGCATCTTTCTTCAGGATAAGGTGAGGTGTATAGGGCTGACAACGTTTGTTTGTCAGAAGAAAGTGTATGAGTTAATATGGCCAAGAGTGAAAACGATTGATTCAAGATGTTTTCTATGCCCTAGAATATTTTTCACTCACAATGTGAATTATATATTTTTATGTGAAAGTTATTACTCTGATTTATCACTGCTTATAGGTTATCTATTATTTTTCATCATATAGTTCAAAGGAAGTAACAATATCTTGGTAATATCTTGCTTATATGAGTAAACACCAATAATAAAAAAAATTCTGGAAATTGAAAAATGAGAAATCTAAGAAGCTACTTGCAAAGGGAGGATCTGGGGTATAAGCTGCAGGAAGCACAGTTTCTTGATAACTACTTTCAGCAGGCTTACATTAATTTCCTGCCATACCTCCAGAGACACTCAATTAATTATACACATGGGATAAGACAATATCACAGTCCTTAAATGTAATGTGATTCATTATCAAAATGTTGTTACCTTGCTACTTAGAAGAATTCTCGTAGATGTCAAAAGGTCTCTTAGGATATTGGGATATGTGTGTGAGCTTTCACATGCAGGCATGTATATACACACATATAAGTGCCGTGATGAGAACATTTAAATATATATTTTAACTATCACTACAGTTGACTTATTTAGACTCAAATATTTGGAAACTAAATATTTTCAGTCTCCCAAAATTAAATCTTCTTAGTCTCGCACTTTAATATCTGGATTGGAGTAACTGGAATTTTGTCTCCATCTATACACAGATTTTATGTGTCTCTACCTGCATTGGTCTGATATAACAGCATGAGCAGAACTGACTTAGGAGATGGCGACCATGTTTTAGGTCTCTCTTAGATCTACTCTAGATTGGCTGTAGATCTTGAAGTAGGTCACAGAGCTTGCTCTGGATTTCATTCTCTGAATCTGGAAATAAAGACTTAGACCCACTGGTAACTAATATTCCTTAAATCTCTGAGTTTTATTAGGTCAGTATAGAATATGTAAGAATTGGTGATTTTTCCCTTGTTATCAAAGTTTAAGATCTTCTAGTCATCTCAAAGTACAAAATACAGAGTAAATATCATTCTCTTAATGAGTGTTACAGAAACTTTTCAGAAAGGCACGTGTGACTTACAAGTAATTTTATTTTTGTTCAAGTTGTGTCTGTGTCTTAGGAATAAGAGAAACTCTTTTTCCTAAGAGTTTCATTAAGAAATGATATATTTATGTCATGCAAATAAATGCAGTCATTTTATATCTGTATTTTTCCTTCTGGCTAATTTCACTCAACATGAACCTATCCATGTCCATCCACTTATAGGCAAATTTCATAAAATTATTTAGGTCTTGGGGCCAGAGTGATAGTACAGTAGATAGGGCATTTGCTTTGCATGAAGCTGACCCTAGTTTGATCCCCACCATAACATGATCCCCTGAATACTTCCAGGAGCAATTCCTGAATGTAGAGCCAGGAGTAACCCTTAAACATTCTTTTTTTCACCCAAAAAGTAAAAAAAAAAAAAAAAGCGTTTAGGTCTCAGAAAAATACAATGTGAACCAGTCACAAGGGAGAGAAAGAAAGAATAGAGATAGAACACTCCCTATGGTTACTTTATAATTCATTGCTAATAAAAGATGAGGTGGGAGAGAGAGAATAAAAGATGAGGTAGGGAGAGTGAGAGATAAAATGCTTTGTTCACTTGTCACTTGTATCACTTTTCTTCCATCGATTTGCTAGAGCAGGCGCCAGTAATGTCTCCATTCATTGGGAATGAGGTCCATTATTGTTACTGTTTTTGGCATATCAAATATCAAATACACCACGGATAGCTTGCTAGGCTCTTCTGTGGCTCTGGGTTCATCCCAGGGGATCCATCAGCTGCAAAAATTAACCCTGCTTTGGGATCCCTGCCACCCTATAATGATTCACACCTCACAGATGAAGAGACAGCATAGTGCATAAGACATCTGGGATTTGATCCCCCTATGGTATATGGTCCCCCGAACAAAGTCAGGGGTTACTCTTTAGCAAGTAGTTCTAGAGGACTGCAAGGTATGGCCCCAAAGCAAAACAAGAGCAATTGGTACATGATAGATCTTCTTAACCTGTACTTCCTGAGGCATCATGAAACCAGGACCAGAAGATGGTTGTGAAAAAGGAAACCTAGTTTTGGGGCAACATACTTAAGGGATCATATCTAGGGCTCCTGTTTTCATCTAAAGGAGACTTCAGAGTATCAGATGATAATGTGAAAACAGGAATGCAAACCCAATAGCCCAGAGCTGTCTGCATACCAGCAGCAATCACCAGGTAGCTAAAATACATGGAGTCCTCTGATTGGGCTGAAAAGTTAGTACAGTGGGTAGGGCACAAGGTAAGGCTGTTAAGGAAACTTTATCAAGTACTCCAAGGAACTCTCAATAAGAAACCTTCTAGGGCCAGAGATTGTATAGCCAGGAGTGATTACTGAGTGCAGAGTCAGGTGTAAACCCTGAGCATTGCTGGATATGGCTCAAAAGTATAATGAAACAATACAAATGTGTGTGGGAGGGCCACAGTCAGGGACCAATGAATTTCACTCTGCTTTAAATGGTGTTGGGGGGTGAAGATGGGGAAGGTCTGGGGGTGACAGGTCAAAGAATGGGCACTTGCCTCGCAAGTGGCCGACCTGGATTTACCCTTGCATCCCATATAGTCCCCACCTCCGCCCCAACCCTTGCATAATGATCTTCAGGTACAAAGTCAGGAGCAAGACCTGAACACCATCAGCAACACCAGGTATGGCCCCAAACCAAACCAAATACCCCCCAACATCAACCCCACACCCCCGCCACAGGTCTGCAAGCACCTACTTAGGAATACTTCCTAAGCACTGCCGTAGTAGTGTTGGGTATAGCCCCCAAATAAAAACCATTTGAGGAATGTCGTGGTGATTAAGTGGTATAAAAACACAGCAGAGGGGTGCGAGAGCTAGAGTGCATGTTTTGGACATGCACATTTTACATCCCTCCCTTCCACCATATGGCCACCCTGACCACTGATTCACAAGTAGCTCCCCAGGAGCTTCAGGCATGCCCCCAAACAAAGAAGCACAGTAGATTGGTCAGAGTGATAGTATAGCAGGTAGGACATTTGCCTAGCTCTAGGATGAGCCAGGTTCGATCTCCAGCATCCCACATGATCCTCCCAGCATTGCCAGGAGTAACTCCTGAGTAGAGTTGGGAGTAACCTCTAAGTATTGCCAGATGTGACCAAAAAGGAAAAAAAATGCTTTGTTATTGTAGTTAAATTAGTTTACTGTTGGTGTTAAAATTCTTAAAGTCAATCTTCACATTTGCCTTTAAATGAGGTATTTACAGTGACTATAGGATATTGAATTGAACTATACTTACCCACTTTGGGAAATGTTAATTTATACTGATTGGAGACAAAGAAATCAAACAAAAGGGCAATGCATAGGTAAGAAGATTCAAGGAAGAGTGGGAGTTCATTTACTGTTTTAGAAATGATGAAACTTTTAATGTCAATCAGATCTTCTTTTTATAATATAATAAAACTGAGTCGAATATAGACAGACAACACCATACTTTGCTGATCAGTTCACAGTATAATGGCATAAGCTTTTGGGACAACAACCTGTCTTTAACAGATGAAAATTTGTATCTTCTGCCTGTTGATTTTTTTTAGGAAATTAATAGCACAGGAGGAAAATGGAGAAACAATTTGATATAAAAGATGCCAGGATGTTTTGAATGCCAGTAAGAACACGTCCGTGCTGCCTTTCTCCTTTAAGGATAAATTCAGTCATCTGGCATGATAGCACAGATAACTTCATTCCGCTCATCTGCTCTTGGTCTCACACAGTTAACTGACACCGTGAAACACATCTATCTCCTTGCTTTTTTCCGTACTTACCTTTGATGGAAAGTATCACAGTGATGCAGAACCATATCACCAACATCATTTGTAAAGTGCTTAACATATGCCAAATGCAGTGGTAATTATTTCTTCTTCTCCTTCACTTTCTGCTCCTTATCCCCTTTCTCCTCCTCCTCCTCCCCTCTTCCTCCTCTGTCGGGGAATACCGCCACGGTCCCCAACAGTGCCAGGAAGCAAGTTCCCTTCTACCTCTGAAGCCGGTGGGGAATGGATGAAGACTCAGGAATCCGATGCAGTTTTAAAAGGACTTTACTATCACAGGTTCCAATATACAATCCAAGAGCAGGGAAAACCTCTGGACTCTGGGTTCCCAGCGGCCCCAGCCAGATGGCCAGATGCCCCAGTGAGGCCCAGCCAAAGGCCAAGATGGCTGCCACCACGTGTTGAGGCCCAACAGAGAATGGAGAGGTCTGAGAAGCAAAACGCCAAGGGAAGCTGAAATGGCAAAAAGGGGAAATGAGAGCTCCTTTCTTCTTGCAGCTTACTTTATAGCTAGAAATCTGCCCAAACTCCCCAGCCCAGCACATTCTGGGCTGGGCTATCTAGAGATGAAAACAGGAAAATAGCTCTATAGAAATGTAGCAACTTCAGGAGACATCTGGCTGTTTACAAGGACCCAGAACTAATTCAAAGCCTCCTAGCAGAGCTGGGAGGAGCTGTAAGCTAAATGTAACTTCCCCTGGCAGGGAGGGTCAAATGCCCTCAGGTAATTTCTCCCAGCACCCCTCACCTAATGTCTTTTTATATGCTAATGTCTTGAGCTAAGATCTGCCTGGAAAAGCCTTTATAGGGTAGAGAAGGGGGTTTCTGAGATGGCGTGTCTCTGTACCAAAGACTAAAACTAATGCCAGTTAAATATTTCTCCAAGCCTTCACAAGTCTCGTCTATTTACAGTAGTTTTGTATTTTAGTTGCCTTTGAGTTATCAGGGAGCCATGCTTGCTTGCTTGGAGGTAAACAGCATTTCTCTCTGGTCTAATTCCTTAGGGATCCAACATGGCCAGGCAAATATGCCAGTAAGATCTAGCTAGTCCCACGATGATTGTGGTAGCATGGGAGAATATTTATACCAGCTAGTACAGAATACATGGTCAGATAAACTGCCACATTTAGACTACCCCTTATCTACGAAGTGATTTGCAGGAGGCAATTCAGAGCAGATGCAGAGGCTCTTAGAGGAGTCCTGCAACACTCCTCCTCTTTCTCCTCTTCCTCCTCCTCTTCCTCCTCCTCCTCAATTTAAGAAAAGACATTTCTTTTTTTTTCTCATGTTTAGGAGTGGCAAATTTCCTCCACCTGCCCTTTTACATTCTTTGACTGGTCCTATAATTAAATTGTCAAAAACAGATTAACTGGAGAAAAACAAATTCAATTATGTGTTCAGGAGCTCTTACAGAGACTTACAGACATGGGGCAGAGCTGCTACTTGCTCTCCCTGTACCCAGCCACTCACGAGGTGCCCGGGAGGGATGGCGGGTTCTAGCCCTGGCCCGCCACCCCAGCAGGGCCTCACAACAAGCCAGATGACCCCCTCCACTTCATGAGGGCCGCCATCTTCCACATCGGACTTCCCTCTCATCAAAACTCCACCCAGCAGCAGACAAGACTATCACAGCATGCTGTATGTAGAGGTGACTACAAGAGTATGACACCCACACAGCAAGCCTGGCAAGGTGCCTGTGTCGTATTTGATATGCCAGATACCAGTAACAATTATATTAGGTCATTCCCATGACCTAATATAATTGTCTGAGGCTCTTTGTGTTCCTGGAGTAAGCAGATGCCCTTGGGCTCTACTAGCATGAGACAGGACATATGGAGATATTACTGGTGCCCGCTCGAGCAAATAGATGATGAACGGGAAGATAGTTCAGGAGCTCTACATAGACATGAATTTCAAAGGTACTTGGTCTATTGAGTCTTTTTAACTATCCTGATCTAAAGAAGGGTGTAGCAGAAGAGGATAGTAATTCTCAAAATGCTTGAGAAGGCCATGTTTGGTGATCAGGTACCTTACTATGCAAATAAGTCTTCCAGATAAAATAATTACCTCTGGAATGGCTCTCTCTCTCAACACAGTCCTACTATCTGAATTCTTTCTGGCAATTAAGGTAAAGGTAGAAAACTCTGAGTTAGCTAGGTCTTTAGTATCTTTAATTCAAAATAATCCACAAAAATGGATTTGACCAAAAATAATAACAAAGTGGTCCATTTTGTGGTGGCCTATTGTGAGCCCCCTTCACAAGAAATACTTGGTAACTTCCTCAGTTTATAGGTAACTGAGTCTCTCTTCATTTTTTTTTTCTTTTCTTTTCTTTTGCTTTTTGGTCACCGGCAATGCTCAGGAGTTTCTCCTGGCTCTACACTCAGGAATCACTCCTGGCGGTGCTCGGGGACCATATGGGATGCCGGGGATCGACCGGCCAGCATGGGCCGCTGCAGCAAGGCAAACGCCCTACCCGCTGGGCTATCGCCCGCCCAGTCTCTCTTCATTTCTTCCTGCCTCTCTGTCATTGTACCTTTTCTTTACATGAGCTTGAAATACTCGGTTTCTTTGGGTCTCAATTTTTGGGATTTTCTGTTCTCATGGGCTCTCTCAGTCAGTGGCTGAATATATTTCCTCCACTCTGAGATGTTGATAACTGTTAAAAAATAATCAGACAATTCAGATGGCACAGATGTTAGCATTTTGCATACAAATCTGCTTTTGGAGAACTGAAAAATAAACTGGAAGGCAGGAAGTTTGTGTACGATAAAGAACAAGGAACAAGGAAGGGACAACTGAAAATATCCAATCACCTGGGATCACAGAGTCAACCTTGTTTGGGATGAAATGGTGCAAGGAAACAAGTGTTGAGCTCATGGTTTGCTTTGGTCATGGGCTGACTGGATATACTCTATGCTAGTGAAGTGGATGTAAAGGGGACACAAAAAGTTGCTTAAATCTCAGTGTGCAGACATGCCTCCTGGGCAAGAATAACTCTATCATGGGTTAAAAACTTATTTTGCCGTATGCAAACCTATGTCCTAACCATCACTCTGGACCCAGAGCCTCAATTGTTAGCACTTAGATATCTTCTAGACACAACTACTGAATATTCCCTGGCATTGGAAACCCTTGACATGTACCTCCTAAATGCATTTCTTTCAGAAAATTCTGTTCCACTTTTGTTTGCTTGCTTGTTTACATTTTGGGGCCAGTCCTTGTGGTACTCAGGGTTTACTTCTGGTCTCTGCTCTCAGGGATCTCTCTGATAAACTCAGGGGACCATATGTGGTGTTGGGGATTGGACCCAAGTCAACCACATGCAAGGCAAACACCCTTTCTGCTGTATTATGACTTAGGCCCCTGCTGTTCTATTCTCTAAAGCAAATAGTTTTCTTAATATTTCAGTGAATATTCTATGAGTAATCTATAAATTGTAGCTATTTATAAAGAAACATGCAAGTGTTGGAAAAACAAAACAACAGAACAACAATACCAACAATATTCAAACATTTTCTTATCTAAAGTCATGACTTGAGTTGTTCTTAGTTAATTCAACTTCTAATTCAATTAATGCAAATGTGATAAAATACAAAGCACTGAGACTATTAAATTAGAGCTAATAGTATGCCTGCTAATTAAATGTTATTAAAAAATCTTAAACTGAGGCTGACATGACTTTAATCCCGGCACCACTTGTCTCCTTTCCTCAAGCATGGCTGGGTGGAGCCTAAGAGGCCCCTGGGCATGGGAAGGTCAGTCCTTGGGGTTCCTGGCACCTTTGGACCTATAGCAGCAGCACACTCTCAGGTTAGCTGACCCAGGATCTCTGTGGTAGCCCAGGTCTCTATCTCTGTCTCTGTCTCTCTCTCACACACACACACACACACACACACCACTACCACCACCACCACCACCACCACCACCACCACCACCACCACCACCACCAAAGAACTGCAATCCTGACCAGTTTCCTAAGCATTGACATCTATAATTTAGAGAAGACGAAAGCATACCGATGTGAAAATGATTATTTCTCAGAGGAATAGAGTCTCAAATATTTCCATTTGCAGAAATCCACCTGGGATCAGTGGCATTAACACAGACATTCCACTTCTGTATAAATGTATATATTTTAAAAAGCACCCGGAGGCATGCAGGAAAAATAACTGCCTTTATTTGGTTTGGCTTCCCTTCGGGACAAGCAGAGCTGATGTGTGAACATTAACAAGATAGATTCACTTTTGAAAAGTAGATCAGCTAAAAATTGTGACTCAGAAACAATTTTCTAGTTCAGTGGTTTCCAGCTTTTCAAAGTATGAAGACACCTTTTTAATATTTGAAAGAGTAACAGCCATCTCCTTTTTTGTAAAACAAAGCAAAATTAAACCAGTCCCCACAATATCACAGCAATAGTTATGTTTCATTTCATTAAACTGAGGGAATAAAGTGATAAGTTACTATGCATCTGGTAATTTTGTTCTTTTCTCTTTTCTGCTTGATTTCTTTCTATATAGTGTATGACTTTTTAGCTGTATTTGTACATTGTATATATATATATATGTGGTTATGTATATATATAGTCATCTTCTAATATTCTTTGTGGAAAGAATGGAAATCTCAAAAGAGGAGTTAAGAAAAGATGAGAAGCAATGAGGCTGCTCAGAGGAGTAAATCAGAGGTAGTGTTAAAGAATGATAGGACGAAATATCCAAACCAGAATCAATAACACTGACATCAGGGGACACAAATTTTAACAAGCAAATGGAGAAAGGTGCCTGTCAAGAGTCCAGGCTGGGGTGGGACTATGGGAAAGCACCTGGCAACACGGGTTTGACTCTGACGGTATAATCAGTGCTGCAATATTGTATGTTTCCAATTCAACTATGAGTAACTTTGTAAATCATGATGCTTAAATGAAAACAATTTAAAGGGAGTTAAATAAGTATTCTTAATTTGGTGCTTTTAAAAAAATTATGAGTGATTTTTATTTAAGTGATTTCAAACTATCCATGCACAGAATTAAGAAATCAGATTGTTCTTCAAGTTTGCAGTAACAATTGATGATCTATGGGGCACCTCTCTGGGTCTCCCACAGTTTGCCTCTTCAGCTATAACCACACTCAACCGAGCTGTTATGTTCAAGCATATTTTTATCTCTATAGAGTACATTTATAGAGTTACTCTTGCTGTCATAACTGCATTATTACTAAATGTTTGCAGTTTTTATCTTAAAATAAACAACTGACAAGTATCAATAGTATATATGCCATTGATGCTATATCCAATCATCTGGACATTTGGATTGATGCTGGATGTGTCCCCAGAATAAAAACAAAAAAAAAAACCCAACAACTATCACTATCACTATCACTATCACTATCTTCCCGTTCATCATCGATTTGCTCGAGCGGGCACCAGTAACATCTCCATATGACCTGTCTCATGCAAGTAGAGCCCAAGGGCCCTCTGCTTGCTCCAGGAACATAAAGAGCCACAAACCATTCCATCAGGTCATGGGAATGAAGTCTATAATTGTTACTGGTATCTGGCATATCAAATACAACAGGGGTAGCTTGCCAGGCTCTGCCGTGCGGGTAGCATACTCTTGTAGTCATCTCAAAATCCAGCATTTATTGATGAACTGCGCGGCCTCTTGCAGCTGTGCGAGCCAGGCTGTGATAGGCTATGACAAGAACAAATCAAAACTAAACCAAATTAAAACAAAACATACCCGTCAAATCAAATTAGTATTTTCATATTTTTTTCTGTTTTATTTTTTGGATCACACCCAGATCTGCTCAGGGGTTACTCCTAACTCCGTAGTTAGGAATTGCTCCTGGCAGTGCTCTGGGGACCATGTGGGATGTCAGGGATCGAACCTGACTGCGTATAAGACAAGCACCTTACCCAATGTACTATTATCCCAGTCCATATTTTCATATTCTTTGGATAAATTAGAACAAAATTTTGGTGAGATCATTATTAACTGTTATTATTTTTACTATGAATTGCTAGCTTAACTGGTGTTTTATGATTTATTTTTCTAATAGAGTATTTATTTTCTTTGCCCTTTTACTAGTTATTTTATGCACTTTTCACCATTTCAGTTCCAAGCTTAGACATTTGTCCAAATGTAATAAGCCACATGGAATTTTATCTAATTATATTTTAAAATAAATCCCTATTGGTGCAGTCCAACTTATCTAAAATTTTATAGTTGCTTTCAAGATCTACTACAGAACTGTGTTCTTGGGTAATCTTCTAGAAATTTCTTAAGCTTCTCTCTTACATTGGATTACATGTTTTTTAGTTCTTTTGTCTTCCTGCATCTTGGTTTACTTGGAACATATTCTTTGTAGTTTTAAAGAAAGGAGGGGCCAGAGCAATAGCCCAGCTGGTAGGGCATTTGCCTTGCACGCGGCCGGCCTGTGCTGGTCCGGGTTCAATCCCCGAATCCCATATGGTCCCCGAGCACCGCCAGGAGTAATTTCTGAGTGCAGAGCCAGGAGAAACCCCTGAGCATTGCCAGGTGTGACCCAAAAAGCAAAAAAAAAAAAGAAAGAAAGGTGTAATTTGGAAAATGTTTTTCAGATCTGCTCGACCTACATTATCCAAAAAATTTTCTCTGACATGTATTTAAATAGCCTGGATAAGGATGGAGCGATAGCACAGTGGGTAGGGTGTTTGCCTTGCATGTGGCCGACCCAGGTTCAATCCCCAGCATCCCATGTGGTCCCCCAAGCACTGTTAGGAGTAATTCATGAGTAAAGAGCCAGGAGTAACTCCTGATCATTGCCAGGTATGGCCCAAAATGCAAAAAAAAATAGGTCTGAATATATAATTTTAAGTTTGAACTTGTTTTGTATCTCTTTTTTCTTTCTGTTTTTGGGTCAATCCTAATGATACTCCTGGCTCACTATCGGCTTTGTGCTAAAGGATCACTCTTGGCCATATTCTGGGGACCATATGCAGTGCTAGGGATTCATCTATCTGGGTTGGTGCATATCAGAAAAGCAACTTATCAGAGATAGATAGATAGAGAGAGAGAGAGAGAGAGAGACAGAGAGAGAAAGAGAGAAAACAAGGGTACCTGCTATTGAGGCAGCCTGGGGATGGGTGGAAGGGAGTGGGGTACATTGGTGGTGGAAATGGGGCACTGGTGGAGGGAGGGGTACTGGAATACTGTATTACCAAGAACAATTATGAACACCTTTGTAATTGTATGTCTCACGGTGGTATAATAAAAAATTTTTTTGAAAAAGAAAAAAAAAAGAAAAGCAACTTATGGTGGGAAATGTGCAGTGGTAAAGGTATGGGCGTTGAATATTGTAGGACTGAAACTCAATCATGGATAACTTTGTAACATGTATCTCACAGGGTTTCAATTAAAAAATAAATGAAGGGAAAAAAGAAAAAAGACAGCATCTTAACCTCTGTACTATATTTAAGTCCGCTGAAATCTCTTTCCCCCAAAATTTTGACATAGTTTCCACAGTCAGTGTTGGGTGGCTCAATGTCATTTTTGTTCTTCCTCTTTTATAAATACAAAACCACAAAATACATTTGTTCCTTTTAGAATTTTCTCTGTTTGTCTGTATTGTAAAATCTCAGTGATGGCCTTCATAGATGTCTATTGCTATCATACTAGAATTTTGTGTTATTTTATGCAATCATTTTTTTCAGTTAAAGGGACTTTTAAAGTATATTGCAGTGACTATTACTTCTCTCTTTTCTTCCTTTGTTCTCTGCATTTGGATTTTTTATTATTTTAGTCTTTGACCTGAATTTTTCTAATTTTCTCATTCATCTTTATTATCTTTTTGTTTTCCTTTTTAGAAAAGTTCTTTTTCTATGAAGTATCTTATTTTGCAATATTTTACTTGTTTATTTGATTTTTTGGTAATACCCAACAGTTTTCAGGGGTGACTCACAGTACAGTGCTTAGGGCACCTTGAATTGTTTGGCATTGAACATGGGGCTCCAGCATGCAAAGTCTGTGTTCCATCCCTGTGTGTCCTATCTCTGGCCCTATTTTACTCTCTTATTTTTTGATTTGATCTCTTGATTACTTGACATCCTGTTATTCATTGATTTGCTTGAGCGGGCGCCAGTAACATTTCCATTTGACCCTATTACGTGCCAGTGTAACCCAATGGCATTCGCTTGCTTCAGGAATACGAAGAGCCTCAAACCGTTCATTCAGGGTCTTGACAAAGAAGTCTGACCACCTTGTAGGTGGGCTGCCACATGATCTTTTGACATCCTGTGGGATCCAGTTGGTAACGACTCTAGTCCAGCAGTCGTCTCCAAATTGCATTACATGTCCAGCCCATCTGATTTTCCATACATTGGCAAACGAGACAGCGCCCCTGATTCTGGAATAGCCACGGAGGTCGGAACTTGGATTCCTTCTCTCACTTGAGTAAGGGGTGATATTCCAAGCATAGCTCTTTTAATTCCTCTTTGGGAGACCCAAATAGTGTTCTTATCCTGCTTTCATAGGGCCCAGGTCTCTGAGGCATATGTTAATGCAGGGAGAACAGTGGAGTCGAAGAGATGCGCCTGGAGCCAGAGGTTCTTTGTCCTTTTTGCTATTTCTTTGATGCTTTTGAAGGCATTTCAGGCCACTTTCTTCCTCCTGCGCAGCTCAGGTTTTAGGTCGTTCATCATGTTGAGTTCTCGACCTAGGTACACATAACTGCTGCATTCATAGATGTTTGTTCCATTGAGAGTGAATGGGGCCTCTGGAACTAGTTCATTTTTCATGAACATATATATTTTTATGTTCATTAAATACCTTATGGGTATTTTTGATTTATCAGAAGTTATTTTTGTTCTCTAAATTCTGGTGGTTTTTTAAAAAAAATAGTGTTTTATTCTTGCTTTAATGGGCACACAATATCATCTTATCTTTTTCAGAATACTTATTTTTTTATTTATTTCTGTAATATAGATGTCTCCTGTAAGTTGCTATTTGCTTGCTCTTTGCTCTGGTCTCCGTCACATGTGAGGTACTTTCCTCAGATGTGACATGATACTCTTAGGCAAGAAAGTAGGGGGATTTTATTCATTTACATCTAGACAAACCGAAACTAGGCAATCACCTGGTGTTGCAGGATTCCTTTAAGGGCATTTGGCTCAAAACATTAGCACACTAAAGGGCCTAGGTGAGGTGCAGGGAGGGATTATCTAAGGACATTTAACACTCCCTGCTTTCCATAACAATGGGAGGAAGGCCTGAGTTGCATGGGTATAAACTAGCCGGTTTTCACTCTCCCGCGCTTCTTTGGGGGCTGTCGCCGCTGTGAGCGGTCGCCCTGCTTGGAAGTGTTCTTCTCCTTTCCCAAAGCCTTTGCACGTGGTGGTCGCCATCTTGGCCTACACGTGGCTGGGGTTCTAGCCTGGAATCCTAAGCATCGGGTTTTTCCTTTTTGCTGATTTGTATGCCTGAACCTGTGATAAGTAAAGTCTTTTAAAACCTCATCGGATCCCTGAGTGCTCATCCATTCCTCGCCGGCTTCGGAGGTAGAAGGGAACTCGCTTCTCGGCACTATCGGGGACCCCAGCGGAGCGCCCCGACAACCTGGAATTGTGGCTCAGAGCTGGGGAATAGAGAGCCTTAGATAGGGAGGTTTTTGACATATCACAATTGTGGGACAAAGAGGAGAAAAGCAAAGAATGGAGATTTTTAATTTATCACTTCACCACAATTCAGTAGGGGTACTGAGAAATGAGCCCAGTTGCTTGAAATCTTTGTTTGTAGTATAATCTGCTTAAGTTTCATATATTTTCCTAGTAGTAATTTTGGTGGCCCTTCTCATTCTCCTTGCTTAGGTAACTAGGTTGTTTTGGGTCTTTTTGGTCTGGTCAGCTTTGATTTATGGCCTATTAATCCCAGCTAGCTTCCCAGAGGGGTCACTCAAGAGAACTGACCTCTGGCTGTCTCCCTGGTTACCTGTACTTAGCTACCTGACTTCTGTCCTCTGACAATAATATATCCAGACAAGACATTTTTTAAGCCAAAGGAATGACTTCATGGGCAACAGAAACTGCACGTTAACCCTTACATATCACGTTATTTCTTCACATCTTTTAAAAAAAGCTGATGCAAAACTCTGTGTAATGACTGGGGCTGGTTGTCAATCTTCCCAGTAAGGTCATCCCATCTTGTCAGTTACTTTAGGACTTTTCCCTGGGGCTGGTGTAAATCTCCCCCTATTTTCTTTCTGAAATGTCTGGATCTAGTTGCCTGGAGCTAGGGGCGAGCAGGAATTGTCAAGTTTTATTTAAAAAAAGTTTAACTTAATTTTACATTGTTTAATTTTGCTTACATTCTTTATATATAAGGAGAAAGAGGAAGAGTTGTTAGACTCACAGAGCAAAAGCAGGAGGGTCCTCAGGCAAAGTTTGGTTTGGACGTTGACCAGTGATCCTACATGTATGCCTAATGGGTACAGAAGTTGATTACTTCTGTGCAGTAGATTTTGTGTGCATACATGGGGGAGATAGCAAGCTCAGAATGACTTGGGGTAATAAGAAAAGGAGACTGGGAGATGGCATGTCTTGTGCTTAGGACACGGGCTGGGGTGAGGGTTCACTTGCAAAGAAAACTGAATGGTTTCAATTCTCAGCTGCATTCAACCTTCAGCAAGGCAGGCAGCACTCAGGCTTGACTAGAAGAACGATGGGTGAGTGTGAGAGCTGCGAGTAGCCGAACATCAAGGCAAGGTGGAGTCAGATTGCTCATGATTAGATATTTGGAACAGATGGAAGAACAAAGGTTCTAAGTGCAATTTTCAGTGGAATCATAAAACATTGTTACCAGGGGAGATTTTTTTTTTGTAAGTCCTCCATAAAATTCATATATTTTATTATTTTTATTATTTTGGCTTTGTTGCCACATACACTACAGCTTAGGGGCTACTCCTAGCTCTGTACCCAGGGGTCACTCCTGCTTTGGGGGCCATATGAAGTGCCAGTGATCAGACTCAGGTTGGTTGTGTGCAAGGCAAACACCCTGCCTGCTGTTCTATCACTCCAGCCATAATTTTGGTTTAAATATGATTATTGAGGTGCTGCAGTGATAGTATAATTGAGAAGAATAACTTACACTTATCATTTCACATTTACAGCTGAGAAAAGAGAGGTCTCAGCAGGTTGAGTAATTTACCCAAACTCCCAGATTTTATTTTTTTTTATTTTATATATTCATTTATTTATTTTTGATTTTTGGGTCACACCCGGCACGCTCAGGGGTTACTCCTGGCTCTGCACTCAGGAATCACTCTGGCGGTGCTCGGGGGACCATATGGGATGCCGGGATCGAACCTGGGCTGGCACAGGCCGCGCGCAAGCAAGGCAAATGCCCTACCAGCTGGGCTATCGCCCCGCCCCAAACTCCCAGAATTTTAGAGCCAGAATTTTAATCTAAATTTTCCTGATCAGAAACTGTCTTGGCCGCTCATGATCGCCTCTGCCTGTGAACGATTCTATTTCTCTATCTCACTCTCTTTTGATGCAAATGCACATGCTTATGTGATTATCGTCCCCAAAGAAACTGTATATGAAAGCAGGAATCATATCTTTTGGGGAATGGTTATGGGTTACACCAATGGTGCTTGGGGCAGGCTTGGAGGGGTGCCAATGCCTTATTGGTCACACATAACTGCTCAGAAGATCATGCAGTGCTGAGGGATCACACTGGGATCAGCGACATGCAAGACAAGTGCCTTAACCCTGTACTATCCGTCCAGCTCCGGGACAACACCATACATGCAGGTTGGAAGGCCCATAGGAAAGCTGTGTGCTGAAACACTCTGAGTCAAATCAGAACATGGAGCCTTTTTTCCCTTCCTGAGATGACATAGCTGATTTTCATTCACGAAAAGATAGTCTCAACATCAGACCTGACAAAGTCATGACCCAATGAACGGTACAAATCAAGGGGTGAGTCAGAGTCTTGGCTTCACTGCTTGGGCTCAATGGAGTTTGATCATTTCACAGATTTTTGCTATGTCAAAGTCTGAAAACTAGTGAGGTCTTAATGAGGCAGCACACCTCTGCCTGCTCTTGGTAGTGGGTGGGAAGCAAACCTGGGTAAGAGCTGCATGTCAGCAAATAAGAATTAACCAGCCTTGACTCTAGAAGTTTCAGCTGAATGATCAGCCCTGAAAATGCAATTACTCTTTCTACAGTTTTTTACCCTCCTTTTGAAGCCAAGTGTGAATTGTGGGAGAAGAGGCTTGACACATTTTCCCCCCTGTGTCCTCAGGGGTCCCTTACAGATTGGCTCTTAAAGGAAAATTCCACAAAAATGCCTTTTATCAGGAAGAGACCAGCCATCTGAGGGAGGCCAGAGACGCTAAGTCTCTGAGTCCTAAGTAGAGTATTACTCGCTTAATTAAAGCTAAGGCACAAGCTGTGGCTTTGACTTTTATTCTCTTTCTAGAATAAATATCTTGAGATCCTTTTCCATATTTCTTTTAAAATTCATGTCATTTTGTAAAATGAGTATAGCTGCTTTTCCTAATAACCATGGTTAGGACCAGAAAGATAGCTCAGTGGACTAAGTATATACTTGCATCATGCAAGAGGCCCATGTTCATTTTGGGCACTACAAGATGACTGAGCATAGCTGAGAGTGCCAGGTGTTGCTTCTCAACACTGCCAAGGGAGAGGGAGAGGGAAGGGGATGGGGAGGGACGGAAACATTTATATTTATAAAGTGACTTTTGATCTCAAGTTAGATGCCACAGCAGTTTGGATAGCATTTTCTGACTTTTTCACGCATGCTAAGTGAAAAGAACAACCTGTACTTATTAATTCATGTACAGCCCTTGGTGAAACACGCATCCTTCAGTAAATCCATGTTGGCTTAATTGGAGTCATGAACTCATCCTGATAAGCACAGCTTGGGTGTTAAGAAGCATCTGGACTGGCTTTCTCCCTGGAGACAGACCCCTCTGGCGGGGGAAGGCAGGTGGGGGCTGAGAGCCACCTTCTTCAGCCACCCACAGTACTTGTAGGTATCTCTGCACCTGTGATGATATTCATACTTTGAACTCCAGCAGACCTAGATTTGATTTCTGGAATTTTTTTTCCTATCCTGACCTGAGAGGAAAGGATACCAGCTGTAGGCTTGCAGCCTGCACACCTGACGGGAACTCTGCAATTATCAACTGCATCTCAGTATGAGGCTGCCCCAGCCACTGTGCGTGATGGCTTGCACATGGCCAATTTTAGGAATTCTGTGTTGTGTATCTACCTGGGGTTCTAGAGGAGGCAGCTTGGTTTTCATCCTCAAGCACTAACCACATCAGATACAACTTACAGAAAAATAAGCAGAAGTAAATTCTAAATAGAAAACAACAATAACCTGAACATTATGTAGCATGGATAATATGGTCCTTTGACTTCAGAAGTGGAACTGTAATAGTGGAAACACAGAGAGGCAGAAATTGGGTATTCTCTACCAGCTCAGGTACTTGTTAGTACTTGGATTTTCATATCATATTCAATTCCTTGGTGTTTAAAGGGAACCAGGACCTCACCTGGCCTGTCTCCTTCCTGGGTTGGGAAATTTGTGTGTGGGAAGAGTGTGTGGGAGACAGAATTGTTGTCTGTTCTTTGTCATGTGCCCTGGGTGCTGGAATATTCTGTGAAGGAACTTCCTGAACTCAAAGTTAAATTAGAATTTTTGCTCTGCATTAGACCCTAAGCAAGGAGGCATATTATTTTTTTAATTAAAATTTTTATTTTAATGTGCATGAAAAGCTGGAAGCTTGTGTTATGGTATCTGTTCCAATCATTGGTTTTTAAAAAAAATGTATTATACCACTGTGAGCTATACAGTTACAAAGATGTTCATGTTTGGGTTTCAGTCATACAGTGTTCTAGCACCCATCCCTCCACCAGTGCCCATTTCTCACCACCAATGTCCCCAATTTCCTTCTCCTCCCATAACCTGCCTCTATGGCAGGTTCTTTTGCCTCTTCTCCCTCTTTCTTCTCCTCTCTCTCTCCCCTCTCTCTCTCCCCTCTCCAGCCCCCCTATTTTTTTTTTTTTTAAATTTTAATTTTTTTATTTATTTTTTTTTTAATTTTTTTTATTTTTACAATTACAAAGATATACAATTAAAAAGTTCATATTTGGGTTTTGGTCATACAGTGTAGCAGCACCCATCCCGCCACCAGTGCCCATCTCCCACCACCAACGCCCCCGGTTCCCTCCCCCTCCCCCAGCCCCTCCTCCATGGCAGGTTCTTTATTTCTTTCCATTTCTCTATCTTTCTCTTTTCCTTCCTCTCCAGACTATGGATTACAGAACATACATTAAAGGGTTGTCATGTGTATCCTTTTGCCTCTATTTAATGCTCAGTTCTAGGTTGGCATTAGTACCCTCACAATTGTTAGCACACTGTTCCATTTTCTGTCTTACCTAGCCTCTGAAACCTACACGTTTGTGATAATTTCCACCTTTGACAGGACCTCCTGATCTATGTTTCACTTGACCTTGGATATTGGTATCATAATATGTACCTATATATTTATGTTATGCAGATAAATGCAGTCATTCTGTAACTGTCTCTCTCCTTCTGGCTAATTTCGCTCAACATAATCTTCTCCATGTCCATCCATTTGTAGGCAAATTTTATAACTTCATTTTTCCTAACAGCTGCATAGTATTCCATTGTGTAGATGTACCAAAGCTTTTTTATCCAGTCATCTATTTTCGGGCACTCGGGTTGCTTCCAGATTCTGGCTATTGTGAATAATGCTGCTATGAACATAAAAGTAGGGATGGTGTTTCCGCTGCGTATTTTTGGTTTCCCAGAGTAGATTCCCAGGAGTGGTATGGCTGGGTCAAATGGGAGTTCAATTTCTAGTCTTTGGAGGTATGTCCATATTGTTTTCCAGAAAGGCTGTACCAGCCGGCATTCCCACCAACAATGGATGAGTGTCCCCTTTTCCCCACACCCACGCCAGCACTTGTTGTTCTTGTTCTTTTGAATATGTGCCAGTCTCTGTGGTGTAAAGTGGTATCTCATTGTTGTTTTGATTTGCATCTCTCTGATGATTAGTGATGATGAGCATTTTTTCATATGTTTTTTGGCCATTCTAATTTCTTCCTTGCTGAAGTTTCTGTTCATTTCTTCTCCCCATTTTTTGATGGGGTTGTTTGTTTTCTTCTTTGTAAAGTTCTACCAGTGCCTGATATATCCTGGATATTAACCCCTTATCAGATGAGTATTGGGTGAATATTCTTTCCCATTCTGTGGACTGCTTTTGTATCTTAGTCACTGTTTCTTTTGAGGTGCAGAAGCTTTTTAGTTTCATGTAGTCCCATATATTTATCTTTTCTTCTAGTTGCTTTGTTAGAGATGTTTCATCTTTGAAGATGCCTTTAGCTTCAATGTCATGGAGGGTTTTTCCTATATTTTCTTCAAAGTACTTTATGGATTCAAGTCTGATATTGAGATCTTTAATCCACCTTTGATCTGATTTTTGTGCATGGTGTTAGACACAGGTCCAAATTCATTTTTTTACATGTCGCTGCCCAGTTTTCCCAACACCACTTATTGAAGAGGCTTTCCTTACTCCATTTTAGACTCGTTGCACCTTTATCAAAGATTAAATGATCATGTATTTGAGGTTGGGTGTCAGGATACTCAATTCTATTCCATAGGTCCACGGGTCTGTTTTTATTCCAATACCATGCTGTTTTAATTACTACTGCCTTGTAGTACAGTTTGAAGTTGGGCAAGGTGATGCCTCCCATCTTCTTTTTCCCGAGGATTGCTTTAGCTATCCTTGGGGGTTTATCGTTCCATACAAATTCTCAGGATTGTTTGGTCAATTTCTTTGAAGAATGTCATGGGTATCCTCATAGGGACTGCATTGAATCTGTATAGAGCTCTAGGGAGTATTACCATTTTGACAATGTTGATTCTCCCCATCCATGAGCAGGGAATGTGTTTCCATTTCCTTGTGTCCTCTTTTATCTCTTGGAGCAGTGTCTTGTAGTTTTCATTGTACAGGTCCTTTACACACTTGGGTAAGTTGATTCCTAGGTATTTGATTTTCTGTGGCACACATTGTGAATGGAATTGTTTCCTTAATATCCCTTTCTTCTCTTTCGTTATTTGTATATAGGAAAGCCACCGACTTTTGGTGTTGATTTTGTATCCTGCCACTCTACTATATGCATCTATTGTTTCTAGGAGTTTTTAGGTAGAGAGTTTAGGGTTCTCTAGGTATAATATCATGTCATCTGCAAATAATGATAGCTTGACTTCTTCCTTGCCTATCTGGATGCCCTTGATGTCCTTTTCTTCTCTGATTGCTATCGCAAGTACTTCCAGTACTATATTGAATAAAAGAGGTGAGAGTGGGCAACCTTTGTCTTGTCCATGATCTCAGGGGGAAGGCTTTCAACTTTTCCCCCATTGAGAATGATGCTCGCTGTGGGCTTTTGGTAGATGGCTGTAACTATCTTGGAGGAAAGTCCCTTCAATTCCCATTTTCTGGAGGGTTTTAATCATGAACGGGTGCTGGATCTTGTCAAATGCTTTCTCGGGCGCCTATTGATAGGATCATATGGTTTTTATTTTTTTCTCTTATTGATATGATGTATTATGTTGATTGACTTGCGAATGTTGAACCATCCTTGCATACCCGGGATGTATAATCTTCTTGATGAGTCTTTGGATTCTGTTTGCTAGTATTTTGTTGAAGATCTTAGCATCCGTGTTCATCAGGGATATTGGTCTGTAGTTTTCTTTCTTTGTGTTGTCTCTCCCTGCTTTGGGTATCAGGGTGATATGTGCCTCGTAGAAGCTGTTTGGGAGTGTTTCTGTTTCTTCTATTTCCTGGAAGAGCTTGAAAAGGACTGGCAGTAGGTCCTCCTTAAAGGTTTGGTAGAGTTCACTAGGGAATCCGTCTGGACCTGGCCAGCCCCCTATCTTAATGAGTCATATTTTATCATGTTTTCTGCCCAGGCACTTAGCATAGAGATACAGAGTTCGAACTCCCTGTTTTTTTGTTTGTTTGGAGGGGATTTAGGCCATAGTCATCATTGCTGGGGGCTATACCTGCTTCTACAATAAGAGGTCACTCCAGGCGGTGCTATGGGGAGCATGTGGCACCTGGGTTTGAACCAGAGTGCATGCAAGGCAAATGCTTTAAACCATGTACTTTAAAGGGTGGTCCAGCACGTTTTCCTTCTAACCCCAAGAACTCCATGTTTATGAAATAAATTTTTAAGAAGTTGAAATTCATCAATTCAGAGAAAAATTGAATATGCATTGATCCAGGCTCTTAAAATTTGCAAGTTTACAAAAATATCCTTAGGATGCAAACCATGTGCCCTAACCCAGAGTGGTCTTTGCCTTTGAAGGATGCGCTGTGCTGAAAAAAGGAAGACATTTAAAAAGTGATGAGAAATGAGTCGAGTGATCATAAGAAGATATCAAGCTGCATAATTAGGAGTCTGACAGGGCTAATTTTAACAGTATTCCTTCAATACACTGAAATACATGTGCATAAAACTTAACTCTAAAAAGGGGTTTTAGAATAAAAAGTGTCAGGTAAGAATTGCCAGGCTCTTTATTTTCATCTACAAGAGAAACTTGCCTTGAAGATTCTTTGTAAAATGTTTGTTTACATAGGCCCTAAAGCATAAAATACAAAGGACATTATTTCTCAGGGAACATTGTTGTCAGCTTTTTCATTTATTCATTTCTTATGGGGGGTGCTGTACCCAGTGTTTCTCATGGAAGCATGCGATATGGGTAATAAAACCAGGGATTCCTGCATGTCGAATATGTGCTTCAGTCCTTTAAGTCATTTCCCTTTTCGTCCTTATTTAAAAGCATTTTTTTTTGTCTTCTTGTGGCCTGACGGTTCAATGTGGGGCAGAAGGATGTGGTGCTACTTGGGTCCTGTGGTGCTGGAGTATCTGGGTCATGTTGGAGGCACTTGGGGTTCCCAGGGCACTCCCAAGGCTACATATAGGAGTTTTTAGGAACTCTGTGATGCCAGAAAATAAATTGGATATTTTATGAGATTATATTTTCTCCTCAATATGATCTGGCCCTAAAGTTTTTTTTTAATTCCTTATGTTGTTGATTGGGAGCCATACCTAGCAATGCGGTTACTCTTGGCTTTGTGCAAAGGAATCATTCCTGGAAGTGCTCAGGGACCATACTGGATGCCAGGGATAGAACACGGGTTGGCTGCACACAAGGCAAGTGCCATAACCACTCCGCTTATCTCGGCCCTGAAATTCTTACTGCACATTTACTATGTTCAAGTAGTTTCCAGGTGCTGTCTTTGAAAACTACACTGTGGAAAAGACCATGTTTCTTGTGTCCTTCACATAGGTACAATAATTATTGTGTATTTGAAACATGGCTAATCAAAGTTGTGTGATAAGTGTAAACCTTGGATTTTGAAGATTGAATAATATTTGGATATGGTGTGTTTAATGTGTTATATTATTATTAATATATATTTATTACCTGATTAAATTTTAATGTGGCAACCAGAAAATGAAGAATTATGTGTGAATCACCTGATCTTTCTAATAGTTACAATTTTAATTTATGTTCTCCCTCCCATCCTTCTTGTTGGTGTCAGTGTGGTGATGACCACAGGCCACACAAATGATGCTCACATATGGTGCTTACTTCCGTTCACACTCCTTTGGTTGTGATGCTTGTGCTTGCAGGGAGTCACACTTCCTGTCTATGCTTATTGCATATCTTTGCAGTTGTGCTATGATAGGGGTGGGAGGGGTCAGAACCTGTATTGTGATGATCATACACACCTGCCTGTGGTATGGAAATCACTGTGGTACCAGACATGGCAGATGGCAGAGAAGCCAAGATTATGTTGAGTGCATGAGGGACATCAAGGACTCATGTCTAGTGCTCGCAAGGCAGACGCTTTAAGAACTACACTAATCCTCTGGTTCCAGACAGTGATTTTTTAGAAGTTAATAAAATAGGGAGAGAGATGTGAAAGTAAATGATTTTAAGTCAGTGAGAGAAAGGTTTAAGGAATATGCACATAATATGTATGAAAAAGGGATAGTAGTACAGGCAAGGCACTTAACCTTGCGCATGGCTGAGCTGGCTTCAATCTCTGACACCACGCATGTTACCCCAAGCTCTGCCAGGGGTATTTATCAGCATAGAACCAAGAGTCAGATCTGATCACCTCCAGGTGTTATCCCCAGAGTCAAATAAATAAACAAACAAACAAACAAGTAAATAGCTCCCCAAATGTAGAAAATATCGAGCAATTTCTTAGCTAGGGTGGTCAGGAAAACATTAAAATGCCATGCTGGGTGAATTGGTCAGAGGAGAGGCACAGATGCAGGATGACCTTCCTCATATGCGGAGTGTAATGATTCATAGAAGGTCATTCTAGACATAGAAGGTCATCATAACAAAGAGCCAAAGGCAACAAAAATGCAAACTGGTCTACAGAACTGAACTCACCATGGCTGGGAACAGAGGGTGGGCATTGCCACTGGTGGACACTGAGACAGTGGTCAAAGGAATGGATGCCCTAATGGAGGGTGTGGTGTTAGAGCTTTGCTTTCATAAAACCCTATCAACAGCATTGTAAATCACAGTGTCTTAAAGACACATACACAAGGAAAAGACAGCCCATGAGGTGAGTTTGAAAGGAAGAACTGGGATTTTCCTAAGCAATTTGAGAGTGATGGGAGAGGGAAAAAGCCAGAGAGAAAAAGTGCACTTAATTAAACTGCTGCTTTCATGGGAGAAAGACGAGAGTCCAGAAAAAACATCAGGAAATAATGTAATTACAAATTCAAACTTTCCTATTAATTCTTAATGCCACGTTGAACTTATTTAGAAACATATGAGCTGTCTTGTGATCTAAGAAGTGTTAGCTCTTTTTTTTTTGTATCCGAACATCTTTACTATGGAGTAAGACAATTATGTGGAAGAAAAGAAAACTTTTAACAAAGGGTGACAAAAAACCTGGATAGTCAGTTACAGAACAGTGGATCTCATTATGCCTCATATTTTATGCAAACATTAACTCATTAGATTATAGATATAAACTTGAGAGCTAATAGTATAATATCATCTGGAAAATGTAAGAAACTTTTGGTTTTGCCAAAGATTTTTTAATTATAATAAAATATTTACAAACTGTGAGAGAGAAAAATCAACAAATTATTTATCTTCAAAATATAAAGGCATTTATTCTTCAAAATATACTTTTTAATCACAACATAGCAATTCATACCCGTATGGCTGGAATCTTTCTTTTTTTTGGGGGTCACACCGGCAATGCTCAGGGTTACTCCTGGCTCTTCGCTCAGGAATTACTCCTGGCAGTGCGGGGGGGACCGTATAGGATGCCAGGGATCGAACCCGTGTCAGCGGCATGCAAGGCAAACGCCCTACCCACTGTGCTATCGCTCTGCCCCCCTGAAATCTTTCTTTATAGCTGATAACAAGAATCGATGAGAATTTGGAGAAACTGGAAACTTCATCAACTGCTAATGAAATGTGAATAAGACCATAGTTATTCAAAATCTAGAGTTGCCATATAACACAATAATTATACTCAGGTACATACAAAGGAAAAAGGTATGGCCATGTAAAACCTTGTAATGAATAGTCGCAGGAACATTACATATAAAATTCAGTTCACTCAGTGCACACGAATTGATGAATGGATGAATATTATATGTCCATACATGAAATGTTATTGACCAACTTTAAATTGCTGTCTAGACATAACTCATTTTAAATTGTTCAATAATCTGTCTCTCATCCGTAGGATATAAAGAAACCCAGGAGTAGGGGAATACCAAAAGGCCAAAGGAAAAAAGAAACAGGATCATGAGAATTGATTTTCAGTATCAAGTTTGCCACTGTGGATGGGGAAGATCGGACAGGGAAAGGAACACTATAATGAAATGCAGGGTACCACATTAGTAACAGTACTATAAACCAGAGAGAAACCTAAAAAGGAAAATAGCCTCCTGTTAGAGAGAGGCATGGATATCAGAGGGAAATAGGGACATTGGTAGAGGAGGTGAGCACTGGTAAAGGGAGCGGTATTAGAACATTGTATTCCTGAAATGCAATTATTTATTTTATTTTGGACCCTTTATGCCCAAATATTTGGTGTTATTTTTAATTTTTTTATTATACCACCATGAGATATTCAGTTACAAAAGTGTTCATATTTGGTTTTCAGTCATTCAGTGTTCCAGCACCCATTCCTCCACCAGTGCCCATTTCCCACCACCAATGTCCCCTGATTCCCCCCAACCTGCATCTATGGCAGGTCTCTCTCTCTCTCTCTCTCTCTCTCTCTTGCTCCCCCCCCCCCCTCTCTTACACCTGTGGCCAAGAGCAGATGACTGGATAAAGAAGCTGTGGTATATCTACACAATGGAATACTATGTAGCTGTTACGAAAAACAAAGTTATAAATTTTGCCTATAAATGGATGGACATGGAGAGGATCATGCTGAGTGAAATTATCCAGAGGGAAAAGGATAGAGATAGAATGACTGCATTTATTTGCGGGATATATTAAAAAAATAGCACGATACCAATATCCAAGGCCAGACAAAACATGAATCAGGTCTTATCAGTGGGTAGAACCTACTGCAAATATGTAGGAGTCAGGGGTTAGGTAATACAGAGAAAGGAACAGTGTACTAATAATTATGGTAAATGATAATACCAGAGTTGAACTGAGCATTGAAAGTAGGTAAAAGGATACACATGATAACCTCTAAATTTAATTATGGCAGAGCTGGAAGTGTAAACATCTTGAGTTTACACTCAAGATGTTTACACTCATTATTCTAGGCACCACTAGATGGCGCTGTGCTCTAGGACTGTAAAATCTCTAGCGAAGAAAAAAAGGCAATTTCTTGACTGAACAGCCTAAAATTTTAAGAGTACTCCTATCATTACTGACCAGGTGAATACTTTATGTGTGTATACACACACACACACACATATATATACGCGTGTATATATGCACATATACACACAAAAAATACACACACTTACACATTTATACATATATATGTCTATCTCAAACACTATTCCTACATATGTCAATTATGAAATATATTGATTTATGTAGAAAACTTATAGAAAGATTGGTGTGTATGTTTTATCCTGCTTTTTGAAATATACTGGCCTGTTTCATGAATTTCATCTTTATAATTATGGAAGTCACATCAAACAATAGGAGATAATTTTGTTTTATTAAACATGGGAATTAGAATACACAACAAATTAAAAAAGTTAAAATTTGTTCTCATGATTTAAATATTTAATCTAAATTTAATTGATTTGGGTCTCCCAAATAGTGCTAAGGGGGTCTAGGAGCCACTCGTGGGGTCGACCCTTGGGGAATCTCATCCAGTCACCATTGTGGTGGATGCTAGGGCTCAAGGAAGTGGTGCTGCTCTGACTCTGCCACGCCAGATGCCAGGGATCGTGAGGCCCACCCACAGGAGTGCTCAGGCACCCGAGGCTGTCCTTGGCACCACTCCTGGGTCATGTTAGAATCAATGTGAATACGCTCTTGTAAGGCATGTGCCCTACCACTTGTACCCACCTCCTGGGCCTGAATTTTTAAATTTTAAATCAAATTTGCTTATAGAGAGATGGGAGGGGGAGAGAGATAGAGAGAGAAGAGAGAGAAAAGAGAAGAGAAGAGGGAAAGGAAAAGCCAAATTACGTTTGCTTTATTAGAGTCATAGTGAATTAAAATAGTAGACCAAATAGTATGGATTTTTCTTTTTACTCCTTCATTGTATTCTGTTTGTTGGCTGTCATAAACCACAGAGACATAGAATAGAGAATACAGAAGATCGATTTATTAGAGCTAAGCTCTGAGAGCTCCCAAGTCAAAGGGACTCAGAGAGCCTCTGCACCAGGCAGACTCTTATACATTTCACCACAGTATTCAAATACTTGTATTCTTACCTCTTATCTAAACATAGCCAAGGACATACAGCAGCAAAAGACAGCGGTTAAGATATCCTGATCAGGTGATCAGGTCTACATTCTTATGGTTAATGAGCTCTTTCTGTTGATAATCAAACTTGTCCCTACTCCTGCTGGCGTGTCCTGGGGCACCCCTGATCTGGTCTGAGTTAGGTATGCTGAGTCACACACTTTTCTCCAGGCAGGTTTTTGTCATGGTGGTGCTCATACTGCTGTTAAAAAGTATGAGGTTAACTTTTCAAAAGATGGACAAAACAAAAAATGATAATTAAATAGTAGCCATAAGTAGAGGTGGTTTCCCTTGCCAAATAAATATGTAAAATTACATTTAAAGAAACAAAATAAACATTTCCCAACTTTGTAGGAGTAATTTAATCACATTTTATATAACTGTTTCTATGGTAGCTCCTCATCTTCCCTCTCCCCATCTTCTCCCCTTCCTCCTCCCTGCTTCTTCTACCCCTCCTTCTCCTTTTGGAGGGGGCCAACCACTGTAGCCAGGGATCAGAATTCAGACTAAGAATCCAGAGATAGGTTGAGAGCCCAACAGGCTAGAAAAGGACAATTCCTGAACATTACGCTCATCCAGTATTTTTGTTTAGTTTTGGCACTAAAGAATCATACCTGACAGTTCTCAAGGGACCATATTGATGTAGGCAGACATACAGAGGGGCGCCCTGCATGGCAATGAACTGTTACCATTAGGCTATCACCTTTTGGAACCAGGAATGAAGACTTGATAGGACCCATTAAACAATGGACCCTAAGTGAAAGAGTTGGCCACCCGATGGGTTGACTGACTGGGAGCCTCAGAATGCTGCACATATCAAGGAAAACTCTGAGAGACCAGGTCCTATGCAAAAGCAAGGGTTTTTACTAATATTTGAGTATACCGGGCTCATAGCATGACCACAAGCAGTCAGCGGCTAAGAGCCCCGAGCCCTTCCAGGGAGGATCTTTTAAGAGATATTTCCCACCTGCTACAGAAAAGCCCGCACATAACCATCCGATAGATTTAAAATATTACATCAAGGTAGGCAGGCAATCACTTTGTACCAAGTAACCATCACTACCAATCAGATCATACTTAATATTTCTTTCTATATTTGTTGCGGCTAGACACATGTGTGGAATCATGGGTCAGCAACGGCTATGCATACGTGCAGGAATGCAATTCAGGCAATTCAGGCCAGATAGCAGGTTCTGGGCAGGGGTCTCATAACCTCTAACAGGAATTTGTTCTGGGCCTTTTGTAGATAGCAGGATGAAAAGGTTACTTCAGATGAAAAGGTCACTCAGGCCCTAAATTGGTAACTTTCCATGAGTAGGCCTGCCCTGGTTGGGAAAGGGGTAGCTGCTCTCTTTCATAAGGAAGCTAGATTCACTTTCTTCTGCACAGCCCTTAGTCCCACATCAACCTTTGATGACCCAGCAGAAGATTCCAGAGCATTCCAACCCAAAGGGATAAAAGCCCCCTTTGGAAATCATTTGGGGCTTGCTCACTATCCGCCTCTGGAGCAGCCTGCTTCTCCCCTCTTGAGATGTGTACTCTTTTTCTCACTTTCCCTCCTCCTTCCCCGTCCTATAACCTCCTTAATAAAATCAGTTTTACTTCACTGCTCATCAATTCCTGAAAATTCTTTTCTGAGCGGAAGACAAGAACCCTGAGGATACCCTGGGTAAGGCCTAGGACTGACTTTCCTTTCCTGCAAAGAGCAATTCCTCCCTCCAGCCTGAGTCTGTGGCTCCCCGAGAAATCTCTGGTGGTGGGGATCAACCCCCGTGCCTAGAGATCAAGCGGACATCAGGTGTGCAGGTGTGGCTTGCCAGCCACCTCGTGGGCTGGTGGGGCTCAGGCCCACACCGAGCAGGAGCTTATCACAGACTTTATCTGTCCTAAGCCAGCCCAGCGGGTCCTAGGTGGCAGAGGCAGCTGGGGAGAAAGCGGCCATCTCTCTCTCCTTTGGGTCTCACATAAGCCTCCTGTTGGGTCCACCTGCATCAATATGGGATGCTAAGGATTGAACCCAGATATACCACATGCAAGGTAAATGCCTTACATGCTGTACTATCTCCCCAACCCCTACTCCAGTACTCATTCTTTTTTTTTTTTTTTGCTTTTTTGGGTCACACCCGGCAATGCTCAGGGGTTTCTCCTGGCTCTGCACTCAGAAATTACTCCTGGAGGTGCTTGGGGTACCATATGGGATTCTGGGGATCAAATCCAGGCCAGCATGGGCTGGCTGCGTGCAAGGCAAATGCCCCACCTGCTGGATTATTGCTCCAGTCCCCTGATTCAATATTTTAAATATTTTTTTTTTATTTTCCCAAATTTTATTACACCACTTTTAGACATACAATTGCAAGATGCTCATGTAGAGTTTTGGTTCTACAGTGTTCCAACACCCATCCCTCCACCCAAACCCATCTCCCATCACCAATGCCCCACCTCCCTCCCCCTCCCACATTTCAACTACTTGGTGGGTTCTGTATATCTTTTCTCTCCTCTCTATCTCTCCCTCCGCCAAATTTTCCTGAACATCTTATAATTCAGTGCATTAAAGGACATAACTGTTTCCACTACTTTGATGGACCGCATGGCCAAAGTGGCCGCGCAACCTGGGCTCAAACTGGTTTTGCTCTGTTAATCTGGTTGTGAGGTAGTATCCCAGCATCCAGACAGCGAAGGTGGTGGCTAGTGTTGTGAGCAAGTCTCATCCAGCTGCTTCTGGGACCCCCAGAGGTGATGGGCCCACTCCCCAAACCCATCTGTCCTCCTGGGAGCCCCATGGTCAGCTGAGCCTGGGGAAAGCAGAGTTCCAGGTTCCCAGGGGCGTTTGAGACTGCATGCTATGGCTGGTGGCCCCAGGGCAGCTCCTGGGTGGGGCCACCAGGTGACACAAAATGGAGGGGGAATGGGCCGACCCCTTACTCCATCTGACGAATTCCCACTCTTTTTAATAATTTTTATGTAAGATGTGCCAGTAATGCAGCCTGAATGAGAAAGCCTGTGATCACTATGATAATCTTCCAGAGTATGAGCAACTATCCAAATGTAAATGCTGCTAACGCCCCTTCTGAGAGAGATTGGCATTTTCTACCAGGTATTAAATTGAAAAAAAATCACTTAATTTTCAGCAGGAGAAGAAACTATCCATGCCTTCCTTCTACGAGCAGGCTGGGAAATGGATAATTTTAGCTTAGTCACCATGCGGTTGTCTCATATTCTGGGCACTTCCACCCAGCCCTCTGGCTTCCAGTCATTACTACAACTAATGTTCTCACATAAATACAATAGAGTACTTATCTGTGGCATATAGAATATTGGATGAAGAAATGTAAAAGGGTGGTGCCTGATCACCCTTTGCCTCTGTGTTTATAAAGGAGGCAGAGAAGGAAAGAAATCAAGGGTGGAAGAAGAGAATGGGAAGTAATGGATGAACAAGCACCAGGGCTTCAGTTATCCCAGTGATATGAAAGTGGGTATAGCCCTATTCCCAAAACAGACTCAACAGAACTGAAAACACGAGGATCTAAGAGGCAACCACTGAAACTTCGTAATGTGCCTGTCTAGTTGACAGGCCACATGGGTGGAGTGGGGGCTTGAGGTGGACAGAAAATCTTGGGATGCTGGTGGAGGGATTGGTGTCAAATTATTGTATGGCTAAAATGCAACCATCGGTGACTTTGTAAATCATGGCTCTTGAATATTTTTTAAATAGATATTTGAAAGAGGAAGCCTCAGTTTACCCTCACCAGGTGCTGTGAGCAGTCCTGATTTTGACTGCCCCGTCATACGTTTTTGACTTCCTGCAAATTCTTGGGCTTTTTTGATAAGCATAGATAAAACTGTCCATCAGAAAATTCTGCCCCAGAGCTTAGCCTCACAGGGAGGCTAGATAATAGCAAATACCTAAGACAAATGGTCAGGCAAGGATCTGTTAGGTCCTTGCAACCTCTGTAACATTTTGCCAATAGCCCAATTTTCATTTAAAAAGGGCTGTAGGAAATCCCTTATCTTTAACTTCCCTGCATTCCCTGTAACAGAAAGACCAGGTTTTCTTATTAAAAAAACCTTGCATGTGGCCGACCTGAGTTTGATCCCAGCATCCCATATGGTCCCCTGAGCACCGCCAGGAGTAATTCCTGAGTGCAGAAGTGCAGAGCCAGGAGTAACCCTGAGCATTGCCAGGTGTGACCCAAAAAGCAAAAACAGACTAACTAACAAACAAACAAAAAACACCCACAAAAAGAGCCAGAGTTAACATGCCACAAGGGAAGCGCTTTTCTTTTTCTTCTACTTTCACAAACTTTTCTGCTTTCCAGATCTGAGTCTGAGCATTTTATTATTCAGTATTCTCTGCATCATCTGCATCCTGTTTAAAAATAATGAAATAGAAAAGAAACTAGGTACTGAAACAAAAACTTTGAGATTAAAAAACCTGCAAACGTTACATGACTCCCAGCTGAGAAAGTGAGGGTTTGGAACTAGAGTTTGGGTTTGTAGCTTCTGCTTTATGCCTGAGAAACTTTCAGGTGGGGAGGGTGAGAGTTGAGATTAGGGCGAGGTGACTCTCTTAATTACTCTTTATTGCACCCCCAGGGCTGTTTATGCCACCCCCATCCTAGTTTGGTGGCTTTCTTGAGAATGTGAAATCTCAGCTTTGCGTATTTCCTATATCCAGGATAAGAGGAAAGTAATGTCAATTGGGTCATTAAAGGCTCTTGCTACTTTTAAAATACTAAAATATATGCTATTTTATATAGCTTATAAAATATAAGCAATATTTTTAGAACAGACCCACCAAGACTATTTGACAGGATTCTAATTTAAAAGCAGGTTTGACAGCTGGCTTTCCTTATCACGTAACACTTTCTGTGTTGGGGTTGGATTTTTGTGGATTAATGGACTGTCTTGCTAGTTTGAATAAATATTGTTTGTCATTATTATGAGCAGGAGATAGATAAAATACTACAGGAGTTGCTTAGGCTACTAGTAATATAAACCAGGGTTTAATTAATAGATTGCTAAGAAAGAAAGTTGAATGGATGGAACTAGAGAATATGCTGAGTGAAGAATATCAGAAAGAAAAGGGATAGATATAGAATGTACTAGGGACATAAGATGTACAACAAGGAGGCCACAAAGCGCCAAAGGCAGCACAGCAGGAGAACGGATCCATCCAATTGAGTTGATGGAGGGATGGTGGAAAGGGAGGGTGTTAGGGTCCTTGGGAGAGGGTGTTGTGTACACTTTAATGGTGTGGTATAATTATGTACATGGGCAGGCAACAATAACAGAGTTGACAGTCACAATTATACTGTAAATTTACATTACTATAAATCACAATTGTCCTAAAAATATAGTATTGTAAATCACAGTACTTCAAGTTATAAAAGTAAGTTGATAAATAGCAAAAAATTCTTGTTTCAAAATACTTGTACTAATAACCTGTCTTAATTGAAGTTCAAGTTTGAAAACCTTTTGCCAACTCAACACCTTCTTTGGAAGGACTGACTAGTTGAATTTACAGTGCTCTCCTCCCTAGCACTTTATCCAGTGAGGCACATCTAGGTAGCTCAGTCATTCCAACTGTGGTCCACTGGATAAGGAGGAAATGAGCATCATGGATTTGGGGGTTGACTCTACCCAAGGTGGTGCATAGAGACCAGAAAAGTCACTTCTGTTTGTTTAAAATTCAACAGAGAAACTTAGACAATAAAAAGGGATGTGATGAGTTCATTATTTATTTATTTATTTATTTTTAATTTTTTTAATTTTTTATTATACCCCCCGTGAGACATACAATTACAAAGGTGTTCATAATTGGTTCTTGGTAATACAGTGAGTTCATTTTTGCCTCACAGGAAAACTCTGTCTGAACATGGCTCACCTGCTGATGACTCACCTCCAAAGGGCACCTCCTTCCAGAGAATGAATCACATAATAACAGTAAGTCACATGGGTAACGGCAGAAATAGCTTCATTTGTGACATTTGTATTTTCATACTTTTGCATGCAGTTTCATGCTAGTTACCTGCCAATGTCTGACAGACCACTAGGCCAACCATGGTTAGCTCTGCCTTCAGACGTGGTTGCATTATTTCCCTTTCACCGTCTTATTGGTCTCACTTAGGATAAAAGTTCTAGAACTTTAGTTTTAGTCTCTGACACATTTAAGCTTAGAGGAAAAAAAACCTAAGTGTTAGGATTTACTAGCCAATGAATTAGGCAATGGGTGGTTTTCTATATAACCTAACAAAACAATATGGTCTCTCAATAATATTTCCTTATTCCTCAAGTATTTTTTGTATGGGATAAAGTACTTTATTAGTGAATATTTTAAATACATCCAGCATATCTCTAAATTATTCTTTATTTTACACATCACAAAATATTCCATTTAAAGGATATGATAAAAATGAAACCTATGAGCCCTTGTCTTAGCGCTCTACTTTTATTTCTTTGCTGAGGTTTATGAACTCACATTTAGCGCCACCTTTCATATGGTTAAGTAAATGAAAGCAAAACCCAATTAGCATAATTCTGGAAAGAACTTCTTAGAGGCTGCTTGTCCAACATCTAGTTTTTTTAGACAACATTATAGGATTTGTTCTAAGGTTTAAATTAACATTCTATGTAGTTCTTAAACATCTAGATTTTAAGACAACTTGTTCAATCATGTGTGGGTGTGGAGCTATCCCAAGTAACTGGAAAAACATCTCAGTGGGTGAGGTAACTGTGACTCATTCCTCGCTCTTTGGCCTTCTGTGTCTGTGGAATCAAAAGTTCACTTGAGACCCAGTAGTTTCCAGGGCCTGGGAAAAATCTCTCACTTTCTCCAGGATTCTTGTTCTGTGCCCTGAGTCAGACAAGCACACAAACCATTGGGGGTGGTTAGGATACATCGGAGGATCAAGGTTGGGCCTTAGAAGAGCAGAGAAAACATCCCCATAGCAGCCCAGATAAACTTTACTAGGTTTGTCTCTGACAACTCCAATGAAGTCACTTCTTCACAGCTGCACCAGCATGGAAGGATAAATTCCATTTTTTCCATAGTAATTGAAAACAATTTGAAATCAGACCACCTAAGCACAATTTCTCAAATGAAGAAAGGACAAAGCATTCATTAATATCTGCATGGAAAGTCAGAAAGCAAACTTCTATGTCTGCTTCCAGTCAACAATGATATGTCTGGGCATCCCACAGGGTTTCTGGGAACTGCCACCCAGACAGGTCTGGGCTGCTATGGGGATGCTTACTCTGCTTTCAACAGTCCTTCGGCGTCTTTGTCTTTTCAAGGCTGCATGTTCCTTATTTGTCTAGGGGTGGATTTATTTGCGATTGCATATTTTTAAAGTAGCTTTCAGAAACCTTTATAGTGTTTTAAAGCTGTAAAGATCATGGGATCTTTTTGATCCTTCCAGGTATACAGAGTGGGTCACTGGCAAAGAGCCTAATCAATTAAGCAGTAGATCGGAGTGGGAATGTGAGTGGGTGGGTGAGGAGAAGATTGGATTTCTGACTTTTATCCCCAAATAAGTCTAAAAAATTACAGCACAAGAAATGATTTCTATCGAATCTTGCATTTATTAAAAATTTTTTTTGCCAGGTTAACTGTAGCTTAAAATATTTTTCAGTGAAGTATGTAGGGATTCAACTACCAATTGTTAGGAAGCTCATGATATGAAGAGTTCAGTGACACAGATGAAATGCTTTAGTCAGTGTTTCCTTGGAAATATGTTCTCTGTAGAGAGCATGTAGGTGCGTGTTTGTCACGGTCCGTCTCACTTTGGGGTATCACAGATATAAATTTGCCATTTAAGAGACCAGCTAGAGGAGTGAAATATGTCACCCAGCAAAGAAATTTTGTATTATCCACTACCTCATTTTCTATAAGCACATAATACTAACAGATTATAATTTTATACACTGTCTTCCTGTTCATCATCAATTTGCTCAAGCGGGCACCAGTAACATCTCCATATGACCTGTCTCATGCAAGTAGAGCCCAAGGGCACCTGCTTACTCCAGGAACATAAAGAGCCTCAAACCATTCCATCAGGTCATGGGAAAGAGGTCTATAATTGTTACTGGTATCTGGCATATCAAATACAACACGGGTAGCTTGCCAGGCTCTGCCGTGGGTAGCATACTCTTGTAGTCATCTCAAAATCCAGCATTTAGTGATGAACTGCGTGGCACGGGAGCCGGGCTGTGATAGGCTGGTCTGCTGGGTGGAGTTCTGATGAGGGGGAAGTCCGGATGTGGAAAATGGAGGCCCTCATGGAGTGGGGGGGCCATCTGGCTTGTTGTGAGGCTCTGCTGGGGTGACGGGCCAGGGCTAGAACATGCCATCCCTCCTGGGCACGTCATGAGCGGCTGGGCACAGGTGAGAGCCAGTAGCAGCTCTGCCCCAAGTCTGTCATGTCTGTAATTTTATACATAGTGAGAAAAATTTCAAAGCATTTTCTGTGCTAGAAAGATAGTACAGTGGGTAGAGCATTTGCCTTGCATGCAGCAGGCCCAGGTTTGATCGCTGGCATCCCATATGGTCCCACAAGCACTGCCAGGAGTGATTTCTGATTTCATAGCCAGGAGTAACCCCTGTGACAAGTTGAGTGTGACCCCATAACAAAAAATTAAATTAATAGTTTTCTTATCTGCAATCTAACCCAATAATATAAAAAATAAATTTATAACAACACATGCACACTTATGTTTATTGCAGAGCTATTCACAGTAGCCAAAATATGGAAACAGTAAAATACCCAACAATGGATGGTAAAGAAATAAATTACATATATATCTTTATATCTATATCTATCTATATGTGTGTGTACACAGTGGAATAAAATGGCAATGCTGAGAACAGTTTTCTTTTTTATTTTCTTTTTTTGGGTCACACCCAGCAATGCTCAGGGGTTTCTCCTGGCTCTGCACTCAGGAATTACTCCTGGCGGTGCTCAGGGTGCCATATGGGATGCTGGGGATCGAACCCGGGCCGGCATGGGCCTGCGGCGTCAAGGTAAATGCCCTACCCGCTGGACTATCGCTCCAGCCCCGAGAACAATTTTCTAAGATTGTGTCATTGTATCTCTTTATCTTCTCTTGCATTTATTACTCCATAATTTCCAAATATGTATGCAATTCTAATTAGATACATGTGCAAAGATATTATTTAGACCTTGCAAAATTACCTCCTTCCCAAGTGTGGCTGCATAGGTGGAGAAGGCCAGCAGGTGTCAGCCTCACCCAGCAGAAGACCCAGAAAGGGTTTATGGCTGTTTTCCTTTAAGCCAAATTGCTTTTCTTTTTTTCTTTTCTCCCTCCCCTCCCCCCCCCCCCACCCCCCATCAAATGGGCCTTTGAAGAAACAAAGTTAGGGTTTTGTTTATTTTGCAAAGTCTGGGTTGGTTTAGAGATAAAGTAGATCTTTTTAGCTGAGCCACACCCAAAGTTCTTAAAAAGAAAACTAGAAGCTTGGGGTCTAAATCTCATTGTTGTCTGGGCATCTGGCATTATTTAATGGATGAACTAAATTTTAATATGTTTGAGGGATTTAGACCACACCTGATGTGATCAGGGTTTACTCCTGGCTCTGTGCTCCAGGGTATCTCATGGAGGTGCTCAGGGGACCATATGCAGCGCTGGGGATTCAACTGAGCTTAGTCATGTGCTGAGCCTTAACCCCTTGACTGTTGCACCCGCCCTTAAATTTTAACCATAATTTCAGGGTGGTTGATTCATGATAGAACACAGAGCTCCAAAGGTGTGACTTCTGGCTACAAAAAGTTGGATTTTTGGCTTTTGTCTTTAAAATTTTTAAAGTTTTGTTTTCAAAATTTTGTTTTGAAAATTTGTCACTTGGAACTTGGGAGTCAGTCTTCATTTCTATTAGCAACACAACCTCTGCCCCATTTCCAGGGGGAAAACAGATCAAGAAAAGCTTTGTTCAGATTCACAGGCATGGAAAGAGGAGCTTCTACATCAGGATGAAAATCAAAAGCCAAAGGAACAGGATCTTCAGCCAGCATGAGCAGAGAACAGCGACTTGAATTAAGAGTTGGAAAGTGAGGGGTGAGACCACTGATTGGGAGGGTCTGTGGAGCCTATGCTCTGCCCTTTCTCTGCATCATGGTTACTCTGAGTGGGCAAAAAACAGACTGGAGTGGGCTGTCAAAGTCTGTGCCTGGTTCACAAGTGATTATTCTCAGTGTAATCCCTATAGCAACGTTGCAAAGTGCCTGCCCGGAACTGGGTGATAATGATGATTGTGCTAGAGAGAAGAGCGAAGATCCCAGGGACAGCTTGATTGAGGAGGGCTTGTTATGCATGTCAGCTCACAGCCTTGCTTCTCCTTAGGCAGCACAGCCACAAGGGGCCCGTGGAGCTCGCTGTTGACATAATCAACTGAAAGCACTTATTCTTCTTGCTCTGTGGCCAGGAACTGACTAGCAAGCCAGAAATTACTCTGGTCTGCTTTTATTCTGGCTCCCGAAGGTGCTTAAAGATGAAGAACACTGCCAGGCAATCCCAGGCATTTGCTATGGGGGTTCATCAAAGCAGAGAAAAATGCAGAGAGTCAGGCAGACCAGGAGACAGATGCTAGTAGTAACTTTTTCAAAGAAGGATGCTTGTCAGCCTTGGCAGATGAAAGTAGGTTTACCAACATAGTAGGTGCCCCTAAGAATTACTTTCAGGGTTCCGTGAATGTGGCTGGCATAGTAGAGCAGAGATTTGGTGAGACCCTGAGTTTGATGCCCTGTGGCATCCTACCCCTTGCACTGCTAGGATGATTCTGGTAGTTCCCAACTGCAAGCCATCAGGCCCCACTGACTAGGTATTGCATGGAAAAATGTGCGGCCCTCATTTCTTTTTTATCACTTGTATCACTTGTCTTCCCATTGTTCATCAATTTGCTCGAGCAGGCACCAGTAACGTCTCCATTCATTGGGAATGAGGTCCATTATTGATACTGTTTTGGGCATATTGAATACACCATGGGTAACTTGCCAGGCTCTGCTGTGACTCTGGGTTCACCCCAGGGGCCTAGTCGTTTTCTATGTTAGATCATCAACCATCCAGGGCCCACAGGGCAGAGCCCTGTGTGTGAACAAGCCTGTCTCCTGTCTGCCACCTGCCAAAGTAGCCAGGCACCGCCAGTCACACTTGTAACACATCGGAGGGCAGAGGGACCTTATTTAAAAACAAAATGAATGAATAAATAAATAAACGAATGAATAAATAAATAAATAAAACCTAAAAAAACCCAGAATATTGTCTCTGATTTTAAAAGCGAGCAATGGAGTGTGGAGAGATGATACAGCAGATAGAGCCTTGCATTCAGCCCAAAAGAGGTCAATTCCCAGCACCACATGAGGTCCCCCTATGCACTTTCCAAAGTGAACTCCGAAAATTGATCAGGGGTAAGGCCTGAAGACAGCTGGTCTCTCTCTCTCTCTCTCTCTCTCTCTCTCTCTCTCTCTCTCTCTCTCAACACACACACACACACACACACACACAAGCAAATAAGTGAGTAGTCAGTCTATTTTCTTAATCCCAGTGTGCTGTCCTGATCTTATTTTCAAGGAAGAGCTTTCAGGTCAGCTGTGGGGAGAACAAGCAACTTTTTTGTTGTTTTAGGGCTGGGGAGGGCTGGGCACACCCAGCAGTGCTCAAGGGTTACTCCTGGCTCTATGCTCCGGGATTACTTCTGGCTGGCTAAGGAGACCCTGATGGGTACCAGGATCAAATCTTAGGTTTATTACATGCAAGATAAGCACCCTACCCACTGTACTATCTCTTGGGTCTCAAGGGTAATCAGATTTTAACTGCTAGATCCTTGTGTAGCTGTTCTAGCTGCATAGACCCTTGCTCTGTGTTTCCCTCTGCCTGGTCAGCCCTCCCCAGTGACTGGCAGGAAAAGGAATGAAAATCTGGCTGTTGATTATTATCTACTTTAGGTCACCTCTGATGGTTGCTGCTTGCCAGAACTCCTGTTAGGTCTGGCCAAGGCTTGTTGGCCCTGTATCCAAGTTCCTAATGCCTTGATGCAGTTCAGCATCATCTGCAACTCTCCAGCGATGTTGCTCTCCAATTCATCCCAGCATCTGCTTTGGACAAACCCAGACTGCAGCCATTAACCTCTCCCTTTGGCTAGAAAAAGAATGGGGGTGAGGGTGGGTGAGGTGTGAAGAGTGAAACCCCAAAAGAAATTGCCTACAAGCCTTATATGATTGTGTAACTTTGCAATATTATTTACACAAAACAGGAAGAGATTGCCTTTACAAAGTTTTAGGGAAAAAATTAATTATCTATTACTGATACTGTGATTAAAGGGACCAGAAAGATAGTACAGCAGGTAGGGCACTTGCTTTGCATAAGGTAATCCTGGGTTTGACCCCCAGCACCTTTAATGGTACCTTGAACATGCCAGGGGTGATCCCAAGCACACAGCCAGGAGTAAGCCTTCAACACTGCTGGGTGTGGCTCCCCCCACCTATTTTGGGGTAGGAGAGGTACACACTGTTACCTTGGCAACTCTGTTTCTTAAGATTGAGGGGTCTGTATTTGGCCCTTCTATGATTTAATTTGATAATTTGCAACTGAAGGATTGCATCCAGAGGAAAAAAAAAATCAAACCTCTGAAACAACAAGTCATTTCCCCTTGAAGGAGTTTCACAGTAAACAAAGTGAGCAACTAATTCATGGTATTGGTAAATTTAATTCTGAGTTCATCATATGCTAGAGGCAATCTAAAGTATGTGTATGCAAGTATATATGTGTATTTATACACATACATACATGTACTTGCAACAAAATGAGACAGCATAAAATTTGAAAACTTTGTCATTTAAAAGTTAACAGGGGTATAAGCAACATTTTATGCCAAGTCGAATTTAAAATTGTTTTTAAGAGGATACTGATGGTTGACATCCTGGATCACACAGAAGCTGGATTCTGTGTGTGGGTCAGACCTGAGATAACATCTTGTTCTTCCCTTGTTTCAGGAAGGTTTCTTATTAGAATTGTCTTCTAGAAGAAAACAAGTTATATTAAAAAAGAAGATTGTAACATGAGTCAGCCTCAGTATTACAGAGTGATGAAAAACCATATGAATCTTGGACAGTTTAGTCAGAGAAGATGTCTTGGGGAAAAAAGAGCAAACAGATGACCAACAAGGTTTGGTTTTCATTCCTGGGATTAAGTGACATCATCACCATGCGTAATAGATACAAGTCTGTCACTGAAATGCGGTTTTTCCCAGTAAGTGGTTAATGCTAGTTTGCTTGGTTTTCTGACAAGTCAAAAGAAAAAATATTACAAACTTTTCACAAAATGATAATGTCCTTCTCCTCAGTGAGCATTTTAAGGTTATCAAGCATTTTCTTTTGAGTCAAGAGAGAAAGTACAGGGGTAAGGCACTTGTCTTATGTGCTAGAAACTTTCTTTGAACCTCAGTGCTGCAGATGGTCTCCTAGGCACTGCCAGCAATGATCCCTGAGCTCCAAGTCAGAAGTAAACTCTCAGCACAATCCATTGTGACCTACCATTGCCCAGCCCATTTTCTTTTCTCACAGTGACACTGATGGAATAATCTCAGAACTATACATTTAAATCCAGACACATTTCCACAATGTTTGACTTCATAATGGTATTTCTAGGATTCAGTCTGTGTTTGCAACCTTTTTCTGATTGCAGTGCCCTTTCAACCAAGTTCCCTTCCTGTGTCCCTCACCATTTCCCCCCTTCTCATGCCTCTAATCTAGTGTCATAGTCCCCAGTTTATGTTATTTTCACCCACTCGTGAAAATATATAGGGGGATTATAGAATATATAGGGGGCTCACAGGGGTTCATTTGGCTCTTGATGAGAAGTGCTGGCTTTTCTAAGTAGTTTCTCTTTAGGTGTGCTCAAACTGTGTGCAGATGTTGCCTTTGCTGCACTTTCAGTCCCCTCAGCATGTTAAGCAGAACATACTTGCTTTAAGATGGATGGTTCGACCAGGAACTGACTGGGCTCATGTGAAAATCAGAGGACATTTATTCTCAGCTGGCCTGACTAGAACAAACAATATCCCCCTTCTTTCTCATTTCTCAGTCTGACCTTTGAAAGGGTTTCAGTTATGTTGCTTCCTTTATTCTCTCATTATTGGTCCTCTCTTCTTCCTGTCACCTGATCATTTCTGGGGTTCGGTTGCCTATTGGTGCGAATGCTTCTTTTGTTTTTATCTGCTGGAAAGATTTCTCATCACGCTCGCTTAAAAGTGAGAGTGGCACTTCTTAGGTCTTGATTAGACTTAATATAAACTTCAACTGACAGTATTTTACTTAAAATAAAAAGGCAGGGAGAAAAAGGAACAAGAATTTTAGCAAGTACTGAATCTCAGGAAAAATGTTCTTAACTCAGTCAAGTAGGAATATTGAGGATAACTTAGAGAAATTTTTCTTTTTTGTGATGTGGTGAGGGTTAGTCTTTAGAGGTATTAAAACTTCCATCCAGTAATGTTCTCACTTTGTTATAAAATTTCAATGAAATCTCTTGAATTTTTCTGGTATATTGCATCATAATGTCCAGAGGAGTTAAATTTTAAAGACTTCAGTGAAATGTTAGAGACCACAGTCTTCAATATTTATGTCATTTTCAGAACGTTTATATGATATTTGTAACTTGCTTCATCACAGTGAAATACTGACTTTAAAGAAGAGTATCACTCAAGGAGCAACATTATCTTGTGGATGGGGCTTATTTTATTAAATTGCTGAGAATTTCAAATGCAAGCTAGGATATTTGCTAAAGGGCTGGAACATATGCAGGAACCTCAGGATTCAATTGGTTCTTTGAGTGCTGGCTGAGAGAGACTTCAGAGAAGTAAGCTCAGAGTAGTTTACACACTGCTGGTTGTAGACTGAAAATCAGAAGAAAGAATTTGTTTCCAGGGGCCACAGCCAGCGATGCTGAGGACTTACTTCTATCTCAGGGATCATTCCTAGTTGGGCTCAGGGAGCCATACGAGTTACCAGGTATTATTGGACTACATGCAAGGCATGCTCCCCACCTGCCTTACTATCACTCTACCTCTGAGGAAAGAATGTGAAATGCCAGACCAAAGCTCCACTTGTGCATAAACCTCCAGAAAGAGAACTGTTGCCTGGAAAGCTGGTCTTTGGGAGCTGAATGAAGAGCTCAAAGTGCTTCAGTAGAAAAAGTTTTCTTCCCTTTCCTTCCTTTCCTTTCCTTCCTTCCTTCCTTCCTTTTCCTTCCTTCCTTCCTTCCTTCCTTCCTTCCTTCCTTCCTTCCTTCCTTCCTTCCTTCCTTCCTTCCTTCCTTCCTTCCTTCCTTTTCTTCTTCTTTCTTCCTTCCTTCCTTCCTTCCTTCCTTCCTTCCTTCCTTCCTTCTTTCCTTCTTCCTTCCTCCCTCCTCCCTCCCTCCCTTCCTCCCTCCTCTCTCTCCCTCCCTCTCCCTCTCTCCTTCCTTCCTTCTTCTTTCCTTCCTTTCTTCCTTCTTCCTTCCTTCCTTCCTTCCTTCCTTCTTTCTTCCTTCCTTTCCTTTTCCTTCCTTCCTTCCTTCCTTCCTTCCTTTCTTTCTTTTTCTCTCTCTTTCTGTCTTTCTTTCTGTCTGTCTGTCTTTTCTTTTTTTAAAGTAGTGATTTATTTTAAACACTGTGATTTACAAATACAAACTTTTTCACAATACAGGAGCTGGAAAGATTCATCATCCAGCACCAATCCCACTACCAGTGTGCCCCCACCACCACCACCAGAGACCCGTATTTCCCACCCACCTTCCATTCCCCTCCTGATGCCTACTAACTTAGCCAGCATCAATTATGTTGATCATTGCACCTCATATAAGGGAACAGTAATGATAAGGACATCTTTTTTCTTTCTTTCTTCCTTTCTTTCTTCCTTTCTTTCTTTCTTTCTCTTTTCTTTCTTTCTTTCTTTCTTTTCTTTCTTTCTTTTCTTTCTTTCTTTCTTTCTTTCTTTCTTTCTTTCTTTCTTTCTTTCTTTCTTTCTTTTCTTTCTTTCTTTTCTTTCTTTCTTTTCTTTCTTTCTTTCTTTCTTTCTTTTCTTTTCTTTCTTTCTTTCTAAAATTGAATCACAGTGAAATATACAGTTACAAAGTAGTTCATGATTGTGTTTCCGTCATTCAGTGTTTTCTCACCCATCATTTCACACCACCAATGCCCCCAGTTTCCCTTCTGGCCCCTCCACCCCTACCTCTATGACAGGCAATCCTCTTCTTCCTCCCTCCTCCTCCTCTCTCCCCTCCTTCTCCTCCTTTTCCTCCTCTTCCTCCTCCTTCTCCTCCTCTTCCTCATCATCTTCCTTCTTTCGTCTCCTTTTGGGCCTTATGGATTTTAATACAGATACTGAAAGCTGAAAGGTTATCAGGTATATCCCTTTTCCTAAAGCTTGTTTCTTTATGATTGGTTTTGTGAAGTCTGAGAGTATGACCTGTTAGCATCTAATGTCAGCAAACCCTCAAGTCCCCTGTCATTCTGTTCATTTTGTTCACCTTTAGATGAACTGCTGAGAAGTCAATGCTTTTAATACATTGCTGTTAATTTTACCATACACTCATTTTTTCCTTTATGAATCATGGATTTCCTGGTAACATTTCTGATAATGCTATTTTCTGTAAGGCATATACTTGACTTATTTGAAAACAATGTCAAGCTGGTGGAGAATTTACTTGAATAAGAAAAAAATATTATTATGTTTGTTTTTCCCTAAGTCTGAGATGGCAATCTACAGCCTCATTCTGAAAAGCATAGGCTACTCTTTATCAAATAGCATCTTTGTGCAACCCATCAATGGTGCTCACTTATCTGAGGACTATTATTACAATAAAGATCCTGAATCAATTCTACAGGCACTATTTTAGAGAATATTTTATTTATCTTCCAAAAATTTTATTATGCTGCCATGAAATATACAATTACATTTGTTTCAGTTATATACAAGTTCATGATTGGATTTCAGTTACACAGTGTTCCATCACCTATCTCTCCACCAGTGCACATTTCCAACAACAGTGTCCCCAGTCCCCCTGCCCCCCAACTTGCCCCTAGGCACTTTTCTTCTCTCTCTCTCTCTCTCTCTCTCCCCCTTGCACATTGTGGCTTGTAATACATACATGGAGGGGATATCGTGTATATCCTTTTATCTACTTTCAATGCTCAGTTCTAGTCCTGCATTACCATTTCCAACTATTATGGCAAATTGGTCTCTTATATACTTTACCTAACCTCTGTCTCCCACACATTTGTGGTAGATTCCAACTGTTGGTAAATCCTCCTGGCCTGTTTGGCCTAGTCTTGAATATTAGTCTCATACTATTTTTTTTTATATCCCACAAATACATACAGTCATGTTATGTCTGTCCTTTTCCTTGTAACTAATTTTACTCAGTATGACACTCTCCATGTCCATCCATTTATAGGCAAATTTCATAACTTCATTTTTCCTTACAGCTACATAGTATTCCATTGTATAGATGTACCATGGTTTCTTTATCCAGTTGTCTGTTCTCAGTCACTCAGGTTGTTTCCAGATTCTGACTATTGTTGGTAGTGCCATGATGAACACAGAAGTGCAGATGGTGTTTCTACTGTGTACTTTTTGGCCCCTAGGGTATCCTGGGAGTCCAGGATGGTATTGCTGGGTTGAATGGGAGCTCAATTTCTAGTTTCTGGAGGAATGTCCATATAATTTTCCATGTTGGCACATTTTTGAAGCCCAAAGAGAGGTGAAGAGGTAATATGCAATGCAGTTTCTAAGAAAATGAGAAGCTAAAATATGCTATTCATTGACTAAAATTGGAGAACTAGACTCTATGACCATGTGCTCTGGAGTTCAAGAATGAGTTAAATAGTTCTTGCAACACCAGGAGATCTTAGCTTCTGGAACTAGTGAAACTGTACCTTCAACGCTTCCTGGGAAGATTCCTGGATAAACAGAAAAGATACTAGATTCTGTAGAATGTGTTTTACTTATCAGAGGGAAAATGAGCAAGGTGGAAGCCTCTTCTGGGATGCTTGCTGAAAAGTCAGAGAAAGTAAATTAATATCCAGAAACAACACACAAATTCTTCTCATTGTAGTAGTTTCCAAAGTCAACACAAAACTCGGAATCGTTTCTGTTTGATTTCCTTTTAACCTAGTGTTCTAATCCTCATAGTTGTGTGTGCAAATAAAGGACTCCCTGGCAGGTAGAATTTCAGTGACTTCTCCTGGGATGGAGAAATAACTGAGCATTCATCTTAGCAAGAATCAAGAAAATCATAAATGCCTGTCATGAAGGAAACTGTGTTAGCATGTGAAAGTTAAAGATTTTCATGTGAAACCAAAGGAAATGGCAGCTAGATTTTATAAAGAGATCCATATTTTTGTAGATAAACATCTCCTTATATTCCATATCCAAACAAAATTAAATCAGTTCACCTCCATGGAAGGAAAATTATAATTTGAGACATAACACAAAGACAGACGACAAGGAACTTAAATTTGTCTTTGATACTGTTTTTGATGAAGCTTCAACTCTGCTGTAGGTGTTTGAACATACCAGTAAATCATTTCATTGTAGTGTTTTGCATTGGATGCATTTGTGTAGTACTTTCTATAGTGCCTCTGGAACTGGGAGAGTTAGGATCAGCTGCTAACCTGGATCAATACACTAATAATGTAAAACCTTTACAAACCTATGAATGGGATTAAAGAAGAGAAAGTATGAAGTTCTGCAGTCTCTTTTCTAAATGTATCTATATAATGGACATTGTTTTGGTGTGTGACCACAATAGTTTCAGATTTACATCCTGTCCAGGAGGATGCTCCCAAAGGGATAGTAATTCAGAGCTTGACTTTACGTCATTCCAAATCCTTAGATTAAAATGTACAATTATTATAATAAGAACAAAAGCAGGACATAGCATTCAATTGATAGGATTGCTGTTTGTTCCTTCTCTTTCACATCATCTAATTCTCATGTTGTTTTCCAGTGTAAGCCAAAGGGTCTGTATTGCCAAGATTCACCCGACCAAGTCCAAGAAAGTCATTGTTAAGGGATCCAACTTGGGTGCTGATTGCTTAGAGACCAATATTTAAGGAATTAGTGTTGATAGAGAAAAGCAGACTTGCTCGGGCTGGCAACCTGAGAGGACAGTAGAGTTGTGCCTATAAAACCCATCTTGCCCGCTTGGTCTCAAGAAGCAGTTTTTTCTTTTTCTTGTTCTGTTTTCTTTCTTTTCTTTTCTTTTCTTTTTTTTTTTTTGCAGGAGAAGAGAACAGAAGAAAAGCACAGTTTTAGGAAGGTTGGGATATAAACTGGTGGGTGCTGGACGGTCATTAAATTCCTGGTCCTCGAAGTTATATTTCTGATGTAACTATCAACAAAAAATTCTGATTAAGGTTTTCGCCCTCTTATCTTTTAGGGTAAGAGAAACAAACATGTCTCAACATAGTCAATCTTCTCTCCCAAAACAATTTTCCTGGTTTCTAATATTTGCAACATTAGAAGAGCTTGCATTCAGCTCTTAATTTCTTTGGGCCAGCTTTACCAGAACTAAGGAGAGCTGGTTTATGGAAGGCACCAGTATTTATTGATCTTTTTTTAACCTCTTTGGAACTAAGGGAGTGCTTTAGAGGGAACAAAGAAAAAGAACAGGCACTTTCCTTATTAATATAGTAAGCTCACTGACTTAAAGGATTCTCTGGGAGGAAACTGTCAAATGCTAGTTATAGCTGCTGTTGTCGTCCTTCTTCTATATTCTACGATGACACACAGAACATTTTTAAGTGAGCTGATCTTTCAAAGGACACTTAGTCTTTGAAGAACAATACTTTTAACCTCAACAATCACATAGCTCAATATTCAAAGATCCATGATGAATAGACGAGGTTTTAATGCTAAAAGAAAAGCTATAAACCTACGAAGAACAGGAAGCCTTTAACTGATGAAAAAATAACAAGGGAAGAGTTAATGATTTGAAACTCTCAGGAAAATAAGGTGAAGTTATTTCAAGAAATTCTGAACCCTTATTCCAGAAACTCAAAGGAAATCAGGCTAGCGTATCTGAAGTTGGAAATGTTCATTAAAGAAAAGGCACTTAAAAATTACTCTATCAACAACAATGTCACAAGCAAAAAGAATGATGCGTTCTGCAGGTAAAATGCAAAGGCCACTTGCAACTGAGATCAGAGACTTACAATGTTGAAAACTCATCATTGCTACCTGGAAAAGGAACGGAATGGCTGAAGTAATTTGATGAGAATATTAATCGACTCCATTGCACAGACAAAAATCTCAGGAAAAACAGTCATATCCTAAGGAGCTCAGTACTCATTGCCGCTTATTTGTCCTTCTGAAACAAAAGACTATAAATCATATATTAATATATATGGCTCTTGCTTGTCTTTAATAACAGTGACACAGAGGTTGTATTGAATGCTTTACTCCCAGTTCTGTCAAATTCTGTTTTAGAGAATAACTACAAAGAAACTGGATGTTCAAAAGAGAGGGGAAAGAGGAGTGTTTTGGGCTTACTAAGCTAACTGAACATCCTAGCAAAAAAGATCTAGAGGTTTCTATTTTCCACAGCTTTGACCAGTTCATTCTTTTTTCATGCCTATCCTCAATGAACAAATCTGCTCAAGCTGTCTCCACAAAAGGAACCTAGAGAAAATATTGCCTTCACCTTTGAAAGCAAAAGTCTCAGTGGTCCTCCCAGCAAGAAATTAAATTTGTTGGATGTGCACCAGGAAATGGTAGACGCACTTCTCTAGAACATCTATAGTGCCCTTGTTAAAAATCTTCTCCACAGCCTACATGCTTCCAGGCCATCAGCTCAAATATAGACAAGAATATTTCTCCAAACATATTAAGTGAGAGATAGTCATCTCAGCAGGAGAACAGAAAATGTGCAAGAACATTTGGGCTCTACCTTTATAATATACCATGCCAACAGGAGCGTGAAGACTGAATTAGTCTTGAAGAGTGACAATAATCACTAGCAAATGACTATTGCTGCCACGAGAAAATGGAGATGAACAAGTTCTGCATCAGACACTTTGCTAACTGCAGAGGTAAGGACAAGAAAACAGACCCACAATGGGATACAGGAGAAGTATCCAAATGCATAGCTAAGCACAGTCAGAAACTTTGTAAGAAGTGTTTTAGAAAAAAAATCTAAGATGAGCCACTTCAAATTCAGGTGAAATGAAGCTGACAGTCTGCTTCTACAAGGGTTTACTGCCCATGAACTCGTCAGAAACTTATTCCAAGTCTTTGAGAGCACACCTGCTTAAACTTGTTCCCAACCCCCTCCCCACCCCACTCAAACTCTCAGCTACCAAAATCCCCTAAATTAGCAGAGTGGCAATTATTTTTGTTACATACCACCAAGGGGATCGGGGCATTTTAAAATAGTATAAGGGGCAAGGTATTTGCCTTGCACGTGGGTAAGTACAGTGGATAAGGTGTTTGCCTTAGCGTGTGGTCCATTCTGGTTTAATCCCAGGCATCCCATATGGTCCCCTGAGCACCACAAGGAGTAATTCCTGAGAGCAGAGCCAGGAGTAAGCCCTGAGCATCACTGAGTGTCATGATTCCAAAAACCAAAAAAAAAAAAAGGAGGTATGTTAAGGCTTAAAAATAACTATTGGAGGGATTGTGGACTCCCTCTCAAGGTCCCAGGCTCAAGGGACCGCCTATGGATTCCATAGCCTTAACATTACTTGGGGGGGGTCAGGAGGTAATCATGGCAGCAGAAGCCAACCCCCCCAATACTGTCCCCCTGACCTGTAGGTGGATATCGGGAATGATAAGTAAGGCAAAAGGTTCCTGAAGGTTATTCTTTAACGTTTACTTTGTTTCATCTCGCTGTTCTCTGCAGGAATCGCTCCTGGACCTCTCTCTGTCTCTCCTCCGCTGGTTTCTTCAGCAGGCTGTTCTGTCTTGCGGGGCGGGTAAGGGGGGGACGGGTGGTCTGTGCAGGCTCCTCTTGTCAGGGTCTCTCACTTCCAGATGCCTATGTTCAAGTCTTCACTTTTCTGGTCCCTCTCCCAGGACTTCTCCTATCAAGACTCCTTTTCCTTAGGCCTTTTCTGCTAAGGGGGTTTTCTCTTCAGGGCTTCTTTAATCTGGACTCCTCGGTTAGGAGCCTATCTATTTCCCTGGTTACATTGTTTCATCTTTTGCTACTATGTCTTATGTCTCTGAATCCCTATCTAATTCTTTGAGTTCCTCCATTTGCACCAGAGGCCGCTGCTCTCTCAGTCTAGAAACCTCCCCCAGCGTGCTCTCCCTGGGCCCCTATTTATAGTCTCAGCCAGGTGAAGAACCCTGGCCTCAACTATCTTTTTTTTTTTTTTAAATATAAAGATATACAATAAAAGTTCATATTTGGGTTTTGGTAAACAGTGTTGCAGCACCCACCCGCCCCAGTCCCATCTCCCACCGCCCCCCGTTCCCTCCCCTTCCCCGCCCTCTGGCGGTTCTTGATTTCTTCCATTTCTCTCTCTTTCTCTTTCCTTCCTCCGACTATGATTACAGTAATTAAGGGTTTTGTTCTTTCTCTTTTATCTCCGTCTAGGTTGGCATTAGTACCTCAAATTGTTAGCCACTGTTCCTTTTCTTCTTACGCCTCTGATCCCACCGTTTGTGATAATTCCCCTTTAGCCTCCTGTATATTTTCATTTTGATAATGGTATTATACTTTTTACGTAATCATTCTTATCTCTCTTCTTCCCTGTTCTTTTACCAGCTTTTTCCAGTCTGTTTCATTTTGCTTCAATACTGCTCTACATAAAAGTAGGTGGTGTTTCCCTTTTTTTTGCTCCCAGTTCAGATGTTCTCAATGGGGTTCAATTTCTAGTCTTTGAGGAAGTCCATTTTCCAAGCTCCGGCATTCCCACCCGAGGTCCCCCCCACGCCAGCACTTGTTGTTCTTGTTCTTTTGAATATGTGCATCTCTGTGGTAAGTGGTATCTCTTGTTGTTTTGATTTGCATCTCTCTGTGATTAGTGTGTGAGCATTTTTTCATACGTTTTGCCTTCTTTCTTCCTGGCTGAGTTTCTGTTCATTTCTTCTCCCCTTTTTGATGGGGTTGTTTGTTTTCTTCTTGTAAAGTTCTACCAGTGCCTGATATATCCTGGATATTAACCCCTTATCAGATGGGTATTGGGTGAATATTCTTTCCCACTGTGGACTGCTTTTGTATCTTAGTTACTGTTTCTTTTGAGGTGCAAAGCTTTTTAGTTTCTGTAGTCCCATTGTTTATCTTTTCTTCTAGTTGCTTTGTTGTGATGTTTCATCTTTGAAGATGCCTTGCTTCAATGTCTGGAGGGTTTTTCCTATATTTTCTTCATGTACTTTATGGATTCAAGTCTGATATTGAGATCTTTAATCCACTTTGATCTGATTTTTGTGCATGGTGTTAGACACAGGTCCAAATTCTTTTTACATGTCGCTGCCCAGTTTTCCCAGCACCCTTTTGAAGAGGCTTTCCTTACTCCATTTTAGACTCGTTGCACCTTTATCAAAGATTAAATGATCGTGTTTGAGGTTGGGTGTCAGGATACTCAATTCTATTCCATAGGTGCGGGTCTGTTTTTATTCCAATACCATGCTGTTTTAATTACTACTGCCTTGTAGTACAGTTTGAGTTGGGTAAGGTGATGCCTCCCATCTTCTTTCCGGGATTGCTTTAGCTATCCTTGGCCTCAACTATCTTAAGAGACGTTGGGAGGTGCTGTGCCTTTAAGATCCCACTGAGGCATGCAGAGCATGTTGTCGGATCTTTTCCTGTTTCTCAGATTGTTCACAGAATTTATGTCCTCCTCACCCCTATGTTGTGTGCATGGTGTTCATTTAAAATACAGTTGGACTCATTCCTTTTTGTGTCCTTGTGTATCTCACTGTTTTTGTGTCTCCCAGGTGGTCCACAGACCAGTTCCAGGGACGCTTGTCTCAGGGATGCTCGCCTCATGGTTTCATGCTCCACACAGAGGTACACGTTTGTTGGGTAACACAACCTCCACCTTCATTTTTTTAAAATAAAATTTATTATACCACTGTGAGATATACAATTACAAGGATGTTCATAATTGGGTCTCTGTCATACAGTGTGCCAGCACCCATCCCTCCATCAGTGCCCTTCCCACCACCCACATACAAACACTCCCCACCCAACCCCAGCCTGTCCCTATTGCAGTCACATTTTCTTTCTCTTTCTGTCTCTGTCCCTGTATTTCTCTCTCTCTTCTCTTACACTTTGTGGCTTGCCTTTCAGATATTAATGGTTTATGATGTCTCTGTGTGCATATTCAATAGTGAGTACTAGTGTGACATCATAACTCCCCATTCCCCATAACATCTCCAGTTTGTTGCAACTAGAATGATCTTTACAGTGCATAAATGTGAAAGATCCTGGGAAGGACATGGTCCTAAATTCCATTATTGTCTAAGATTGTTGTGCAGCTGCTCTGTGGCTGCACCCAGCACAGCTGTGGGTCTGGAGTATCTCTCTTCCAGCTGTTGGCTGTGGTGGCTGGGAGCTCGCAGCCACGCCTTACCGACATGGAGGTGGAGGAATGGGTGGAGGAGCCCAAATCCCTGCTCCAAGTCTGGCCAGCATAGCCCCCTGCATGCTGAGCAAGCTCTAGGAGCTATGTAGGACACGGCCAGGGGCTGACCGAGACTTTTACCATCCTCCGAATTCCATGGGCCGCTCCACATCTCCACCTTCTTTGATCCATCTACTCCAACCCATGATGTTCAATAATAACATGCTTCCCAAAGTCAAACCTGAGGAAAAGAGACACTCAGAAATGTTCCTCTTTCACCCTCTCACTCCCTACACTTGCTTCCCCTTCTCACCCTGTAGGTCAACAACTTAATTTCCCTATCTTTTGTGTGTGTGAAGCTGAGCAGTTAAATGGTGATTTTCTTGTTTCCTTCTGTTTCTTAATGAATGGTCCTGCATATGATTATGTTTTGGTTTTCCAAATCAGAGCATCTCTGGGATATCATCACACACCAATTAAAGGGGGACCTCTAATTCTTCTATACAATGTGACAATATTCAGTGGGCATTGGCAGCAGAGTTGCTTCAGCACTCTCCTACACTTGCAGCTGAGGCAGTTTCCAATATTTTGCTGTGATAAGGCCATGTGAACAAAATTGTATATGTATTATTTTAATCAATTGTCACTTGAATCACTTGTCTTCCCATTGTTCATCGATTTTCTGGAGCGGGCACCAGTAACATCTCCTTATGTCCTGTCAAATGCTAGTGTAGCCCAAGGGTATCTGCTTGCTCCAGGAATATGGTGAGACTCGAACCATTCCTTCAGGTCATGGGAATGAGGTCTATAATTGTTGCTGTTTTTTGGCATATCAAATACAACACAGGTAGCTTGCCAGGCTCTGCTGTGTGGGTGGTATACTCTCAGTAGTAGGCTCTCATCTCTTGTATTTACTGATGAACCACATGGCCACAATGCAGCAACGTGCAACAGGAAGATATCAGCTTTTCTCTTGGGTGGAGCTCTGATGAGCTGTGGAGTTCGGATGTTGAAAATGACTGCCCTCATGGTGTGGAAGTTCCTCTGGCTTCTTGCAAGGTTCTATTGGAATGGCAGGCCAGGACTAGAATTTGCCTTCCCTCCAGGGTGCCTCATGATCAGCTGAGCACTGAGAGAACCAGTAGCAGCTTTGCCCTGTGTATCTGAGTCTCTGGATTAAGCATACCTGGGCTTGAAATAGGTTTCACTATAGGGTGGGACTCTGACGAGCAGGACTTGAGATTGGCTTTTCTCTTGGGTGGAGCTCTGATGAGCTTTGGAGCTGTGTATATTATTTTGATATACTTCACTATTCATATATGTTACAAGGAGTCAACCCAGAAATTTGTAATCACTCCCCAGTAGTTTCACTGATACTAAAAGACTTATATGGAGTATCACTGTATCACTGTCTTCCGTTGTTCATAGATTTGCTGGAGCGGGCATCAGTAGCATCTCCATAAGTCTTGTCACAAGCAAGTGTAGCACAAGGGCATCTGTTTGCTCCAGGGACAGGAAGAGCCTCAAACCATACTTCAGGTCATGGAATTGAGGTTCATAATTGTTACTAGTTTTTGTTTTCTTTTTTGGGGTCACACCCGGCATTGCTCAGGGGTTTTTCCTGGCTCTGCACTCAGGAATCACTCCTGGCAGTGCTTGGGGACCATATGGGATGCCGAGGATAGAACCGGGGCTGGCACAGGCCAGCCGCGTGCATGGCAAATGCCCTACCCACTGGACTATTGCTCCGGCCCCAGTTTTTGACATATCAAATAAAACACGGGTAGCTTGCCAGGCTCTGCCGTGTAGGTGGTATACTCTCAGTAGAAGGCTCTCATCTCGAGCATTTACTGATGAAACTTAAAGGGGAAAGATCAGGTTTTCTCTTGGGTGGAGTATCCCAGGGCCTCACTCTTATGCATCTGTTGGCAACAGCCAGCTGCAACATGCTATCCACAGTTTGGGGTAAGGGTGGGAGAAACAAGGTTTGTACATGGAAAGAGAACAACCACTGTGGTGGATACAGAAGCTGGACAACAACTGTTTCCAGAACTGGCTTTATGACCTTGGTAGCTGCATGGGAAATGGTCAGTACCAGCTGGAGGAAGAGGTGGTGAAGGGAACCATACATATGGCAAATACAGGCCGTTCTCTGCTTCACTTTGTGTTGGGTTGGAAGGATCACTTTAGCATAAATTCCTTGACTCTGGTTCAAATGTTGATACATAAATGATTTTGTAATATATTGCTCAATTTCCTTCCATGGGGTTTGGGTCATTTGCATTCTCAATAACAATCAATGAAAGTTCCTTTTCCCTCGTAGTCTGAACTGCAAATTACATTGTAAAGCTTTTGACTTTTTTCCAGTCTAGCGGGTGAGACGCAGTATGTAGTTTTCATTTGAGTCTTGGATTATAAAGTTTAATGTTTTTTACAGGCTGAAGAATCATCGTAATCTCTTTGTAAGTAGCTTGCTTATATTTTTTGTTATGGTTTGGTTTGGGGCCATACCCAGTGGTGCTCATGGCTTACTCCTGGCTCTGTGCTCAGGGTCATTCCTGGTGGTGCTGGGTGGGGAAAGGGCACATAAAGTCATATGGAGTGCTGGGAACTAAATCTAGGTCAGTTACATATAAGGCAACTACCTTATTCACTGTACTAGTCTTTACCCATCATCCTTATCTTTTGTCTAGTTACCTAAGGGATATTTCTACCCTCAGTTTTGGTAATTGAGTTATTTTTTTGTTTGTTTGTTTTGGGGCAATACCCATCTGTGCTCAGGGATTACTTCTGGCTCTTCAGTGAGGAACTACTCCTGGTGGTACTTGGGGTACTATATGGGGTGTTATGGAATGAACTTGTGTATGCATGTTACAAACGTTTTTCTTGTGTAGCTTTATTTGAATTTATTATAAATTCATTTAACGAAATTAAACTTTGTTTTTACTTATTGAAATTTGTCATTCTCCAATTATATCAGGATGTTTAGTTATAATTAATTATAATTAGAAAGGGTATAGCAGAACTTATCTATTTTGTAGATAGAATTTCCTGGGGATATAGATGAGTTCTGTTAAATTTGCTTTCTCATGAAGGAATTGTGACTAAGGGCCTGATGGTTGTTGGATGAGGGAAGGTTACTAGAAATATCAAGTCATGAGGAGAATCTCAGAAGTCTCAGTCCCACCTACATGCTGCAGAGGTGCGAGAGAGATGGGAAATGATCCTCTTTATGTGATGAAAACTCCAAAAGAATACCCAAAATACAAGGTTTAGAGAGCTGTACTGGTAGACATCTCGGTACAGGAAGGAAAGGAATAATGTACACCTTCACCCATGGAAACAGCAGCTCTTGTGCTTAGGAACCTTCCAGACCTTCTCTATATCTCTTCATCTAGTTGTTCATCTGTATTCTCTACAACTTCCCTTCTGGTACATCAACTGTAGCAAATCAACTGTTTGCTGATTTTTTGTGAGTTGCTCTAGTTCATTATGGACCCTGAGGAGGGTAATTGTAGACATCTCTGATTTGTAGCTGAAGTAGCCCAAAGTTGCGGGTAACCCAACAATCTATATATTTGTTATTGGCATCTGGAGGCAGGGGTTGGGAGGGGGCAATCTTTGTAAACATGCTGATAACCGATGGAATATGTACTAATTAATACTGTGACTACAATCAGCAATTATTCCTGGCAGTTCTCGGGAACCATATGGGATGCCAGGGATTGTACCTGGGTTGACTGTGTGCAAGGCAAACACCCTACCTGCTGTACTATCACTCTGGCCCCTTGAGATTCCTTTTTGGCATTGGAAAACCCACACATCTGAAATGTTTTATAGTGTCAGCGTATAAAGGAGCCAAACACAGGAATTTTCTCTAGTCATTGATTTACTTAGAATTTATAGCATGTACCAGACACTATTTGTAGTTCAATGCTGTTCTTTTTAGTCATTCAGTGTAATTTTGGAAATAAAAAAAAATTGGATTACATAATCCCTGAATCAAGTCAGTGAAAAGCTCTGTAAATGAGTTTTAATATTTAAATAAAACTTAAAGATTTTGACTACATATAGCACAGCGTCTGAATTAGGTGTCACAGTGCAGTAGAGTGGTCATTTGTTTCTAGTATCAATTCTCAACCTTTGTTAAAATGCTGACTTTTGATTTTAGAATTAAAATTCTTGTGTAGAAATTGAAGGTGCATGGCTCCTTGGCATTTTATATTCCTGATAATCATTTTGGATGTATGGAGTCATTAGATCTCTCTGAAAAGCCTGAGCTTAAAGAAGCAGGACACTGTGTGTGAAATATATATTCACTTCATGGATATGTAGAAAAAGTGCTATCCTTATATTGATAATAAAATAAAATTCAGGCTTTCAACTACATGCAAAGCATGGTAGACCTATTTGAGTAAAAGGTTAGGGAAAGAAACGATCGATCCAGGCTCTCTGCCATACTTCGATACTGCATATTTGGCTATATTTTTATGTCAGGCAGTGTAAGAAATATTTGCTTTCATTTTTCTGGAGCTTATTCATTGAATCTTCTGATCCAGATTGGTTTTCATCTGTCCACTCCTTTGTCTCACAGAACAGAGCCTATTGTGGTTCTAATCTCTGTTATGCATGTTCATTGTAAATACAATTCCAGGCATAGAGAGCCTACCTGGGCATATTTTTCTATGAGATAATAAAACCTCACTGTGCAAGAACCTCATTTCCAGGGCGAGTTTATGGTCTTTGCAGTTTTAAAATTTTATGTTAACCTGGCATTATGGATGGGGATCTCTCGTCTTTACTGTGAGCTATGGCAGTATATAACTACCATAGAAAAGCCGAGATGTGCAGAGGCTTGTTGGAAAAGATTTGAATATCTGCCCTCTGGCTTTTTCTGGCTCTCATATGTATTTCATAAACTAGAACCTAGTAGGATTTCATTTTTGGTGAAATGTGCCTTTTACTAAATGATGCTTACAGATAACACATTCATCAATTAGCACTTGGGGTTTTGATGAAATCATTTTGCAAGCAATTTCACTTTCCTGGCCGTTGAAGAGTATATTTTGAAAGGAAAAATATGTTTTGGCAATTGAGCACTTTGAGCTTCTTTTGCAGTTTATCCAAATCTATGCAAATTGCAATGTGATATTTAATACACAGGTGCGCCTTTTGATTGTGGAACCTACCACCTTATGCTATGATAAGACACATATCAAGCATTGCTAATAAAAGCCTCAAAGTCAGACTGACACTATTGAGGTGTTAAACATCTTTATTGACTTAGTAGTCTAATCTGGATATGTTTCTTTCATTTGTCTATTTAAAACTTTTGTACCCCCGTTTTATTCATTACTCATTCACATTTTTATGATTACATTTGATTACTTATCTTTCTAAGGTAATTGCTCCAGACCTTTACTTTGGCAATTCCCAGATCTGATTATCATCTCACAGATCCCTCGATTGTCCCGACTCATCCTTCAACTTCAGATGAGGACCTTGATCTGGTGACTCAAGTCCCAGAGGACTTGGTAATGGAAGATGGTGGTAGGTGATGTTGTCTTTTCCATTGAGGCTCTTTGAATAATACTTTTTACTCTTCTTACTACTTTCCTGGCAAAACATTTAATATTTTTGCTGTTATATTATTGTACCTGTATTGCATTGACCTGGTAATAATTACCCAGAAATAGTTAATAAGATTTTTTAGAACTTGAACAGATTATTGTTTTTAATACAATGATAAAAAGCTAATCCTATTTAAGTTGTTTCACTTGAAACTAAATTATTGAAATTTGAGTGAAAATAATATCTTAATATAATGATGTTATTGACATCTTAAAAAACTGACTTTCTCAGCATATTATTTTTAAGTGTGTTTTCTAAAATTGTCATTAATAATCAAAAGTAACCATAGAGGTGTTTATATTCATCAAATTCACTGAAAAGAAAGGTTGCTAGAGTAATCATTTATTTTTATCTTTACTTATTCCTGTGTAACGATTTTGTTGTTTTATGTACAAACGCCTGATCCAAAAGGCTATTTATTTTAGTTGAAATCCGGACTTCTCTCTCGTCAGAACTCCACCCAGCAGACCAGCCTATCACAGCCTGGCTCAGTGTGGCCATAAGCGGCCACGCGGTTCATCAATAAATGCTGGACTTAGAGATGACTACAAGAGTATGCTACCTGCACGGCAGAGCCTGGCAAGCTACCCGTGTTGTATTTGATATGCCAAATACCAGTAACAATTATAGACCTCATTCCGAATGGATTGTGGCTCTTTATGTTCCTGGAGCAAGCAGATGCCCTTGGGCTCTACTAGCATGAGACAGGACATATGGAGATGTTACTGGGGCCCGCTCGAGCAAATCGATGAACAACGGGAAGACAGTGATACAGTGATACAGTGAAATAAATACCTTTAAAATTTTGTGATTAACTTTAGATGAACATGCATTTTGGAGGGTGGTGGGAGTAGAGCAAGAAGTGGTTATTTAATTAGTTATGTGTAGTTTCCCCTCGTCAGTGTTTTACACATTCATATATGATGTCACATATTTTATCCATTTTCCAATAATAGATCTCTTCTGCTATGCGAATGCTCTTTCCCTGAATAAATGATGCTAATTAAGTATTTTTTGCTTAGCATTACAAAAAATATATAGTGCATTCTTTTCAAACAAGAAATCCAGACATGGGACCGGAGCAATAGCAAAGTGGGTAGGGCATTTGTCATGTAGGCAGCTAACCCGGGGTTCCATCCCTGGCACCCCACATGGTCCCCTGAGCACCTCCAGGAGTAATTCCTGAGTGTAGAGCCAGGAGTAACCCCTGAGCATTGCTGCGTGTGACCCAACAAGCAAAAAAGAAAAAAAAAAAGAAATCCAGACATTATGGGATGGAAGAGATGAATTCATGACTCAGTGACCTCAGATGTAACATCCCTTTGGGTTTTTATGATCATGGAATGGCTGTGATCAATCTATCCATTGTACTTACTTTGAAGTCAAGAAGAGAGGTAAAGAACCTACTGTTAGCTTACGATTTATGAACTAAATATGCAACTATCTCTCTAGATCTGTAAGCTTAAGACATCAATGTTGTAAGCTTTCTTTTTGAAATATAGTCCACCCTCCAAATCAGTCATCTGACCTGTTTCTTTTTTTTTTTTTTTTTTTTTTTTGGGGGGGGGAATAAAAAAAAACCACCTCTTTTTTGAAATAAATCCCAAAAAGAAAGTCTATAAGATATATTTTATTAGTCAATTATTCAGTACATATTTATTTAAGAAATTCTAAAGTGTTTCATTATTTTTGGTATTTTTAAATGTTTATAAATTATTTTTGGTATTTTTAAATGTTTAGAATAATAAAATCAAGATATTTATTATGTTCTCTTTCATCCAGATGTTGTTAAAGTCTCCCACCCTCACTCCAATGAGGCTTTCCCATTTATCTGAGGTATCACTTACAAAAGAGCTTTTCATGATCACATGGGTTTACTTGGAAAGTGCTCATTCACAAAGCATATACACATCATGTTTATTGCAGTACTTTTTATATAATAGCCAAGATCTGGAAGCCACCCATGTCCAACAACATAAATGGATAAAGAAGATGCGGTCTATATATACAAAGTAATAAAAAAAATGAATCTTTTTTTTTTTTTTTTTGCTCAAAGTAAATGGAACTGGAGGGGTCATGTCAAGTGAAATAAGTGAATTAAGTGAGAGAAAAGGTAAAAATTCAATAATAAATATTCTTATTCCTATATAGGTACAAAAGAAACAAAATATGGTAATAGGCAAAACAAAATGGAAATGCTCTTAGAGTCCAACCTGCTGACTTGCTGAGCTGTGGTTACAAGAATGGTAGGGTAAACAAGGTTATAAGAATAGGAAGGACGGGCTATGTATTGTTCCTTTTGTGGTAGCTGTTATGTGTTCAAAGTATTCTCTTCTGGGAGGCTGAGATCCTATCTTTAAAAATAGTTATAGGGGTGAGGTGGAAGAGAAAAAAATAATTATAAAAACTAATGTTATCTCTGGAGCCAGAGTGATAGCATAGCCATTATGGCACTTGTCTTCCATGCTGCAACCCAGGTTTGATCCTTGGAATTCCATATAGTCTCCTGAGCCCACCAGGAGTGAGTCTTAAGAGCAGTCAGGAGTAAGCCCTGAGCGAGCACCACCTAGTATGGTCCTCAACAGCCCTCTGTCAGCGCCCCGCCCCGAAACCACAACAAAAACCCAATTTTTATAACAGAAAAATAAAGATATAAGTCATTATTGAGAGAGAGAGAGAGAGAGAGAGAGAGAGAGAGCTGGAGAGAGATTGGCTTAGTTCTCTGACTAAAGAAGTCAGAGAATACACTTTTGCCACATCGTTTAAGGCTTGCAGGGATTCTCAAAGAAAACTGTCATCTAAGATGGATTATGGGGTCAACAGAAATTCTGATGAGATTTGTTTTTGTAGTGATTAGAGGAAATGGGGCAGAATTTCTCTATTGCCTTAAATATTCTGGAAAGCAAAAGTCCGTCTTACTTTAGGACTGTTGAAATAGAGATCTTCAATCCTTCACATAAGGGAATAATCTTCACAACTGAAAGTCTGCTCAGGGGCTACTCCTGGCTCTAAGCTCAGAAATCACTCCTGGTGGTGCTCAGGGGACAATATTGGATGCTGGAGATAGAACCCAGGTCGGCTGCATGTAAAGGCAAGTTCCCTACATGCTGTACTATTGCTCCAGCCCAAGAGAGGAAAATTTTATATTATATTTAAGAAATTTTCTCCTAAATTTTTTTGTGAGTTTTTTTTTTTGTTTGTCACACCTAGCAGTGCTCAAGGTATATTCCTGTCTCTGTGTTCAAGGATCACTCTTGGCAGGTTGGGGTGAGGAACAAATGGGGTGCTGGGCATCAAACCTCTGCATGCAAGGCAAGTGTATACATGGCTCCTATCTTCTGTACTATCACTCTGGCCCTTCTCTTAAATGTTTTTGGTAATGCTTCCTATGAAAAATGTCTTTGTCATTGACATTTAAAACTATAATTCAAAATGGCATTGCTGGTATATTTGTTTGTTATTTTTGGAGTGTGGATTTGGTTCACACCTGGTGGTGTTCAGGAATTATTCCAGTCTGTTCTTGAGGAAATAAGCCAGGAATTGTGTGAGACCAAGGACTGAATCCAGGTCTCTTGTATGCAAAGCATGATCCTAGTCTATTGATCTGTCTCTCCGGCCAATTTTCTCAGTTTAAATGTTCATTTGATTTTCTTATTTGATTTTGTTTTGTTTTTTGGGCCACACCCTAAGGTATTTAGGACTTTCTCCTGACTCTGCAGTCATGGATCACTTCTGGTGGGACGAGTGGGGCAATATGTCATGCAAAAGATAGAATCTACTTGGACTGTATACAAGGCAAGCACCTTACAAATTCTGCTCTCTGGTCCCCCAAGTTCTTTTTTGATCTCTTTGGTAAAGCTCATTGTTGGAATTAACATCCTCTCCCAAATACACAGATGCATTAATGAATGGAATGTAAATACATGCAGAGGGAATTCTTAGCATAAGATTTAAAGGTCTCAATCAGAGATCTCGGTCTTCAGGAAAGGCAAGACAGCTCATTGGCTTTCTGGGTTGGATCTTCTTAGGTGGGTTTTTTTTTTGGTGTTTATATGGACCTGCACTTTGAAATCTGTGGAATTCAAAAGAACTCTGAAAGTTTTTGCATGATTCTTTTTTCCTCCTCAGCATGCTCTAGCATCTCTGAGAGTCTCAAATGTTCTAGGTGTCTTCCATGCCTCACCTGCTTTGTGGTCTCTCCTAAGCAAACAATGACCCACTACTGACAGCATGATTCCCTCCTATGAGGGAAAACTAGATGCACTTGAGAAGAGAAAGCAACATTGATCCCAGATCTTGAATGAGGTGAATAAATACTCCATGTTACTCTGGTCTGATGATTGTGAATTTTTCTGTGTTATGGTAGAGAATGACTATCAGTATATCATGTCTAAGGAAGGAAAATTGGAATGAAGGGGACTTTCGTATTATAATGTCTTGAATTGTTGGGAAAACTGGACTGTATGATCCCCTTCAAAAGTGTTTAAACTCTTTTAGTTCGGTTTGGGGCCACAATTGCCAGTAGTTTGGGCTAATTCTTGGTTTTTCACTCAGGATCAGTTCTGGTGGGGTTTGGGGAACCATATGGAGTGCCAGGGGTCAAACCCTGGTTGGCTGAATGCAAGGCAAGCACCTTACCCACTGTACTGGCAATCTGGCTCCCCTTCTAAGATGTTTAAATCATTCTCCCTTTCTAGGTTGACAATTATTTCATGACCCCTAAAAACAATGTATTACTCTTTCAATGAGTAGTATGTCAGTTAATTTGATGATTAACATGCAATCTGCTATGTCATGTTAATGAATTTGTAATTTTCATGAACCTTAGGCCAATTTTGAGTTTTATCAACTTTGCTGTTTGAAATTAAAATGAAAATAGCAATGTTTATTTTTTCTTCTTGCTACAAACCAACTAATTAATTTCCTCTGGATAATGATAATTATACCAAATTCCTATCATGTTTCTGAACAGAGCACAGCTGGCACTTGGGTAATTACAAAGACTTGGTTTTATGTGGTGACATTAAGTCCTTCTCTAACTCGGGAAGTGTTTTCTGTATATATGGTTGCCTCAGTTTATTCATTCTTAATTTTGCCTCAATGAATGTCTCAAATCGGGAACAATGCTTACATTAATAAATTAATGTCAATGGGAGACACTCAACACTATACTTTTTGAGAGTAGTTTTGTCTTGCTCATACTGCGAAACTGTGACCCTGCCCTGAGTTTTTCCCTAACACAACATAGTGGGTTGTGATGTACACCTGATCCAAATTGGCTAAATTATATTATTTCTCCAGGAAATTTAGAATTGGGAATCTGGAGAATGACTGTCCTTTCTCCAGTGTGCATGCCTTTGATGTCGGTGGGCCCGACAGTGGCTTATGCGAGGCTGGAGGAGAGAGGTGGTCACTTTCTCCCAGTCTAACTCTGCCACCTGAACCCACTGAGAAGACTAGGCCTTACCCAAGCCTGGCAGGAACCTGTCTTTACCTCTCAGAAAATGACATTCTGGAAAAGATGAGCAGTGAAGGTAAAAGAATTTTATTTGGAGGCTTTTAGGAAGGTGAAGGAGGAGAGAAAGTGAGAGAGAGAGAGAGAGAGAGAGAGAGAGAGAGAGGGGAGGGAGGGAGGGAGGGAAGGGAGGGAGAGAGAGAATACTTGTCCAAAGAAGAAACGTGGGCGCTGCGTATCTCACATAGTATAAGCACACTTCCTTTGCTCAGGGTAGCTTTTATAGGTTTTTACCAAGCTGTCCCCCTTGTGGCTTCTATCTAGGTAAAAGTCTGTGGCTAGGTCAGTTGCCAACAGGGTAGGAGGGGTGTAGAGTTGGAGTGGTCTTCTTTCAAAACCCCTTTTCTTGACCTTTATCCCTGCTTGATCTTCTCTTGGAGGGTGAGTCCAGCCTTCTCTGGTCTGGGCTAACTCCAGGTAAATGTCTTATCAGGAACTGGCTCCTGTGTCCACAAGTGGGTCTGGGCAGCCTTAGGGCTAGTAGTTCTATTCCCAGAAAGTTCACTGTCATTGGGCCCTTCCCTGTCTGCCTGCCTATGTCACTTTGAATTGAATTACATACAAACTTTGTTCAGATATCTTCTCTCACACAAAACGATTTTTTAAGGAGAGTAAAAAAGAAAGCAGACATGCAAAGAAAAGATAGAAGGTTCTAGAGAAAACGGTTTGGATGGCCTTCAGTTTCTGGTTCTAGCCCTCACGGGGTTTGGTGATGAGATATTTTTGTGTTCCTATAATACATATTTTTCAAGTTGGTTTCTGTTACTTGTGTAGGGAAGCAGAAATCTGCTACCCCCAAATATGTCTTTGGTAGGTTAATTTCGTAGGAGGGGCCATCAAGGCAGGACAAAAGTTGCTTTTTAAAAGTGATATTTATATGTAGCCTGTCCCTCAAAGTGTTGCAGGTGTGGCTGCGGTGCCAGGCTGTGTCGGCAGGTGGCAGACAGGAGACAGGCTTCCCTGGGATGAACCCAGAGCCAGAGCAGAGCCTGGCAAGCTACGGGTGGTGTAGTCAATATGCCAAAAATAGTAATAATAATGGACCTCATTTCCAATGAATGGAGACATTACTGGTGCCTCACTGGTGCCTGGAGCAAATGGATGAACAACGGGAAGACAGTGACAAGTGACATTTACATGTAAATGTCTTTTAAAGATGTCTCCTTACAAGATCTTAAGTATTAAACTTAAATCCACAGACCCTTGTTTCACTGGACCTTCTTTGGTAAGCTTCCTAGCTGCCCATGACTTCTTCATTCCAAAGTCCTTTGTGTTGGCTAACAACCTCAATGGTGATGTTTGGAGTCACATGAATGTGTCATTCAGTTTTTCTAGGTTTCTCCAAGGTTATACAGGAGATAAATATTTTATTACTAATTTCTTCTTTTTTTTTTCTTTTATCTGACCTCTGTACCCAACTCTTGGTCAGCTCATACAAACATTAAGTATGCCTTCTCCCAGCAATTAGAAATGCTCATGAATAAAAGCATAAATGACAGAGAAATTGTTTATGTTTTATTCATTAAAAATACAGTTTGCAAAGCAGTATGCAGAATGGAATCTACATTAAAATCATAAATATATGAAAAATGCAGTGTGCAAAGAAACATTCCTTAGGGTTAACTATAGTACAGTTGAGTTGTAACTTTACACAAAATTTTCTCTTTATATACTTTTAATTTTCCAAATTTGCTATAGTATATAAAAATCAATTTCTAAAAATTTACTTTTAATCAGGACCACACCAGCAGTGCTATGTGGTAATTCCAAGGTCAACAGGGCCACACTTAGGGTGCTGGGGGGTAGAATACAGGGTTGGAGATCATGCTCTGGACTCACAAGTACAAGGCAAGTAGTACACTTGTGTCAGATTCTTGGCCCTAAAAAGTAAAATTTTAACTTAGTTTATTTATTTAAAAATTGGGGGGGGGAATGCTCAGGGGGTTATTCCTGACTCTGCTCAGCAATCACTCCTGGCAGGACTTAGGGCCCATATGGAATGCGACAGATTGAACCCAGTCTATAAAAAGTTAAATTCCTGGGGCCGGGCGATAGCCCAGCGGGTAGGGCATTTGCCTTGCACACGGCCAGCCTCTGCCGGCCTAAGTTCGATCCCCAGCATCCCATATGATCCCCGAGCACCGCCAGGAGTAATTCCTGAGTGCAGAGCAAGAGTAGCCCCTGAGCATTGATTGCCGGGTGTGACCCAAAAAAAGGCAAAAAAAAAAAAAGTTAAATTCCTAATGGAAAAAAAAAACCTTAACTGTTAAAATAGAATTGTCATTCTTTATTGATTCTTAAAAAAAAAAGGAAGTACTGGAAACTTGTTTGAATTGGATCTTCCCTTGTGGGGTTCAGACACTGAGTGCTCCTCGGGGAGCATTTATCCAGGAAGACTGTTGCTTAGTGGAAGAGTGCTGGTATTGCAAGTATGAGGCCTTGGGTTCAATCCCCAGTACCCTTCCCTAGTTCAAAGTCAGTACTCAAAAAAGTGGACTGGCACTTGTTTGTGGTCCAAGGAAACCAGCGGTTAGTAGGAATTGGATTAGTGCCCTGATTTGGAGAAAATACTAGTTTTGAACTCTGACTCTGCTCTTTTTTCTGAGGACTTGGAAAACTGTTAATCTCTGAAGCTTTTAGCTTTCTCATATGCAAGATGCTGCTTTCCCTTCAGGGTTATGAGAACAAAGCATGAGATAACATTGTACTAATCACTCAGCAGAGTTATTGGTTCATAGTAAGAGGTTCTGGTATTATTAAGACTGTTAGGTGAAAGATCCTCCAAGTGAATTCCATAATCCTTTTACTTTACCTGCTCTTCCTTAAGCAAATCACGCCCATTCTGACCTTTCTTATTTCAGTGTACACTTGACATGTTCTTCTATTTCTATCAATGCTAGAAGTAATTAAACCAGTGCCTCTCACACCTTATGACCTGTAAGTCTTATTCAAATGTAGAAACTGTGTTCCTAAGTCTTTAGATCTTTAGTAGAGTTAAATATGTGTTTGTCTTCATCCCCAGACGAACTCCCTACAGTGGAATCTTGGTGGACCCAGGAAAGCTGTCAACACCAGCACAGTGACACATACAGTATTCAGCCAATAACTGTCAACTGATTAAACTGAATAAAAAAGAGTAAAATGATATCTCAAAATATTGTTGTGTTTTATGAGGATATTCACTTGGAAATTGTAAACATTGATTATTTCCAGTGTATGTGTGTGTGTGTGTGTGTGTGTGTGTGTGTGAGTGGGGTAATGATATTTTTTTTTCTTTAAAAAATTCATTTTAGTATGTATTACAAGCCACAATGTGTAAGAGAAGGGAGAGACAGAGAGCGAGAGAGTCAGAGAGAAAAGAGATAAAGAGCCTCTGCTGGGGAGGGGGGAGAGGGAATTGGGACGCTGTATGACTGAAGCCCAATCATGAACATTTTTCTAATTGTATATCTCACAGTGGTATAATAAAGATAATTAAAAAATTCATGTTGCATTATATAATAAATACAATTATATATGCAGATATATAATATGCAATCCTTCCTTGGTAATATATATTGAATCACTAAGTCAAGATGGGATATTTTATATATATATATTATCTTGTTTCTATTATATATTTTATTAATGACAAACTTTCTCAATGTTTGATTTTTAAATGTTTATCAAGATACTGTGGTTTACTGTACTATTGGTAGTTTTATGCATACATCATAGTACCCAGTGCCCTCCACCAAGATCCCAGGATCCCCTCCTATCCAACCCCTACCCTCTAGTTCTGTGGACCGATTCTCCAGTTCTCTTGCCTCTGTTCATTTGTTGCTCCCTTACTGTGTATCTTCAAATGGTATAACTATTTTGGTCAACAGGTAATCAAATTATAATAATTTATTTTTCAAACTCAGAGCCTGTTGGAGCATGCCTGGTTTAAAAGCAGCATCAGAGCTGGTCAGGGGTCAAAGCTGACTCAACTTACATAAAGATTTCCTCCCTAGATCATTTCTATCAAACCTTTTTAGAATGCGGGGTTAGGGGTATTCAGGATTCTTCAGATCGTGCTTTTAATGTGGAAGAAACCATGAGTTAATCTCTGCCACCACACGGGCCTAGCAGCAGAATATCACGGGGCCCAGGAATAATTTGTTTTAGCCCAACTGGCCAAATATTACCAGGAGCAGCATCTGGACCAATTAAGCACTATTTTGGTGCTCCCAAAAAAAATCTTGTGTTTTGGGGGTCACACTCGGGGACCATGTGGGGTGACAGGCATTGAACCTGCGTGAACAGCCTGTAAGGCCAGCATGCTACCGGCTCTGTCCCCCTCCCCCCATCAAAAAAAAAAAAAACCCAAACCAAAAACCCTCTTGTAAGTCAATATCGTGTAAAGGGAAGAGTGTTCGTGAGAGTTTTCTTAGACACTCAAAAAATAACCTACGAAATCATTTACAGATGAACACACTCGTCTCTGGCCAGAGAGATGGTACAGGGTTAAGGCCCTTGATTTGCAAGTGATCTACCGAGGTCTGATTCCCAGCTTACCATATGGTCTCCGGTTCCCCACCAGAAATGATCCAGGAGTGCAGAGCCAGTAGCAAGTCCTGAGCAAAGCTGTGGTTCCAAACCAGAATAAAAAGCACACCTCACACCGCAAACACACAAGTCTTAAGATAACACTCATGTACGGTAAAAGCTGGGATCATACAGCAAATAGAAGCTTGTAAAAACTGGTCTTTGGGAAGGACCAGAGCTGCAGGCCCTAGCTCAGCTGTCGCAAATCACTCTTCCACCAAATGCTGATTTGCTTTTCGGCAAAGCCGTAAAAGTGAAACTTCCCCACCTTTTCAGCTTGATTCTCAGAGACAGGTACTAAGATGGGCCTTTGTTTTGCTTGTTGTTTTTTGCATTAGGGGACACACCCGGAGGTGCTCAGGCGTTATTCCGGGCTCTGCTCTCAGGGATCACACCTGGTGCCGTGCGGGGGTGGGGTGTTGGGAGGGCAGGTTGAGTACTGGGACTCGAACCCCAGTTAGCCTTGTTCAAGGCAAGCGCTGTACTCGCTGCACTATCTCTTCATCCCCTCTTAAGGACCTTTGTTAAATCAAAGTGGTATGGCTTAAACTTTCACATTGTGGGGGATACCTTTAGTGATGTGGGGTGACAGGGACTCACTTCTTTCTGGGGGTCATGCTAAGAGAGTCTTGCGGAACATTCAAAATGATTCGGAGCTCGTAGGTGGTTCAGTGCTAAAACGTAACCATGCGGTACTCCTTGGTGCTGACCAGGAACCATTACCCTGGTGGTGTACGTAGGGTTCCAAGATGAATCTCTGGCATGCTCTGAACCATGTGTTCTGGTCCTTGAACCTGGCCAGGGGGCACACAAGCTATTTAACCCGGGGCTGTCTGCCAGGCACTGGACTCACTTCTATTGGGAGTATTCAGGGAAGCAAATCCTGAGAAAGGGGCGAGATGCAGTGAGGGCGGCCAGCACTGGAAATTCCTGGAACTGGATCACAGGGCAGTTACCCAGGGCAATTGTGTGGTCTGTTTTTTCCTGCCCTGGGCCACACACGTGTTGCACAGATCTGACTTGACTTCTCTGGATCGATTGGCATTTCATTTCAGGAGGTTCAATTTCATTTAAAAATCCAATCTTGATAAATAGAAAAGAAACTTCATTTTCAGTAACCTTTTACTCCTCTGCCACTTGCGTCCTTAGGGGATGTATTGAAGCATTTTCATCGGCACAGGAGAAAAAAAAAAGGAAATGGTCGTATTGCAGAACTTTCCCAAATCTTGGTTCCAAATACTCACAATCACTAAAGCGTTCTTAACAAAGAAAGCACTTGGGAAAATGTAGCAACTACAATTTTTGTGAAGTGGTCTCAATTGGGATGGGGTTTATGCCTAGCACTTTTAAAATTTGGCTTCTGTATTGTGATACCTAGTCTTATTTACAGAGTAAACAAGCATTCTCCAATGACTGACAGGAGTCAGCTGCTCCAGGAATGTAGCTGGTGACCTTCCTGATGATTAGTTACTGTCCTGCAGGCTGCTTCCAAGTCAGCTGAAAGGTAAGCATTCCTTCTGTGTAAGTGTGATTGCTTTGGAACATGTTTCAGTTTCAACTGATAAAACTGAAAGGATATCCTCGGCACACTATCTCCAAGGGCACAAGACCGTTACTTATGGACCCCCCCCCCACACACACACACACAATCAGTCATGTCAACGCTGGGACAGTTAAGCTGCTGGACTTTGGGGTAGAGTGAACCATGGTGTTGAATTCAATTGTTTTGATTCAGCTGTTAAATCAGGAAAACTTAAGTCCATAGCTCCTTCTGAAGTTTGAAACCTCATAGGTATTCTAATATATAAACAGTGAGTCCTTCTACCTGGAATCTTGGATGTTCAGCCTAGTTTCTCCAGGGGATTGGAAATACATCGAGTATTATCAAAAGGACAGAAACATGTTCCATTAAATGCTTCTGGACAGGCAAATGTAACCATAAATGAGAGAAATAAAAGTCCCTTGAAAATTGTAGAAGTATAGAATTGTTGACAAAAATGAATCCTGCTGGACATGTATCCAGTTTTAATCAGTTTATATGTTATAGATCCTCGGAGGATGGATTTAGTTTCATATCAGAATCATTATCATTTCTAAGTTATTATCAATATCATTAATATTCATTTAAAAATTGTTCATTTTATTTTTTCAGTGAGTTTTGATAAAATTGCATTTTCATGTGCTTATATTAAAAAAACTTCCAAATTCTTATAGCTTTAATTTGGCTAAAATATTTTCTAATGCTTCAGACAGATGCATTGCCACCCGCAGGCGATGTATTAAAAGAAATATTCCCTTCTTTACATGGACTAAAGTGTGTCTTCTAAAGTGTCTTAAAATATTTGGCCCAGATCCAAAAGAGGGGAACAAACAGCATCAGAAGAAGTAAAAAAATATATTCCAGTAAAAATAAGTTTATTTCATCGAAGACTAGTAATTACAAAGGTCTAAATTAGTTAGGCTGATTATTATAATAATTGTGTATTGATCTTTTGGGCTACACTTTCTGACCAGCTTCAGCTTAAATGTTTGTTCTATGGTAAAACATTCAACTTTAAAATATTTGTTATCTTTTCACACACTGTGGAATGCATCTACCTCTTAGAACCTAAGGGTTGCCTTGGAAATGATGCTGGTGAAGCCTTCCAGCATTTGTCTCACTGCCAGATGCACCGATAGGTAGAAGCTGAGAGGCTAGTATCTTCAGAAGAGTTGATTGCTGTTGTCGGAGAGCACACAGTGGCCACTGCTGATGATTAAAGTTGGATAGGAATGCCGAGAGATGTTTGGGGAACCAGGCATTGCATTATCTTTGTGTTCACACCATTCATCCCTACTGCATTTGACTGTCAAATGGTACCGCATACATTTTGAATTAAGCAACACCCAAAGTTAGCTGTAGGAGTAAGGTCAGTTCTCAATGCTAGTCCTGAGCTACATTTGCATTTGACTCTTGGGCACCATAAGAAACTTTCCTGGTAAGGTTCTGGGAACAGGCTAGTCCTGCAGGCACAACACTATATATATATTCTAAATGATGAGGAGTTATATGGGCTTTTATGTTGGCTGTGGAGAGCATAAAGAACTTATCTGAGAGATGCTGTGTGGAAGGACACAGCTACAAAAGGCGTTCCTTGTCCCAGAGAGGATCCTTGTTTTAATAAAAAGATAAAAGATAATATAAAGAAACCCTCAGATCTACAGTTGTCTACATGTGCTTTGAAGTCTAGCTTTCTTTTGTGCCCTGTTTATTTCTTGCTTTTTTCTCTTTCTTTCTCCCTCTTTCTCCTTCCTTCCTTCCTTCCTTCCTTCCTTCCTTCCTTCCTTCCTTCCTTCCTTCCTTCCTTCCTTCCTTCCTTCCTTCCTTCCTTCCTTCCTTCCTTCCTTCCTTCCTTCCTCTCCCCTCCCTCCCTCCCTCCCCTCCCTCCCTCCCTCCCTCCCTCCTTCTCTCCCTCATGTATTTGGATGGATGTCTACTTTGTGAGGTTTGGCAGTAGAGCAGTTATCTGTTTTTGTGGAGATGGAAGCTCTTTAAATGGCAGCTGTGGGCAAATTGCCCTGATTAAAACAAAAGTATTTATAGCTCTCTGACCCAGTAGATGAACAATTTGTTTTAATAGCAGAAAATTCCACTTCTTCCAGGTGTAGAATATGAACACAAACTCTGAGAAGTTGAAAGTTTTCACCAACTGCTTTCATTCACAGGGTAAAAGTTGGAGGATAAGACGCAGGAGAGAGGCTGCAGTACTTACAAGCAAATAGCATTTGCTAAGGCTCATTTATTTCAATTTCGGCTAAATTCTTGTTTAGTGTCGATTTTTAACTTCCTCTTTGGAATGACTCATTGTGTATGTTATATTCCTGAATAAAAAGTCCCTTTGAAAAGAAACCAAAGATTCCATTCTTTTTTTTTTTTTTTTTTTGAGCTATACTCTATGATGCTCAGAGGTTACTCCTGGCTGTATGCTCAGGAATCACTCCTGGTGGTGCTCAGGGGACCATATGGAAGCCAGAGATCGAAACTGGGTTGTGGCCATGTGCAAGGCAAACGCTACCTGCTGTTCTATTGTTCCGCCCAAGATTCTATTTATTTTAAAAATTAATAGTTTCATTATTATATTCCAAAGCAGACACTTTTCCAGAATTTGCATACAGTTTGGTGGTTTTTAATATATTCAATTATATAGTCATGTTGATCTCTAGTTCCCAGAAAAAAACCTCTACACTCATTATCATTCACTCCTTCTAATATTTGGCAAATGATTTATATTTCCCTTTTATTTTGGACATTTGATATAATTGAACTGTCTAATATGTGACTTTTGAGATAAGCTTCTTTCATGTATCATGTATTACATATATACATAATTGATTTTTTGGGCCACATTTGACAGTGGTCAGGGTTTATTCCTGGCTCTACATTCAGGGATCTCTCCTGGTCAGCTTGCAGGATGTAATGAGTTGCCTGGGATTGGACCCAGGTTGGTTGTGTGCAAGGCAGGTTTCCTGCCCACTGTATTACCTGGCCTTCACATATCATATTTTAAAGGTTTATCCATGTTGCTGTATGTAGCCATGAGTAATGTTCTACCTTATGGCTACATCATATTTGTTTTATCATTCATGTAATGATATACATTCGTGCTGTTTTTACTTTTTGACTCATAAGATTAATTCATTCACTAACATTTGTGTACTGAGCTTTGTGTGGACATATGTTTTTACTTTTTCCCTTTAAGTAATACTTCTGCCTGCAAGTAGAATTGTTAGATCATATCAAGTCTATATATACTATTTTAGTTGGTTGTGTCTCTGTGCAATCCTACTAGCAATATGTGAGGTCTCCAAATTCTCCATACTCTTATCAGTGCCTATTAGTGTCTGGGTTTTTGTTTTCTAAATTTCAGCTTTCCTAATGTGTATAAGCTATATTATGATGTTTGATTGTATTATCCAGCTCCATTGTAGCAGAGTATGCTTTCTTGTGTCTGCTGCCCATTTGAATAGCGATTGAGAGACAATTTTCCTAGTCCAGCAATTTACCTGTTTTCTCTTTTTGTTTTTTGGGCCATAACTGGGCGTGCTCAAGGCTTCCTCCTGGTTCTGCACTCTGATCACTCTTAGTGGTCTCAGGGGACCATATGGGGGAAAATTGGGTCAGCCGTATATAAGGCTATGCTCTTTCTGGCCCCAGTTTACCTATTTTTACAACAAGGCGGTTTTTTTGTTGAGTTATTAGAGTTCTTTATATATTCTGAATACAAACCCCTCATCAGAGAAGTATCTGCAAATATTTTCTCCCATTCTCTGTTATTTTTTGTGTCATATTTTTTCAGGACTTTGATATATAATTAGTAACCCCTTTCTACATAACATCATGTTGGGAAATACATGTACTTTTGCTAAGAACCTTCCTTGGTGCCAGTAACTGTGGTAGGATCTTTGCACACATTAGCACATTTAATTTTGGGGATAACATTCAGAGGTTGTTGTCATCCCTTTATTTTAGGAAAATGCAACACAATTCTTAACATTAAGCCATTTGCTCCGAGTGACCGAAGTAGAAATGTGCAGGCTGAAAATGAACTCACTTCTTCCAAATGTATTTACTTCCTCTTTAATATTTGTTTAAGATAATTGAGCCATCATTGTTGTCATTTGGGCTACGACTTGTGCTGTAGAAGTATGCATTTCATTTCTTGAGTCCTACCAGAAGTTTTATAAATAATAATAATGTAGTAAGTATCTTGGGGGTGTTGGGCTGTAAGGAGCACAGGTTCCTTTCCTGGATCTGTGCGCAGGAGTGATCCCTGGTGTTGCTTGGGGGGATACATATTCTGTACTGTACTTAACTGGGGTAGGTGCTTGTAAATAAAAAGTCTATCTCTTCTACTATCTATCCAGTCCTTTATCATTACTATCATTTCTTCTTTTCCCAGTTAACTCTGCATCCAATTATTCCTTCTCCCCTATTTGGATCCTGGATTTTATCTTCAGGCATTACATTAGCCACAACTGAGTTAATTTTCTTCAACCATACCACATTATTTTTTCCCTAGAGAGGTTTTGTAAGAAGTTCTCATAGGAAATTCAGTTATTGTTTTGCTATAGCTGGAAACCAATCTTGCCTGCTACTCTGTCTATGATGGTAGTTTCAAATTGGGTAGAATGAAAATTGGCAGATATCATTTCTTTTTTTCTGAGTCAAAGGGGAAATCCCTTTGTGCTCAGAAGTTGAATTTATTATATTTTGAATATCTCATCTTGAAGGGCTAGAGTGACTTCCTGCTAAATGTGTCCCCATGAAGTGTCTAAGTCTATCATGATGCAAAAAAAAAAATCCCACAAGCAACCACAGTGTGGTGCCAGATATCAAGCTGTAATCACTCCAAATGGCAGAACACCATATCACATTTAACTCCTTCTGTAAGATAACAAGAAGCAACTGATAGGAAACGTGAATAAACTTCAGAAACAGGTCTTTAAAGAGACTTAATTAAAGAACTTGTTAGGCACTGTGGTACAGTACTTATAATGGCGGGGTTTCATGCGTGAAACATTCTGCCACACCACCAGTGTCAGCTTCCCTCTACCAGCGTCCACCCACGCCTGCCATAACCTTCCCCATCCCACATAGAGTGATCTGCTTTGTACTAATGACCAGTTCTCAGTTTCTGTTGCCTTTGAATATTTGTTGTGCCATTATTATGCTTCTTTATATTCACATGTGAGGGAAACTATTCTTCATTTGTTAAAGGGATGTTTTAAAAGTGCCAAAAGCAGTTGAAGGGATATGCACAATAAGCGCCTTTCAGTACCTTATTATTGCAAGCTATAATGCCCAGAAGGAAAGATAGAATGAGAGAGAAAGAGAGAGAGAAAGAGAGAGAGAAAGAGAGAGAGAAAGAGAGAGAGAGAGAACAGAAAAGTGCCGCCATAGAGGCACTTTAGAGTAGGCTGGTGGGAAGTAAACTGGGGACATTGATGGTGGGAAATATATACTGGTGAAGGATGGGTATTGGAACATTGTATGACTGGCACCCAATAATAAACAGCCGTATAGCTGTGTATTTCACAGTGATTTGATTAAAATTAAAACACAAATTAATAGATAAAAGAGATAAAAATACTATACAACAAAAAATCATTAAAAAAATAAAGGGGTGTTTAAGAGGGTTGGGTTTGAGGCCATCACAGGAAATCAGTTGTAGGGTTGGGAGATAGTTCATCAGGGCAAGAGTACATACACCTGCAGCCCCAGTTCAATCCCTGGTACTCAATGTTCTGTGCAGCACCTGCTTGGTTCACTACCACAGGTAGTACTTCTGGAGGTAACCGAGCACCACCTGGTTTAGTCCTGGTGACCCCTGTACAGCATCATATCTCTGGGCCTGAGCATTGGACCTTTGACTTCTTTGGCAGAATTTGTAGGGAGTGACGCTTAGGCCTCTGAATGTTGTGTGGCAGCCTATATGCCTCTCTTGAAAAAAGGATCAGTTGTAGCTTATTCTGAAAGCCATTAAGATCTTTTTTTGGCATTGCCACATGCATACCTGGTTTTCTGGAAAAGGGAATTTCTAAAAAGCTCTGTAAAATGTTTGTTCCATTGGAAGAATGAATTTTATTTTCTTTGTAGGCAAGTGGAAGACAGGATATATGAACGACAAAAAGTAAGTTTTTGCGAAAGGAGGAACTGCTTTTATAATAACTCTTTTATTTAATTTATTTTTATTTTTATTTTTTTTTTTGCTTTTTGGGTCACACCCAGTTGATGCTCAGGGGTTACTCCTCGCTGTGCACTCAGGAATTACTCCTGGTGGTGCTTAGGGGACCATATGGGATGCTAGGGATCGAACCCAGGCCGGCACAGGCCGCGTCAGGCAAGGCAAACGCCCTACCGCTGGGCTATTGCTCTGGCCCTTATTAACTCTTTTAAATATCACTTAATGACATTTATTTTTTGTTATTTTCATATATTAGTTGGGGCCACACCTTGTGGTGTTTAGGGCTTATGCCTGGCTCTGCACTAAGGGAACACACCTGGCAGTGCATAGGGGACCACATGTGATGCTGGTGATCGAACTTGGGTCAGCTCTGTGCAAGGCAAGTGTCTACAATGTTTTGGTACAATACAATGTTTTGGTAAGAGATTGTACCAAAACTATCTGGTCAGATAGTGGTAAGAGATAGATGTTTTGCCCTGCCCACTTACCAATGTTTCGTGGAATAAAATTGGCCATAGTCCTTGAATATATTTATTGTGTACTCACCCAATTTATTTTTTGTTTGTTTTGTTTTGTTTTTAGGCCACAACTGTGAGTGCTCAGGGCTTACTTCTGCTTCTGTGCTTAGGGATGATCCTGGTGGGGCTCAGGGTAATAATTTGGGGTGCCAAGGATTGAACCTGGGTTGACTGTGTGGTGTGCAAGGCTCTATATTTTCTACTGATCCTGGTTCGTATCCTTGCAGTTTTATTTATCCCTTGTTCTTTTCTTTAAAGTGGCTTTTGTGAATACTGTGGGGAGTCGGTTAGTAGACGAAAATGGAACGTTAATATTCGGTCAGCCAACCTAGAACTGTAAATAAAGATAAATGCAACCTTTTAATGTATGTTCTTAATCCTAGTCTGAAGGGAAGGAAAAAAGAGAAGGGAAAGAAATAAAGAACCGCCTGGAGGTGGGCTGGGAAGGGAGGAACCGAGATGTTGTGGTGGATGGGCACTTAGACGGGGCTGAACCTGTATGACCAAAGCCCAAATATGACTTTTTTTTTTCTTTTTTTGTATATCTCATGGTGGTATAATAAAATACTTAAAAAAATAAAGTGGCTTTTAACAACTTGGAATACAAGTAATTCAAGAATGTCTGAACTACCAGGCCCAGGTTAGAATTTAAAAAGAACAAGAATTGTTGATTTACATTTTCTATATGAATATCACTTTGTTTTTTAAAAACTGCTTAATTAATTTTATATACTAGAGTATATTTTTTTTCTTCTCCAATAACTACCAAGTCCATTGAAAGTTCACTTTTTTTTGGTCACATACATCTTCTTGGTCCAGGGAAAAAACTATTGAAATATTCTATTGAGGAGGTTACTTTTATATCTGGTGACATTTATCATTATCTAAGGCCAGCTGCCTGCCTGCTCTTCAATGCTCTGTTTATGGGGCTTGAACATCTATAAATGGAAACACTAGCTAACCAGAAACTATCGCCAAGGCTTTCTGATAGTGTCCTGAGCACTTACAACTTGGAATGTACTGCAGTAGCTAACATGTAAGCACGTTAAATCATTCTCTTCTTGCTCTCTCTTTCTCTTTCTCCCTCCCTCTCTCTCTGTCTCTCTCCCTCCCTGCCCCACATAATTTGGTTTCCTTTCAATATGGAATTTGAAAAGCATGAAAAAGGAAGCTCATTAAATGAGAATTTAGAGAAGCTGATGGTAAGACTTATGAGATTTAGCATGCACAGATTTGTAACATAATTAACAGAAGGAGAACTATTGGCATAATTTGAAAACTTGCATTAGTCAGCCTTTATTTCTTTGTTTCTCTTGTCAACAGCCTTGAAGTTAATGTTTTCCATGGGTGTTACTGAAAGTAATATAATGAAGTTATTAATAAAACTTAATTACTCACGTTTGATTTTAGTTTTGATTTGATTTAGTTAAATGATGTGATTTATTCCCATTTTTAAAAATTCTAACTTTGTTTATTTTTATTGCCTCAATACTTGAAGATTATGTTGTTTGTTAATATATTATCAAATGTCTGGGTCCAATTTTTCTTAAAAGTACCACCAAGAATATGTGTCAGAATATATAAGTACTATAGATAATTTTAATGTTTTATGAAATAAGTTAGTAAACTTCTGGAATAAGGATAAATTTTTCTCTCCAGAATGTTTCTTAAACTAGTTTAAACAATTTGAAATAGTTGTTGTCCATAGTTGCAATGGTGGTGGGTTAAATATTTGTAACATTTGTAAGAAATTAACATGAACATCTTTGTTAAAATATTGAGTAGAAGTCCACTATGTTTAATAGGTTCAATAAGTGAAATCAGTAACACAGATGGTACAATTTGCATGTAACAGCTCAGTAAAAAGGTCATGAATTTAGCAATACCGTTCTGAGATATATTGTAATAAGCAATATAATTAGCATGGGGATGAGGAGGTGGGTAGGAAATGAGGGTCTTTGGTGGAGTTAAGGGCACATTAGTGCTGGGACTGGTGTTGGAATATTGAATACTTAAGTCAACTATACTGTAAAAAACTTTGTAAGTCACTGTGTTTAAATAAAGTAAAAAAACTATTTTAAACTCATGAGAATGGATTGTTGTAGAGATTTGTACTTGATATTTACATATTCTTAGGTATTAAAACTAGAAATATAGAGTAAGGAGATTTATGTGGGGTTCAAAACTAGTGTATTAGAATTTTAAAGTTTTGAAAAATATATTGGATAAAGTATAACTTTTTTTTCTTGAGGTCACCATTTTAAGTATCAATGGTGTGCTTTTTTGCTCCAGGTTCTTACCAGAAGAATTATTTGTGCTTTAACTATTTTGAAATTCTCTGGTAGAAATAATCAGGATTTTAAAATTAGAAAGATCTGGGTCAGACTACTATACAACTTTCCAACATATGGAATTTTGTTTATGCTTTCTAGTTCCAGGTAACTTAATTATGAGCTGAGCAACAATAATACCCAATTTAAAGGCTGTTTTAAGGATTAAAAACAATAGTATATGTGAAATCCCTAACCTGAGCCTGATATATTTCAGATCATTTTTGCATGACTTATTTAGAAAATGCAAACTCAGATTTTATCAATATAGGAACAGAAATATGAAGTACATTTTGAAATAACACCCACCCCCAGCTCTCTCAACCATAAAGGCTTATGGTATATGCCTTTATGGAAACATATAAGTGTTATAAATTGGCATGAAATTTGACCCAAAACCTCTAGGAATATTTTTTTTGAAGTTTAGAGAATAGAGTGTATGTGTAGCAAGTGAAGAAAAGTAAAAGCATAGCTGTCTTACTGGAAGAATTTGACATCTTAACATTTTGCTTTAAGCAAGGTGTGGCATTCTGCAGGTCTGATTCTACCTTGATCACAGACATAGAACAGAAGTGAACAAAAAAATTCTCTAGAAGGAATTGAATGCCATAAAACTGAAACTCTCTGGGGGTAAAGTAGCCTTGAGTTAGTCTCTTATTAACGTCCAGAAGATTGGAGGAATCTTTGGGGACTAGATCAGGTACCATGAGAACATCTGATTCACACAGGAACATTCTAGAGAATGAAAGTACAGGTGAGGACTCAGTTTGGGGGCACTTGTCTCCTCAAGGAAATAGAGCTTGGTCTAGGAATTCCTAACGACACGCATATGAAGATACTGTTAATTTACGTTTACTCTTCTCTACTGAAGAGAGCTGGACAGGAACGATTTCAAACACTTTTGCTACTTCCAGGACACACGCTCCAGAATTTCAGCTCATGATGCCTAGTGTTCCTGGCTAATCTCCATGTTATAAAGTGTGGCTGGATATGGGTTGAATATAATTTAGAATGCATTGTTGTAGTTTACTATGTAAAGTTTATAAACTCACATACACGGGGCAGAGCTGCTACCAGCTCTCCCTGTGCCCAGCTGATCACAAGGTGCCTGAGAGGGAAAGCTTTACGGCCACGCTGTTCATCAATAAATGCACGATATCAGAGGCGACTACAAGAGTATCCCACTCACATGGCAGAGCCTGGCAAGCTACCCATGTTGTATTTGATATGCCAAATACCAGTAATAGTTATAGACCTCGTTCCCATGACCTGATGGAATGGGTTAAGGCTCTTTATGTTCCTGGAGTGAGCAGATACGCTTGAGCTACACCAGCATGTGACAGGACTTATGGAGATGTTACTGGTGCCCGCTCAAGCAAATCAATGAACAACAGGAAGACAAGTGATACAAGTGAAGTGAAAGTTTATAAAAGTATGGCTTTTAAAAGAATAACTTTAGATTAAAATATGTATTAATGCTATTGTTTTACTATGCATTTTCATTAAGTTATAGGTATATTTATAAAGATATTTATCACAATCAGTGATATAGTTAGTGTTAAGAAACGAGATTGTATGTTCTGCTTTGGTTGAAAAAATATTTTTTTATTTTAAAAACACAGGTCTTAAATTTTTTTTTCTACTTTTGGCACTGGAAGGATAGCACAGTGGGTAAGGCCTTGCACATGGTGGAACTAGATTTGATCCCTACCACCCCTTGTACTCCTCTGAGTGTGGCCAGAAATGAACCCTGAGCACAGAGATAGGAGTAGCTATGAACACTGCCAGGTGATGCTCCAAAACAAAACAAAAAATGTTCTGCTTTATTTGAAAAAAAGGTTCAGTGTTAACATTTATTGCAGATCTGAATGTCAATTGTGTGCATCATTTAAGGTTTATTTATTCATTCTATGAAGAGTTAGGCAGAATAAACTAGGGCTCTTAATCCAATATTAATCTTACTCTGCATGAGTTAATGAATTGCTACTTGAAGGTTTTTTCTTTTTTGCTCTGAGTTTTGTACTATTTATTGATAAAAGATTGTTTTAGCCATCTAGACCAAATAATAAGACCAAATAAAAAGGTCTTCATCCATCCATCCATCCATCTATCTATCCTCCCTCCCTCCCTCCATCCATCCATCCATCCTCCATCCATGTACTTTTACCCTTGGGGCCACCCTTGGTGGTGTTCAGTGCATACCTCCTATTCAGTGCTCAGGAATCCCACTCTTGGTGGGATTTTGGGAACTAAATGGGAACTGGGGATCAAAACTGTATCAGCTGTGTGCAAGATAAGTACCCTGTCTATGGTACTATCTTTCTAGCCATGATGGTACCCCTTTAACAACCTTTAATCAATAGATAATCAGAAAAAGTAGATGTTCAGATTCTTAACAATGTCCTACATTTGCCAATAACAATCTTGAGTTTCTCAAAATTGGATAATAATCAAGTTTTCAAACATGAAAAGAAAAAATCAATTAGGATGAACTTATATTATTTCTACTCTTTGAGAACTCAACTTCATCATTATCCCTGATTCTGTAAAATCAGATTTTAATAAAATTTATTTTTGTTGTGGGGGTGGAGGAAAGGAGGAAACTATTTCCTAACAATACAGTTTAGTTTGGTTGGTTCCACAGTCATTGGTTTTAGAACTGAATGGATATTTTGTTTTCCCTCATCAAGCGTGAATAACTGTTGCATCATATCTCCCCAAATAGGTAATACATTCCTTGGAACTTTCACTTTCTAAACTGCTAGTACCAAAAAAAATGGGGATCTTGTCTGTGCTTAAGAACATTTGTAGATCACTCTGTAGGATGTATACTAGACAGTATGCTTCTCTTGGAACCTTGGGTGCTTAAGCACATTAAAGTACACCAGTACATTTGTGATCCTCTGAAGGTCAGTCTAGAATGTCTGTGCTCACCTACCAATGTAATACATTATAATGTAAATGAAATGATATTGAATATTCTGTTGTCCTCTAAAACACAATTTAGTAAATGACGTGTTATATATTAATTTGTTGCCTGATTTTATTTATGAATTCCATTTGAGATTAATGATACACAGGACAATAAATCCAAACTGGAAATTGTTTCTATAATTTACATTACTTATAACATGCGGTTTTTCTTGAAGAATTTAGGAGCCACATCTGGCTGTGCTTGGGGCTTACTTCCAGAGATCACTGCTGGCTATAATAGAAGGACAATAAGTCTTGGGGATATTGAACCAGGGTAGGGTGTGTTCAAGGCAAGTGTCTTACCCTGTGTACTATCTCTCCAGCTCATCTGGAAGAGTTTTAAAAAATATATAGGTTTTTCCCATTTGAGGAAAGTTCACATTGTACCACTTTGTTTTTTATCAAAGACCTATGTGATTATCTATTTTTCATAAGAAATCTAAAGAGAAATTTTGCTTCTAGAACAAAAGGTGGAAAGTGAAAATAATATTCAGAACACAAACAGAATAGGTAGGATGACATTATTGAGCTCTGTCCTGGGGATTTTTCTATGGGTGTATTTTTTTTGTATTCCTCCTTTTCACTAGATAGTAATGTGGGTTTATGTGTTATTTGGTATGACTTGATAAGCTAGTTTTTGGATCTGAGAATACTCAAAGAATTTTCTATGTAAATTAATAGAAATTGAGACTTTGTTTTATGCTGTTTCTGCTGCTGAGCGGTTTCACAAGAATGCTCTACTTTCTGGTAGCTATTCTAATTTCCTGTTAGTGTGTTTTAGTAAAGAATAAAATATAAACAAGAATTCCTGAGAATGCTCCAAACTCTTTTTTATTTTAGATGATTAAGTATATCAATCAAGAATTTCACTTACATTTCTTAATGAAAATACTAATGTGCAACTTAATAAAAGTGATCATAGTGTACCTCAGGGCATTTTGACATAATAATGACTTCTTACTCTAAGACATAATAAGAACAAATAGATTTCATTCATAAGTCTAATAACTTCTGTCTGACTAGTATAATATCCCCCAGCAAACAATTTTCTCTTCCCAAGTAATAAGTATTCAACAAAATAATGATAATGAAAAACATATATTGTCCCAGAGAATCCTTTTATTTTTTGTTTTTTTTTGGGGGGACCATACCCAGTGGTGCTCAGGCCTTATTCCAGGCTCTGCACTCTTGATAGGCTTAAAGATCTGTATGGGGTGTTGGGGATCAAATTCGGTGGGAAAGTGTACTACCTGCTGTACTATTGCATCAGTCTGCAAAGACACACGTGGTGCAATCAAGTCTGCATAGTCCTGAGTATTATAATTACTGTTTGTTAGAGTGATACTAATTTTGATATTGTCATTTGTCACTTGTCTTACCATTGTTCATCAATTTGCTTGAGTGGGCACCAGTAACATCTCCATTCGTTGGGAATGAGGTCCATTATTGTTACTGTTTTTTGGCATATCGAATAAACCACGGGTAGCTTGCCAGACTCTGTCGTGGCTCTGGGTTCATCCCAGGGGTCCCAGTCTTTTTCTATGTCAGACCATCAACCATCCAGGGCCCACGGAGCAGAGCCCTAGGTGTAGACAAGCCTGTCTCCTGTTTGCCACCTGCTGACACAGCCAGTCACTGCAGCCACACCTGCAACACCTCGAGGGGCAGGGATTTTGATATAAAAAATATATATTACTGAAAACTAGTTTTTTAATAACAAATAAACAGGATTTTTTGCTGGAGCCATAATACAATGGGTAAAGCTCTTGCCTTGCAGCTGAGCCCACCATGAGTGATTCCTGAGTTAGAGCCAGGAACATGTCCTGAGAACCACCAGGTGTGCCTTCCAAATGTGGTCCCCAAACCAAACTAAAACTGAAAACAAGATTATTTCTGATGTGTATGTATGTATGTGTTACTATATGAGGAACTTTTCTTTTTGGCTTTTTAAACAGAAACTTACAAAGTGGGGTTCACTCCTTGGTGTGATGGTGAGTGCTTTGACCTAGAAATGTGTAGTTGCTTTGCCAGTGAGCTGAAAGGCCACCAGGGCAAGCCTGGCAGTGCACTGGGGTCTTCGTGGCCATAGTCAGTGATACCGATGGGTCTTGTGGTGCTGGGGTTTCCACTCTAGACCTGGCAGTGCTGGATGATGCGTCTCTGGCTGCCAAGTATCACCGCAGATCTTTAAGTGCTTAGATTTTGAGTTTGAGGATAAAAAGACTTATCACGATGGTATGTAAATTTTCTTCGGATCTCAGTAAAACTTTCTCCTCAATTTAAGAATGGTCCATGCCTCTTAAAAAAAAGTACAATAAGAAAAATAAATTCAGAAGAAAATAACATGTAGAAAACAGAAAAGCATAGAAAACTATGTATTTTATGTCTGTGTTGATTCAGTGAATAATAATCTTTAAGTTTTGTTAAATTACTTTATTCATAGTTTCATTAATATACAGAATGTGTTTTTTCTAAGGAGAACTTCATTAGCAAACTAACACAAGAAACTTGGTTGTAATTCCTGATGTTTTTATCGCATGATAAGTTTATATTTTGTTGGCGTGCATCGTCAGAGAAGCAACTGAGTGTTGATTAGGTAGAAGTGTCCTAGAAAAATAAAAAAGAAACTCCAAACTCAATATATATTTCTGAACCACTGTTTTGAATAAAATAGGGTCAAACGGGCTGGAGGGGAGACATGCATTAGATAATAAGGAGTTAGCCAGCAAGATTACTATGCTTTGATTTTTCTTTGACAGATCATAAAAAATAATGGTAAGTTTAGTAGACTAGAAATATTCAAAATATACAAAACACAAATGCCCCTAATTCTCATATATCACACAGATTATGTCTAAAGTTATTTATTAGAATGTATTTAAAAAATTTTTTGACTATACCAGGCAGTGCTCAGATTTTTATTCCTAACTCTGCACTCAGAGATCACTCATGGGGGCTTTGGGAACCATGTAAGGTGCCGGGAAGGAACCCAGCCCAGCTGTATGCAAGGAAAATACCTTGCTACCTGTTGTATTACTTCCAGCCTCCAGACTTTCTTAATAATGGAAATAATTGGGAAACATTTTATGTCTTATTCCATCAACACACATATCTATCTCTTCTTTCTTTCCACTATGTTTAAAAAGCACCACTGGTTATAAGAATTAAGTAGGCACTGACATACTAAAAAATATACTGCTATTGTTTCTGATTATTATCACTGTGGTTTGAGTATTGTTTTTGATTTATAGACTATTCCCTGGTAAGACAGCATCACATAATAAAATAAGTGTTGCATGTAATGATGTAAATATCTGGGGGTAAAGCACTGAGTATGTAATTATTTAGATTGTAATTGATTTCCTTGTGCTCTTTCCCCCTCTCCCCACACACTTTATTTAAATGCTGTGGTTTACAAAGTTGTTCATGATGATTTGATACAGGCATCCAGGATCCCAACACCAATCCTACCATGATTGTCACCTTCCCTCCATCATTATCTCCATTTCCTCAACACTCCCTCAAGCCTGCCCCATATCAGGCCTACAATAATTTATTTTATATTGCCTTTTATCATTAAGTGGCTTACAGAATTATCCAAAAATATTTCCATAGAAGAAAATTTGTGAAAATTGTTGTATTTTACTGTAGAAACCTTAACTCATTGTCTCAGGGTTTACTAAGCTGTTGCAAGCCTTCAGTGTTGATAGTTGTGCTAGTCAAGATTGGTTGCTTCTGCACTACATCCCATACAATCTGGTGTGCTACTACTAGGATGTCAGTGTTGCAGAGTTGGAAGATGTTGCTCTAGAAAAATCCAGAATATTTAACTGGGTAGTTCTGCCAGAGGCATGGCAGTGGCTATGAGGGATGTGAGCAGTTGCCAGGGCTTGTTGGGGTGGGCCACCCCACTCTGAGATTGCCCCCAACGTTCTCAGCCAGGAATGAGTGTCCAGGAGATTTTTGGTGTTAGTTAATCTCTTTTGAGAATTATTTATAGTATCTGGAACAAGGCTTGTAGATGAGCTTACATGATGTTGCAGTGTCCATGAGCCTTCTTGAATTTTTTTAATTTTATTATACCACCGTGAGATATACAAATAAAAAGATATACAATTAAAAGTTCATGTTTGGGTTTTGGTCATACAGTGTTTCAGCACCCGTCCCTCCACCAGTGCCCATCTCCATACAAATAAAAAAGATATACTTGAATTCTTAATAAACAAGTGTTGTTGCTAATGCACAGGAAAAAAGGTGAACAGAAACATGACTTTTTTTTCATTTGGACTTCATTATTTCTTTTGGAAATGTTTTACATTTTATGAATACTTACAGATACAAACCAATGATACTTGCTATGGTCTGGATAGACTGATTAAGTTGCGCTGGATTTCCATTTTGTCTGAGTGATCATTTTGATGATAGAAGATGAGTTCATTCGTTCTCTCTTCTATCCCTGAGCTGCTGGTTCATGTTTGTTTTCTGGGTGATGCTGTACTTCCTAACATGTTTGTGCTTTCTGCTATGCATTCTCGCCTCTTTCGGCACGTCTCCCAGAATTGTCCATACATCATCAATATATTTTGAATTTATTATTTCCTTTTCTCAAGAGAGGCTAGAGCTCTATAATAAGTTGACTTTCACAATGCACTGTGGAAATAATTATTTTAAAGGAACAGATGGGTGGTAATGAACAACATTTTATGTAAGTTCCTCAGTAAGTATCTCTCTAATGCAAAGAAAAATGGAGGAAATTCAGGACCAGGAATCTTGAGTTTATGAATTCAGACTGGCTACTAATTTATAGTAAGGTCAGTAAATTAATATCTGTTTTTTGGAGATAAGGATTTTCTGAGACGTCAATAGATGTTTATAGTATCGATCACTTGGTCCCAGTTATTAGATAGTACATTGATTAAGATAATTTTCTCCAAAGAACAGGCATTTCTTAAGCATTATGAGTAGAAGCATACTTCTAGTTTTACCCTAGGTATACTTCTAGTTTTACCCTAGGTATAGATGTGCAGTTGAAAGAGAAGCTGTGAGTATCATTTGGCAGATTAAAGTGAATAACTAAATAACTGCTTTTGAACCTCTTTTGAATATAAAATGACCCCTCACCTTTTATGTAGACCCTGTAATAAATAAATTTATTTGAAGTATCTGTTGCATGAAGCTTAAGGAGAAAAAGGAGGGAGGAATAAGATACCATGGTGGTGATGGATCATTATGATCAATGGGAAATTACTGAGCAGTGGGAATTGAAGTTTCAAATAATCACAAAATGAGATGAAACTGGGAAATGATGATTTAGTGTAGCTGAGCGCATGTAGAAGATTTGAACATCATTTAAGCATGTCCATGAAAACTGAAACAGGGGTCTGTGCTTTTAAAGATATATATATATATATATATATATATATATATATATATATAAAACATTGATTAAGATAATGTTCTCCAAAGAACAGACATCTCTTAAGCATTATGAGTAGAAGCATTCTAGTTTTACCCTAGGTAAAAATGTTCAGTTGAAAGAGAAGAGAGAGAGAGACAGACAGACAGAGACAGACACAAGAGAGAGAGAGAGAGAGAGAGAGAGAGAGAGAGAGAGATTGAGAGATTGAGGATCATGGGAACTTCTCATTCCAAAGATTCCTTTAGTCTCTTCCTAAGCACAACTGAATTTTATGAAAAGCATGCTGTGTCTGAGTCCAGGGGCCAGTGCTCATGTCAAAGTTTTGTTTGTATGACCCCAGGATGTGATGTGAACATTTCATTTAACTTTTGGTTTCCTTGCCGAAGAAGTAAGTAATATTTCCTAGCATTTTTAGATGTTTGTGGAAAGTGTCATTTGGCTACACATTTACTAACTTTTCCCCAAACATTGTTCATACCAACAATGAAATGTCTGCTCATACAAAAATTGAAATTCTTTACATTTTCACATCACCATTAACTTTGTAAAATAGAAGTCCTGATAATGAAATTAAATCTCCTTTGGAGTACTGAAATTGCTGAAGTGTTGAATGATCTATATTTTCTCTTTCCACTGAAAAGCAACTGAGGCTTGGGACAGGATCATGGTTGAAATAAAAGAATAGATTAAAAATGCAGTATAGCGGTTTTCAATACTAGTATCACAACACTTTCAAATTTAAAACATTTTATTTTTTAAGAGTATTACATAAAGTAATATTATGTTTAATCAGGAATTCAGATTTAGAAAAAATATGACCTGGGCCGAAGCCATAGCTCAGCGGGTAGGGCGTTTGCCTTGCTGCGGCCAGCCCATGCTGGCCCAGGTTCAATCCCTGGCATCCCATATGGTCCCCCAAGCACTGCCAGGAGTAACTCCTGAGAACAGAGCCAGGAGTAACCCCTGAGCATCGCGGGTATGACCCAAAAAAAAAAAAAAAAATATGACCTGTGTTTTAGACATTATTTCTAAAACAATTACAAGAGTATCCCACCCGCACCGCAGAGCCTGGCAAGCTACCCATGTCGTATTTGATATGCCAAATACCAGTAACAATTATAGACCTCATTCTCATGACCTGATGGAATGGTTTGAGGCTCTTTATGTTCCTGGAGTGAACAGATGCCCTTGGGCTACACTAACATGTCACAGGGCATATAGAGATGTTACTGGTGCCCGCTCAAGTGAATCGATGGTCAATGGGAAGACAAGTGATACAAGTGAAGTGATTTCTAAAATGGTTTCTTTCTCTTTCAATTCACCGCTTTTGCATTTCTTACCGACTCTACCATTTTTTGACTGGGATATCTTTGCTCCTTTTAAAACTCCTAACTTTAGTCTTTTTGCATGGCTGAGACTGAGGAAAAAGTGGATTAAACACAATGGCAAAATTCTAGCCACTATTTCAATTTTTACTTTTTCATTTAGAAAAATCTGGGCCATGTCAATTAGAAACCAGGGGGGGAGGGAGAGTAAAGTGAAAAGGATCAGGATTCACTTTCCCATTTTATGATTCAAGTGCAATTCGTGAAGCCATTCAGTCCTTTGAAAACTGCTAATTAAAGCAGTGTCTGCTGATAATGTAGGTCTGAGATGCACTGTTTGAACAGCTCTTTTGATATAGAAAAGAGATGGATTGCAGGCTGTAACCGAGCTATGCTTCCATGGCGACATAACACACTGTACGTGCGGAGAAATATTTTCTAGGTTCTCACTGTGGGAATTGCAATTACTTACATATCTATCTAGTTGTTCTGTCTCAGACATGGCTCCCCCTCAGGGAATGACAAATAGACTATTAGTGACGTAATTACATTAGAGAGTTTGGGGCCTCAGTTTGTTTCATGATCTTCATAAAAGTAAGGGAGATGGTTTTTTAAGTGGTGAGAGGATGTCTGGGGCTTAATTGCTGGTATTTCTTTTTTTATTTACAACCTAATGTTTTCTCAGGGGTCCTTTAATCCATTTTATTCTCAGTTAATGGATATTTCCTTGCCTGTGTAACTTCTATAGAAAACATCAGCAGTGGCTTGTTCTCCAACATAGCCCTGATACCCTTGTGGATGTCAGAATGTAGCAATTCAGAAAGCACTTTGTGCTCTTAAACACTATCTTGATGTATTGGAGGGCAAATGAGAGTGCCCACAGAACTGTATTCCAAATTTCTTGAATTATGTTTTTAACATCATATCATAGTGGAAATATGAAGGAAGAAAACATTAGTGATAATTAATAAGCCAATCACCCAGTGTAGGGAATTGTTATAAAAGGTATGCAGAAAACACAGGAAATAATTAATCACCTGTCCCTATATTTCATTTTTTTTGACTCCTGTCCCTATATTTCAAATGTGATGCAACACGGTTGACTGAAACCTAATCATGAACAACTTTAAAACTGTGTATCTCACTGTGATTCAAATTAAAAATTAAATTAAAATTAGAAGAAAAGATAGGAAATAAAGTTTTATTTATTTATTTATTTATTTTTAAATATTTTATTATACCACTGAGAGATATACAATAACAAAGATGTTCATGTTTGAGTTTCGGCGGTCATACAATGTATTAGCACCTATCCTCCACCAGTGCCTATTTACCACCACCAATGCCCCTGATTTCCTGCCCCCACCAGCCTGCCTCTTTGGCAGGTTCTTTATCTCTTTTTTTTTTGTTTGTTTTTTTGTTTATTTAATTTTTTATTTTTACAATTACAAAGATATACAATTAAAAAGTTCAGATTTGGGTTTTGGTCATAAATATATATGTACATATTATGATACCAATACCCAAGGTCAAGTGAAACATATATCAGGAGGTCTTGTCAAAGGTGGAAATTATCACAAACGTGTGGGAGTCAGAGGCTAGGTAAGACAGAAAATGGAATAGTGTGCTAACAATTGTCGAGGGTACTAATACCAACCTAGAACTGAGCACTAAATAGAGGCAAAAGATACACATGACAACCCTTTAATGTATGTTCTGTAATCCATAGTCTGGAAGGGAAGGAAAAGAGAAAGAGAGAGAAAGGAAAATAAAGAACCTGCCTGAGGAGGGCTGGGGAGGGGAGGGAACCGGACGTTGGTGGTGGGGATGGCCTGTGGATGGATGGTGCGAAATAAGTTTTTCCTGCTTTTATTTTCCTTTGAGCTTGGATTGGGCTGTTGTCTTTTAACCAAATTCATGGGAATCAAACATTAGACCAGGTATTGCTATTTTCAGAAGTATGCCATTGTCAAATCTCAGTTTTTAGTTTATGCCGACCCGTGAGAGTGACAGATTTAAAAATAAACTACAGAGGCTAGGTAGACGAAAATGGAACTTTCTAACAATCGGGGTACTAATGCAACCTAGAACTGGCATTAAATAGAGGCAAAGGATACACATGACAACCCTTTAATGTATGTTCTGCAATCCATAGTCTGGGAGGAAGGAAAAGAGAGAAGAGAGAAAGGGAAAGAAATAAAGAACCTGCCATGGAGGAGGGCTGGGGGAGGGGAGGGAACCGGGGACGTTGGTGGTGGGAGATGGGCACTGGTGGCGGGGATGGGTGCTGGAACACTGTATGAACACTGGACACTTTTGAACACTGTTCAAACCCAAATATGAACTTTTTAATTGTATATTTTTGTAATTGTAAAAATAAAAAATTAAAAAAATAACACTTTAAAACATGGTGCCCATTTTGAAGAACATGATTGCCTAGTAACAGCACAACAAATGACATTCTATGGGTGTAAGTACTGTAGATAGATAAGGATAAATCGCTAAAGCGCAAAAGAACTAGAACCAGATCTAGAGTGTGATTCATAGAATTGATACAATCATACCAGTAACTCTTTGCATTGCGGGATGTGTATATATATATATATGAAGAATATAGGCAAATAGAGTTACAGAAGTGGGCATCTTTGTATATGTCAAATGTTTGAGAGGAGAGTAGCCTGGGGCAGGTCCTTACCTCAAACCACACTGGGTACAGTGCTGGTGAATTTGGTTACTAAATAGGCTGGAGTGTTGCAGCAGTGCTGGGCTTGAACATTGCTGGATATGGCCTTATTTGACAAGAAATGGAAAAGAGGCCAAAACCATAAATATGATTAATAGAACTATCTGGTTCAAAAATATTTTAAGCCTAGAAGCTCTTTTATTCTCTTCAAGATACTATAATTTATTTCTTACCTTCTGACTTTTCTGTTCCCTGAATACATTTCTCTAATAAAGCAAGATTTCCAATAGTTTATTATTTACTTAGATATTTTCTTTTGGTTTTTTAAATCATGCCTGGAGGTATTGAGGCTTTACTTCTGTCTCTGAGCTCAGGGATCACTCCTGGAGGTACTTGAGGAACCATATTTGGGGCCAAAATCGAACTTGGTTTGGCAACATTCAGGTCAAGTTGCTTTATTTGTGTGCTGTATTATTGCTCCAGCCACAATTTGAAGAAATTTTTCCTGCAAAATGTGATTTCATATGTTGCAAAGTGGCACATCAATTGATACAACTTTATTGACACACAATTTGTATTGAGACTTTAAAATTAATTGGAATCCTATTGCCAGGTAATTTTACATAGAATTTGAAATGAGAAAATACACAAATGCTTGGTTATAATGATGTCTTTGCCACTGTTTTATAAAAGTAAAAATAGTGAGCACAATAGGAGAATCAGTTGCTAATCTATGATAATATCATACAAGGAAATTCAAGGGCAGTCTTATATATTAGACAATATATTCAATTTCTTTCTTTAAAATATAGATTTATAGGAAGTGAAATGATTCTTTTATGGATTCCTAATGTTGGCAGAACAGTAACATGCAAATCAGTGAATATATTTGTGAAGCTACGACTCTTCTAGCTAACCCATAAACCAGAAATTTTAATAGTTCAATAAAGGCATCAATGCCAAAGGGTGAATTGTGTTTCTCAGTTTTACTGAAAATTCAGAATGTCTTTGTTCCCCATAATAACTTCACATTTTTATGTTCCTTCTGTATTGATGAGATTGTATCAGAGAAGAATGCAGGGTAAGCGAAATGTGGTGCTTTATTCATGATTGGAGAGCAGATTTATAGAAACCTTGAGCGCTTTCATCCGTTAGTGGGAACGGTCTTATCCACCAGGAGAGTCAAGTTCCTCAAGGTCAGAACTTTATTTTCCTGACATCTTGGGCTGGGATTGATAACCTGGAAAGGAGAGTACAGTGAAACCTGGTTGAACTGCATAGACATGCTGTATGTGCACGTATGTTGTGCAGGGCATGTTATCTAATTTGACAATTGGAATTCCAAACTAAGTCTAAGCCAAATATTGGGGAGGTGGTTCATTTGGTACTTGCAAAGAACTTTTTCTTTTCTTTTCTTTTTCTCTTTTCTTTTCTTTTCTTTTCTCTTTTCTTTTTTCTTTTTCTTTTCTTTTCTTTTCTTTCTTTCTTTTCTTTTCTTTTCTCTTCTCTTCTCTTTCTTTTCTTTTCTTTTTCTCTTCTCTTCTCTTCTCTTCTCTTCTCTTCTCTTCTCTTCTCTTCTCTTCTCTTCTCTTCTCTTCTCTTCTCTTCTCTTCTCTTCTCTTCTCTTCTCTTCTCTTCTCTTCTCTTCTCTTCTCTTCTCTTCTCTTCTCTTCTCTTCCTCTTCTCTTCTCTTCTCTTCTCTTCTCTACTCTACTCTTCTCTTCTCTTCTCTTCTCTTTTCTTCCTTTTTGGGTCAAACCCGGCGATGCTCAGGTATTACTTCTGGCTCTGCATTCAGGAATTAGTCCTGGCAGTGGACCATATGGGATTCCAGAGGATCCAACCTGGGTCGGCTGCATGCAAGGCCAGTGCTCTCCTGGCTAGACTATCGCTCCAGCCCCAGAATTGTTTAAAAATGAAGTTGAAACATTTCCCAATCAATTTTATCTTGAAGTCCCAACTTAAATGATGGCTAGGAGACATTAAAAAATGTGGGACCTGAACATGGCAGACTTAATACCATTCTGATTGACTTCCAACATGGTTGCCTAAAATTTTGTTTTGGGGGCACACCTGGCTGTATTCAGGGTGTAATCATGGCTTAGTGTTGGTACGAAGCCAGAGAGGATGGATGAGTCTCCAGAGATTACCACTGCAAGGAGGCAGTAAGACTGGGACCCCACTCCACATGAGTGGGCAGGCTTGCACCTGTGACTCTGACCTTCTGGAAAGATAAAAACTTGCTTCCCCTATAAAATGTTACTCAGCACTCAACCTTGATTTTTTCTCTTGTCTATACTTTCCTTCTATATTTTAATTAATTAATTAATTTATTATTCGTTTGCTCATTCATTCATTCATCTGTTCATTCATTCATTTATTCATTCATTTATTTATTTTTGCT